>VTGD01000195.1:0-58668 GCA_013406985.1 Calonectria crousiana | reverse complement strand
TTATTGTAGGCTAAAGTAGGCGATTTTGTATGTAAAAGACTGTCCGGAATTTTGTGGCTGTCCGGCATTTTTGTGACCAACCTCGAGGAACGAGAGGTAGGCAAGCGCCCCACACAGCCAACGGGTACCAATTAAAGTGCAATAAATCCCCTGGATACTCCAAGCCCCTCAATCCTTGGTAACTTATGTGGGGCGAGTACGGAATTGTTGCCCGAGCACAAGCAAAGGGATACGAGATTTAGACCGAGCTTCATTACGGAGACAGTTTGGATTGGCCTTTCAGAAAGGAAGTCTCCACAGCTTTTTACACTACCAGTTGGCGTTGTGGGGCATAACAAACCACAAACCTGGCGTGTGTGGAGGCCTCAGATCCCGCCTGCTCACTCACACTTGGCGCACAGCAACTTCAACGGAAGCACCCGTCTCCAGCAAAAGGAGCATCTTGGAAATAATAGTCAGTAGCAGTATTTATACATTACTGGAGGTTTGCTGCATCGCTAAATGTTTATCATCTCGAGTGCCAGTCAACATTGGTAACGTGGTGTTCCATCGAAGTGAGAAATAGTTAGCGTATCGCCCGTGATAGGATAAAGGCTACGCCAATGATTCACTTCTAGGCCTTCAATTATGATGTAACCAATAAAATGGTCGAACTTAAGGGTCCATGAATTCGCAGCCAACCGGCATAGCCAACAAAACGACAACGGCCCCTTTTCCTCACAATCAGATCCAGCGACTGAAAACAATGATTGGGACAATACAGTGGGTGCAGCGTGGTTGATATGATCATTTTGAACATAATTTTAAACAGATTTCCTAAGCTCTAGGCTATGTCTTAGGTCTGTTTTAATTATCGAATTCGACATGTCTCTCATATGACTTGTTTTCATGTTTGCCTCCAATCCAATGCAAAATTATTCTTAATATTAAACCCAGAGGAACTTGGAGACCAAATAAAAATATGCCTTGTCAAATGCTAGCTTCAATTTTGAACATTCGCCCTCTTGTCGGAGAGCAAATTCCGGCCCGGGCTATAGGGTAATTCTGGCGCTCGTTGCTGGCTTCGGGCCCGAGTGCCAAACGCAGCTGACGTGGTTGGACGCCTCGGGCCCGACGCCGGCGGATCGGCCAAATAACTGGAGCCCGTCGAATCTGCAGCCTTGTAGGGAGACCTCACACACGACCAGGGCTGTGATGGGCACGGCTTCAATGGAGAATCGGAAATCAGTCTTGTTTGGTATAAGATCAAAGCATTGCGCCTTCAAATAGGTGCTGCTTCATCATCGAATTCGCCCACAATCCCGACGTCTTTTCATCATTTGCTATCCAAAGTTTAGGTCCCTCTTTGAGGCTGACAGAATCATCAAAATGAGCTCCGACACCAAGCCTGGCAAACTCGTCATTATTGGAGCTGGCTTAGCGGGCCTTGCCTTGGCCCAGGGCCTCAAGCAAGTCGAGCCTCCCATCCCGTTCCAAATTTTCGAGCGCGACTCGTCGGCTTCGTTCCGGGCCCAGGGATACCGGATCCGGATATCGCCTGATGGTGCCGCCGGTCTTCAAAAGCTGCTCCCGCCTCATCTTTGGGAAGCCTTCAAGGCCACGTGCGCCCCTGTTCCAAACGGCCTTGGCTCGAGGATTGATGCTCACTCCGGCGAGCCAACCAAATGGACTGGGCCACCACCCTCTTCCACCAACGCCATGCGTCACGCCCCTCAGTTTGTGGACGGGAAAAGCTACAACGCTGACAGGACCATTTTGAGAAGCATTTTGCTGAGTGGCTTGGAGGATTACGTGGCCTTTGGCAAGAAATTTGAAAAGTACCGATTGAACCCAGACGGGACGGTCCAGGTGCAGTTTGCCGACGGGTCAAGCGCAGAAGGCAGCGTATTAATTGGAGCCGACGGAATTCGCTCTCCACTTCGCCGGCAGCTTCTTCCCGGCCTCAGATTGCTGGACTCGGAGGGTCGAGCAATTTTTGGAAAGACGTTTCTGACTCCCGATCTCCAGCGGCAGCTGCACGCAAATGTGACCCAAGAAATGTGTCTCATCGGCGATGAGCAAGAAAATCGTCTCAAGATGCTGTGCGATTCGATGAAGTTTAGCGACCCCAAGCTCAATGCGCGACTGCGTTCTCAATTCAAGGTCCCCGCAGACTACATTTATTGGGTCATTGTTTTTAGAAAAGATTATCCGAACCGCGATGACTCTTCTGTGTTGGGATTGAATGCTGAAGAGTCCCGTAAGCTGTCTTTGGGGCTAACAGAATCCTGGGGTAAATCTGTTCGTCTCATTCTGGACGAACAGGACAAGGAGTCCACGGCGACGCTAATGCTTCACACCTGCTCTGTCGACAACTTTGTGCAGCAATGGGAGAGCCTTGAGGAACCAAATGAGGAAGGATCCCAATCAAACCGACTTGCCAATGGGCCCATCACACTTTTAGGGGATGCTGCTCATCCAATGTCACCTGTTGGAGGCGTAGGTGCCAACACTGCTTTTCAAGAGGCTACTGATCTCTGCAAAGCGATGATGAAGGTGTTTGAAAACAAATGGACAATTCCCGATGCCATTATGGCATACCAAGGATTGACTGTGGAACGAGCCAAGGCGGTGGTTGGTCGTAGCCATATGGGTGCTGGCCGTTTCTTTGGCATGAGACCTGTGGAGGAGTTGACGGAAGCTGCTGCTGAATAATGTGATTTGACCACTTTGAAGATGTTCCTTCGCTTGCGGGGTTTGGATGGATTGAAATGCATCTGATTCATTGGTGATGTTGAAACGGGGGGTTGGTCAAAGAGAATTGTTTTTGTGTACGTTGCAATAAGTCATATATCAAACTCAATTGAACACTACAATTTACAACTAAGAGAAACCAACCCTCACTCTCTATACGTGCCATTACTAGTGCAAGTGGCTTCAATGAGATGGAGCAAGGCTAAATTGTGACATGTTTTGACACTGATGGCCCTTGCGCGTGTTGGTGCGGCCAAATAAGCCGAGTCGCTCCTTGGCCTTGGCCCGAGCGACAAAGATGATTCGCGCCCACTCAGTTTTTCTTTTTTGGCCATATTCGAAACAGATATTGGCCCTATTCACTTTTGCGTGGTTTCATAATGGGAACATCTTCCCACGGGTCAGTCTGGGATTTGCTTTTGGGCTCCGGATTCTACGAAGCGCCACGTCGCTTTACAAAAGTGCTATGCAGGAGGATTTTGAGCTCTGGCTGCGACCACTCAAATCTCGCATTTGAAGTGCATGATTTGAGTGACATACCAGCATCATGTGCGGGGACGTGCCCGATGATTACTTGACCAAAGCGCCAGGGTCGGGATGGCATGAGACTGGTTGGTCCGATTTACCTGAGAGCAATCAGAAAGAAAAAAAAAGCTGGAGGATGAAAGGTATAGTTGGATAAAAAGAAGAGATTGAAGGCCTGGTGTCTTGGCAAAGATTTATGCTGTCCAAACATGACCCTGGGATACGCACAGGAGGCTGATGCAATAGGTGGACGGTGTTGCCATAATTAGCCCATGAGGTCATTGTCCATGGTTGTTTGAGAAAAGTTCGGAATTGGCCGGCAATTAATTCAAGTGGCACGTCTCAGCGCGAAGCAATGTTATTCTAGCCTTGCGGTCGGATGAGCGCATGGCATTAGCATATTAAATGAAGATCGCCATGAGACGAACTAATTTGAGAAGCAGCCCAAAGCACCAAGGCACAAATTGCAGTCGAAACCTTGTTTTTGCATTTTTATTAATGAATCGTGAATGACCAAAAACCAAGCTGGAGCACTGCGCATACTCTCTTTTCTTTCTCTACGTTTGTTGTCCAGATCTCATCCACACTCCTTCAGTAGTCGCATCGTTTTGATACCACGGGCGCATCATGTATTTCAGTGCAATTTTCTTGGTGCCTTTTGCCGCCACAACTCTCGCTCTCCCATCTGGCGCAGACAGTGCAAAGCGGAATACGAACTCCGTCAGATCTAATGCTATCAAGAATGCGTTTCGCGGCTCGTGGAATGCATACTACAAGCAAGCATTCCCTCATGATACTCTGGATCCGATATCAAACGACAATGGAACAAACTTTGAAGACGATAGGTATTTTCTGCCAAGCTTTTTTGCCATAGCCTATTTTATTAGTGCTGAACAAATTCTAACGTGGGTGACCTGCTAGAAATGGGTGGGGCGTGACGGTCGTGGACTCTCTCGACACCGCTGTCATCATGGGCGAGGCTGAGACGATAAACCAAATGCTGGATTATATCGCCAAGATTGATTTTAGCACCACCAAGGAAGCAAACGATCCCATCTCCGTTTTTGAGACTACTATCCGATATCTTGGTGGACTCATTTCAGGTTAGCCCCCATCAACAGGTTGTTCATGGCAAACGTTGAATATGGCCTTCACAAATGAGCAATCACTCATTCTTTTTTAATTTTAGGATATGACCTTCTCAAAGGCCCCCTGAAGCAAGAAGGAATCGATTCTTCCAAGGTTGACCTTCTCCTGACTCAAGCTAAGAATCTTGCGGATAGCATCAGTATCGCCTTTGACACTGCGAGTGGTCTCCCAGACCCGGAGGTTTACTTAAATCCCGCTAGAACCCACAGCAATTCTCTAAACAACAGTCTTGCCGGAGCTGGAACGCTGGTTATGGAGTGGACGCGTTTGAGCGACCTATCCGGAGATGCGAAATACGCCGAGCTTGTGCAAAAGGGCGAGTCGCATCTTACTAATCCAAAAGGAAGCCCCGAGGCATGGCCTGGTCTTGTCGGCACCTTGATTTCCACAGGGAATGGATCATTCTTGGATAGCAGGGGTGGATGGTCAGGAGGCACCGACAGCTTTTACGAGTACTTGATCAAAATGTACCAGTACGATCCCGTGGAGTTCGCCGAGTACAAGGATCGATGGGTACTAGCTGCAGAGTCGACAATGGCCCACTTGGCTTCTCACCCCACGACTCGGCCGGATTTGACATACCTGTCGCAATTCAACGGGAACAGAACATCTCCTGTATCCATGCATTGTAAGTGTGGCCCTCCTATCGCGTAACTGAGCAAGAAAATAACGGAGCAAAACACAGTGGCGAGCTTTGCAGGCGGCAACTTCATTCTCGGCGGTGTTCTCCTTGGCGAGGACAAGTACACTGAGTTCGGGCTCAAGCTCACGGAATCATATTTCAACAACTACCTTGAGACGCCCGCTGGCATGGGTCCTGAGATCTTCCGATGGGTTGACCCCAAGCTCTCTCTAAACGACACATATAACAGGCAGCCGCACCAGAACCAGACGGAATTCTACTCCAAGGCAGGTTTTTACACGACAAACGGCGTCTACGTGCTACGGCCCGAGACTATTGAGAGTCTGTACTACGCGTACCGCTTGACGGGCGACTCCAAGTGGCAAGACATGGCGTGGCAGGCATACGAGAACATTGAGAAGTCATGTGGTACCCAGGGCGGCGCCTTCACTAGTCTCGATGATGTCATGCTGACCAACGGCACAACTCCTATTAATAGCATGGAGAGCTTTTGGCTTGCCGAGACACTCAAGTACCTCTATCTCATTTTCACACCCGAGTCACCCATCCAAATCTCTCTCAACGATAGCACCGGTGGAGATTATGTGTTCAACACAGAGGCCCATCCCATGCTTGTCCGTGGCAGGTAATACTTTTAGGATTATGATACCATTATATTCCAGTTTGTATTTTAGACTAAAATATCCATTTTCCAATAGATACATCAGGGCGGATGGCTCGTCAACACAACCCGCCCAACATAATTTACTATAATGGCGAGTCCACGAATTTTCAAACCTGGTTCGGTTTCTCTGATTCTAGCTGCAAGGAGCTACTAATTGGTAGATGCACAACACATCCCTAAGACGGTTAGAGGAATAAAGATAGTAGTTAGAGAATAGAAAAAGAGAATTGGGTTCAAGTGAAGAAAAGAAACATCAAATTCAGCAACACAAACGCAAGTAGAATTCATTCACATTCCACCATAATCGAAGTTGTTACGAACACGCTTGGGATTGATTCAAGGACAGGTATTGCAAGTCATTAATTTCGTTTCCCCAGCTCAATAGACAGCCCACGTGTATATTACGGAGTGATCCCAAGTAAAGATCGTTTGCCAATCTCATTCCCATCTATTCATAAATTCATACAAATTGTTACACCATAAGGAGAGCTGCCACCAGAGTAATCAGCCCATACTGCGTAATGGCTGCAATATTCACCGCGCTCGAATCTTCCGAACTGTTTGTGCTGGAGCTGGACCCAGACGTAGAGCTTGAACCAGAACCACTTGATTTGCTGGATTCAGGTTTAATGACAGCGTCCAAACTGTAACGTGAGTCAGTAAAGGCCGATTTTGAGACTCAGAATGCGACTACTTACATGTGAAGAACGCCATTGCTGGTTAGGACATTTGGTTTGATGATTTTGGCATTGTTAAAGTAGATGTCACTGCCCTTGATATGGACAGTGATAATGGTGTTGTACATGGTATGGAACACCTGGCCATCTTGAAGCTCATCTGTATATGTGGTGTGGTTGAGGTAATGGGAGCTAAAAGAGTTAGTCAGAGTGCCTAGAATGGTACAGAGATACACATAAAAAATGGATGACTTACAACATGAGATCCTCTAGTTCATCTCCCACCGGCTTGTCCTGAGGGTTTCCATCGTTCTTGAAAGCCTCAGTTGAGGGGCTAAGGCAAGAGATGTTCGGAGTTGTGTTGATCTTGGTCCAAAGTTTGGTCTTGTTCAGTGCTGTATCCAGCGCTGTCAACCTGTCATCCCCAATAGTACGAACTGTCTTGGAGCAAATCACAGGGGGTGCAAGAACACTGTGGATATAAATTAGCGCAATTACAGCGATCTTGAACCGATTTGACGCACTCATCCACCATCTGGAATGAATTGGAGCCTTTAGATCCCCATGTACCATCAATCGTCGTCATGGTAACGTCCTGGGCAAGACCTGCCCTCAAGTCGACCGTGGTTGGGTTGGTGTTGTCTCGTCTGCTTTTCTTGCTTGACTTGGAGCTTGTGGCAATCACAACCTGACCAGTCGCGTCGTTTCCAAACATGTCCTTGATGATCTCTCCTGCGCCTCGATTGTTGAACTCTTCCGTCTTCAAAAATGTGGGTATCGCCGCCGATCCCATAGCCTCGAAGTCGGATCCTTTCAGCGAGGCTGGGATAAGATGGTATGAAAAAATGGTTGAAACGTCATCATAGCTGATGCTCCAAATGTCTGCAATGCCCGACTTTGATAGATACGTGTTGACGGCGTCATTGCTTGGAATGAGGGCTGTTGTGTTGGACGTCTGATTTCCGACGACAGAATCAAATAACGTTGAGGACGAAGACACAAGCGAACGGAAGAGAGACAGGTTATCGTAGCCCTCCAAGGCTGTGACAAGGTCGTCGGATTGAGCATTGCCGAACCCTGCTACAGCAAGAGCCGAGAGGAGGTGGTATGCAGAATGACGCATCCTGGTTATCTCTGTGCGAATACAGCCTCGTCGTCAAAGAATGATCCTGCCAGAGTCAAGACAACCCGACAAGCAGACGTCGCAAAAACACTGCGTCTCTAGGGCGTGGCAGCTGCATCTTATTAGAGCAGGGGCAAATCCGGGCTGACACGGAGGAGCGGACTAGCAAGTGCCGGCAAGTCTAGAACCAAACAGAGTGGCAGTGCCAGTCCCAATACGGCCTGGCTCACACTCAGCTGGAGGGTCTCGCGCCGGCTAGCGTCTGATCCCCGGCAGCCTGTTGGATGCGGCTGGTTTCGACTACGCCGCAACAGGCATAGCGCGCTGCGACGTGGTGGTTCACTGGGAGTCGTGAGGGCTGCCCTGAAGCCAATTGCACAAGGCCCAACACGTCCCGAACTGGGGCTGAGTTATGCGGCCTTGGCAGATGGAATGAAGGAGCGGGTGTTCGGCGACGGGGTCGCGGCTCTAGTGCCGAAGAATCAGCCACCACGACTGTGTCACTGAATTGATCAATTGATCAAGTGGTGGAGCGATCCCCATGTGATTCCGTAGGGCTGGCTACGGAAGCCGTGATTGGCAGGCGAAAATTGCACAGCCGCACTGTCGCGTTGCTTTATGCTTACCAGGTGGGCTTGTGTCAGTGCCCAAGCCAGTCTCAGGCGACCAGCCTCTGATTCTGCCTTATTAAGGGTTCGTCCACGACGCCACGCAGTCGACCTCGAGCCGAACTACTTCATTCAATCGGTCCGCCCCAAACAGCCTTTCGCGTCACCTGGACGCTCACAGGCCGTCATGTTGGTCGAGTCAAAAGCACACCCGAGCACACGACGAGTGGAAATTGGCCAGGTTAGCGGTTTGCCATTGACAATATTTTGGAACCACCGAGTCACGAAGCTTGAATTTACTCATCAATTTTACACATCGACGTGCGCAAAGGAAATGCATCCGCCACACCGATATTACTGCATCCAAATAAATCAGCAAAACGTGCAGAACGAGATGGCGAGTTGTGCTTCTGACGATGGTGGTTTATATTCAAATTGACAGGTTAAAATGTACACTGCATGCAGCAATCCTGCAGCATTCCGATATGTATTGGAGAAGGTAACAATTGCCTCAAATAGCCTTTCGCAGATGATATACTCTGTCCCAGGCCCTGGGGTTTCCAACAAGGCTTTCTCATGGTGGTAAGGAATTACATCATGGGAAGCACGTCGTCGACTAGACGCGGCGGCCGAATTTCGCCGATCGCTTGTGGTAGGCGGCGCAACTAAGCTTGGCCGAGCTTTCGGGCGTGGCAGTTGCAAGGGTGGAGCTAGTAGACGACGATTCCGACAACGAGTTCGAGGCTGAGGAAGCCGAGCTTCCACCGCTCCAGACATCATCACTGATTGGAGTATCCTTGATGTCGGCTTCGATTTGAGCAGCAGTGTCGGTCCACAGGTTAAGGCCGTTCCAGAGCGTCATCGAGTCATTGTAAATTCCAGGGATCTTGTAAGTGGTGCTTGGCGAGCCGCTTCCAGAGCCCGTGACCTTGACCTGGGCGCAGCTAAATCACTCAATCAGAGAGTTCCTCTGGGGAAAAAATTACCAACAGACCGACTCACCTGTAGAAGAACTCGGCCTCGTTGTTTTGTGCGCCATGCAGACCAACATGCTCGGCGCGAACAAGGTACTCGCCTGCAGGGGTATCTGCAGGAATCTGGAACTCAAACTCGGACATTCCCCACGCACACCAAGCAGTCTTGGTCAAATCACCGCTTTTATCACACAGAGTTGTTTCCCAAATCTTGAACCAATCACCGTCACCTTCGTACTCTTGAACGTTGCCGGTTGGCGCCTTGGACATGTCTGGGGCGATGATCATGTCAGCGGCTGTCGCCTAAATAAGTCCAATAGTTCAGGGGGCATCTTACAGACTTGGCCCGGGCCAGGATGGGCAATAGAACCGTCGTAGAAGAGCTTCATGGCAATGGTATCGCCAGCAGCGACTTCGGCTACCTCGGTTTTGGCAGCGTTGCTGAAAGATCCCAAGTTGCAGCGAAAATCATTGTCATTTGGAGTAAGGTTATCAAAAGTCGAAGTAAACTTGGTGGGCATGTAGCACTCGGAACGAGTGGTCTGGCGGATGTACTGCCAATCATCGGATGCGACACCGTTGAGGACCAGCTTGCTGAAAATGTAGTGAGCTGTCGTGGAGCGCGCAAGAGCAGCGATGGCGGTGAAAAGGACGGCGGAATGTTTCATATTGGCGGCAGAATTCGATAGGACAAGAAAAGAATGAGTGTGTACACAGTTTGTAATGATAATATACTACTCTAGGTAGGAGAAAGAATGAAAGGTCTACGCCAGGTAGGTATGAAGGAGAGAACTGGATAGTGGTTCATTACAATGTAAGATTCCAGCTGCAAACAATCATTAATCGTATATATATACATATTTACCTTTTGTAGGGAGGTGTTTCCGACATGGGCTGATTATTATTAAAGGATTCGGTTGGGTGGTAGATTATCCGCCCATAGCGTTTCAGAGTATGCAAGTCTGCCACATGTCAACCCACTACGAGCCATCGCCCATCACATTTCCAATTATTATCCGCGTTTTTCAGTTTACAGGGCTCCATTATAGCCTAATTCTGTCGCATAGGCATTTCATTGCTAGCGGCAATTGAGTCATGATCATAGTTGCCAGCATACGAAGTCTGCACCAAACGGGTATCTCAAAGGGAAAAGCCACATCTTCCTCGCATTCAACCGATCTACATAAAAATATACGCGTTATATTGCGTCAAGGAATAATAGTAAGAAGAAATGACTAAACCATGGTGGGCGCTTCAAGGTTACCCACAGGGGAACCACAATCGCCGCCATGGTGAGTTTCAGCTGCAAGTTACTATAAGCGAGCTTGATCCGGGGCAATTAATTCACTCCGCTAGTAACCCGAAGAAGCCAAAAGTCAGCGATTTCAGGATATCGAAGGGGCCAAAGTGACTCAGCCCATTGCAGAGACTTGGTCTTTGTAAATCTACAAGTGCAATAGGGCTCTAAGCTGTAGCTGCGGGGACTATTCAGTTCACTTTTCTTTTTTTCAAGTAGTCAAGCTCAAGGTTGTCAGTGATAAGGATCAGCCGAGAATTCCGCTATTCTATACCATTGCAACATCCTGGCCTGTCTATGTGAAAATCCCGTTCGATTCTCCATCGCTCGCACAAATGGTTCAATGCCTTGGCACATGCTGACCCTCTCAGCTTTAATAGATGCTCATGGTTGGGTGATTTAAACACGAGGATACGACAAGTACATGAGGTCGGTTAGAGCGACAGCTAGGTCCTACCAGAACTGTTATTCTTTGCGCTAGGGAAGTTATGCTACAAGGTACAGTGCCGTAAATGAGATGTGTGACCAAGTCAATATCTCGTGTTGTTAGCGTGTCAGGCATGGAGAGACCCGAACTGGAAAGACAAGATGGAGCATTTATCGATTATCAACTTCTGCATCATTCCATTAACCAAAAAGAGCGGCTTCCATTGGTGGCATTATATCATTCCAAGCGACGCTATTGTGGCGTCCCTCAACGCTGCTGTTTTCGTCATAGACAAGGCGTTTACAGCGCAACGGCATAACGTCCAAACCCTGTCGCAATCCTACGCCAACCTTAGCCTTTTGGGTTTGCGTGCGGTATCCGAGAAACGCGAAAATTCGGTTCACATGCGATTGGTCGGCTGCAAAAGTACAGTGTTGAAGACTCCACAACGGACAATGGATGAAACATGGCAAATAGGGGCAGTCCTATCCCTGAAACAATTCCAGATGCCAACCAAATGAGGCTACTGCAGAAAATTTAAATTTCACCCTCTTGGTAGTATCGAGACCCGTTGCGGCAAGCTATCAAAAGTTGGGTTGAAACTGATTATCTTGTTCTTCTTTGACACTACCATCGAGTCTTTATCTGTGATAGTTTTCGACTTAAACTTATTGAATCGGACTTTTCCCCAAGAATATTGCCTTGCTAACATAAACTCATTATTTTGTATGCAAATCCATCTTCTTTTGTCACCGTCACATTCAGATATAATTTTCATACATCAGCAACAATACACAATCTGGAAGCCCACAGGCTAAGCCATGCGGTCACGCTCACCAGTGTTCTCAATGGGTCGAAATCGGTCGTGCTTGTGTGAAGAAAACTGTGCCCAATATGTCTTTGTCTATCAAAGGCAGTTTGTTACCATGAGAGAGCCCAACGGCCGACAAGAGCCAGAAAATAGGAGTGATTCCCTGAGATGCAAGCTTTTGGTTCCCTCGGACAAGGTGAACAGGAGAATACAGTTATTACTAGCACAAGGCCAGAGACTTGCAATTCCGTAGCACCGTCGCCCTTGCACCTAAACTGTCAACTGAAGAGCAGATGTAGGATGGGACTCCCTCCCAGCCTTTCGGTATTGATCAGAATCAATAAGGATGTGAACAAGTTGATGCCGACATGTCACAAACAGTTGTCAGTGCTGTTGTCCATGAATGCTTTGTCATTCTAACTGCATGGCTGGCAAATCTTTGCGTTAATTAACTTTGAGGTGAATGCTCGGCGTGATTGCAGTTAGGCAATGAAAATTCCCATCTCCGTTCGCTCATATGATGTTTCTTCAAAAAGTCTCTCTATTCTAAAATGCACATAACAATTCCAATTTAGTTATTCATTCTACTCGTACTTCTTCGTAACTCTATTTGACAATTTTTTTCATTTCAATTGCTAACTAGTAACTAAATTCGTCCTCCTGAGGGCCTCCGCTCCGACGTTGCATTTTTCGATGGTCTCAGGGTTAAAAAACATTGTCTTCTCATTTCTATTTCTTTTTAATTTTTTTTCTTCTTTTTTTTGTGTTCCTTTCCCGTGGTTGTTCGTCTCATAGCTTCTAATCTCGTGCACTAGAAGGGTTGAATGTCGACTAAACAAACACGCACCAAGCCGCCTTGGATCATCCTTATCGACTTCCTTCCGGT
Organism: Calonectria crousiana; assembly: GCA_013406985.1. NCBI lineage: Eukaryota > Fungi > Ascomycota > Sordariomycetes > Hypocreales > Nectriaceae > Calonectria > Calonectria crousiana. Next base: position 46,151 of record VTGD01000195.1, on the reverse strand, counting down.
TGGCCTTCTGGTCGCCAAAAAATACGCAGTTCAACACACCTTTCGTCCTAATTATTATTACAAAATTTAGTGACAGTGTTTATTTTAGTGCATAGCCCCCACTTAGAACCCAGCTACCGATAAGCTCACTTGAGATGGTGGCATCGTGGGGTTTTAGGGTAGGCTGGCAGTTTGGCACACTACATTTGCCCCCTTGCGCTTTGACATGTGAACACAACCATCATAACGTAACCTCCCACAAGTCCATGTGGGGATAAAAAATTATTGTGGCATCACTTGTGCTCATTTATCTGGTGATTGAAATACGATGGCACTTGCTTGTGCCCTCGTGACCAATTCATGTGACACGAATTGGTTGCCTGTGGCATGACTGGACATTTTCTTCAGTATTTAACAACCCTGCAAATTTGGGGCTCAGATGTCCCCTGTGTTGCATTGCATCGAGGCTCTAGCATCTGACTTTAGCCATCAAAAATGGTGAAGCACGTGGTTGACCGAAAAAGTGGACCTCCATCTCGCTTCCCCTGAATGGCATCAACGCGTGCGAAACATTACTTTCCGAATACGACTATATATCCCCCTATTTCACATAGTAGCAATTCAATAGATTGGCACGAATCATGGTGATTAAAAAATTGCTGTTGTTCCATTTCGGTTTGCAGTTAGTCGTGTTTCACGTCCTAGTTTCACAGCACACTGGAGACATGACTCCTGGAGCTTGGGCACTCGTCATAGCGGATGCGGGATGAAACTATCATCATACTCACAACCGTCTATCTGAAGCTGGGGATAGGCAGCGTTTGCGAGAAGCTAGGATGATATGATGGCCGAAACGGAGCACATGACCGTGCGGCCGGGAGGTGCCCCAGTTGGAGACAGGGGTGCTGTATTAAAGTTTTTCCCATCTTTGCACATCCACAGGCCTATCGTGAGGATCACTGCGGCCCCTCACTTGGTCCAAAAGTCGCCGCATCAACTTGCGGCTCCCGCCCTATTGGGAGCTGAGCCGGAGCTTGGCGCCCTTTGAGGATGCAGCGTCACGTTGGATCGCGCACTAGTCCCATTGGCTATTATTAGAGCCGAGCACTGGATACAGCTACCTTTTTACAGCCCATGCTTGTGCCTGAAGTCTATGCTCGAGCAGCGATGATCTTGTTGAGGACTTGTTGAGGTTGAGAGTGTCCGGTTTCTGGGCTTGATAAGCTTGATCACATGGACAGTAAAATCCTGTAAAAATTTTGTGAAATCTTGTGGATACATGTTTTTCTTTTTATGGGCATGACATAGTTGTTTATTGGCCGCCTGGGCACATCCCGCGATTTGTCGTCTCCACCATCGTCCTCAACTTGACAAGATTTCCTCGGTAGTGCCGGCTTATCCAAGCCGTGCCAGGTCTAAAACGCCACCAGGCCCAGTTTATTCAAAGCCGGTCTCCCCGGCCCTTGCCACCTAGCTCACCAAAGAATGGGGGTTTTCTCTGGCCGAACTTCTTCCGGACTATCAAGAAAAACCTGCCGTCAGGAGTCGGTCAGCGGTGAGTTCTTGAACATTCCAACTACACCCTTTCTCCTAATTCATCATTATCCTCCCCCCCTATTCACAGCCGTTACAATGCCTCACGGCACAGAATCCCTCAAGCTCACCAGCAACAACTTGGAGACGATTTCTGAGCAGCAGGGAAGCTTGAAAGTGAAGATCCCCACCTACAGCCGCGATGACGTCAAGGAGGGCATCGTCCATGTGGGCGTTGGCGGCTTCCACAGAGCCCATCTAGCTGTCTACATCGACCAATTGCTCCAGAAGCACGGCGAGCGCAACTGGGCCATCTGCGGTGTCGGTTTGCGACCCAATGACGCCGCCATGCGCGATGTTCTGGAGTCGCAGGACCACCTGTACACCGTCATTGAGCGCTCCGCCAAGGGCAGCTTCGCCAACGTGGTCGGAAGCATCCGCTCGTTCCTCTTTGCGCCCGACAACCGCGAGGCTGTCATTGCCAAGATGGCTCACCCAGACACGCACATCGTGTCTCTGACCATCACGGAGAGTGGCTACTACTACAACGAAAACACGCACGAGCTCCAGTCTGAGCACCCTGACATCCAGCACGACCTGGCCAACGAGAATGCGCCCATCAGCACCTTTGGCTTCCTCTACGCTGCCCTGGCCAGGCGGCACGCGCAGGGCCTGAAGCCCTTCACCGTTCTGTCGTGCGACAACATGCAGAAGAACGGCTCCATCACGCGCCACATGCTGCTGTCGTTTGCGCGCCTGCGCAACCCGGCCCTGGCCGAGTGGATCGCCAGCGAGGGAGGCTTCCCCAACGCCATGGTGGACCGCATCACGCCCAGCACCAACCAGAACGACATCAAGGCGCTGGCCGAGAACTTTGGCATCGAGGACGGCTGGCCCGTCGTGACCGAGCCCTTCATGCAGTGGGTTGTCGAGGACAAGTTCTGCGACGGCCGCCCGGCCTTTGAAAAGGTCGGCGTCCAGGTCGTCAAGGACGTGCACGACGTCGAGCAGTTTGAGAAGCACAAGCTGCGTCTCCTCAACGCCAGCCACTCGGCCATGGCCTACCCCGGGCACCTTGCTGGTTTCAAGTACGTCCACGAGGTCATGGAGCACCCCGTCTACCGCCAGTTCATCTGGCAGATGATGCAGAACGAGGTCAAGCCCCTGCTGCCCGAGATCCCCGGCGTCGACATTGACCAGTACTGCAACACCCTCATGGAGCGCTTCTCCAACCCCACCATCATGGACCAGATTCCCCGCATTGCCCTCAACGCCTCGGGCAAGATTCCTCAGTTCATCATGCCCTCTGTTGCCGAGGCTATCTGGGGCACTGCTCCCTTCCGCCGCCTCTGCTTTGTTGTCGCTGCCTGGTTCCGTTACATCAACGGTGTCGATGATGCGGGCAACAAGTTCGAGGTTGACGATCCCATGCGTGAGCAGCTGCAGGCTTTGGCCAAGGCCGGTGGAAACGACCCTCGAGAGCTCCTGAGCGTCAAGATGCTGTTTGGTGACGACTTGCGAGGCGACAAGCGTTTCATCGAGGAAGTCACCACTGCCATGGAGCTAATTGCCAAGGATGGCGTCATGGCTACTCTCCCCAAGTACGTTGACTAAACGACCGATGAGGAATAAGGTATCGATTTGATCAACATTTCAATGAAAAAAATGCCCTGGTAAGGCGTAATAGATATCATGATGAGCGAAATGGTGGATGTTTTAATAAAGCGGCGGATTGATTGTGCAATACATTTTGATTGCACCCTAAAAAAACAAGAAACATTAGATTTCGGCGACGGAACACGATCGTTTCTCATAGTTCTGCATACATTCTTGGTTGAATATAGAGGGCTAGTAGATGAATTTAGATATAGACAAACTCGCCGCCTTTCATTCAACTGCTAGGCCAAAGAGGTTGAAGATAACAAAGAATTATCGTCTTATCAATGCATGCCTTGATTCGCATTGCCCTTGAAATGTGAGGTTTTATGAAGAGCATTCGGCACATCTTATCGCTCTAAAATTGGCGACGCCAGGTCCTAGGATATGCTCTTTCTCAGCGGCTTGATAAATACAGAGCTGGGGAATGAAGAATGATATATCTGTTTTATTTAGTATCCTACACATTTTGATTACCATGTCCACAGTTATTAAATTGGACAATGACATTAAATGTCTTCAACAGTTCCCAACGCCACAACGAGTCCTCAGAATTAATAAGCTCAGTAAATCGTGGCATCCTGGTATAAGGATCCATTCTCAAAACGAATCACGTAGGTTCGCACAGAGCGCCTGAAAAAAAAAAACGAAGGACAATAGCAACAATTTACTCACGGGTTTGGACATTTGGACTTGTTCCTGCTTTAGATGGAGAAAATCAAATTGGTGAAAGATCTTTTCAGCCTAAAACTATGGTACCGTTCTGTAAGCGGTGTGAAAGCTATGTCAGGAAGCCAGCGAGGAAAATATGCTGTCAGGCCTGATACTAATCTGAAGATCTGCACTAAAGGCGGCGGAGGACTCCGTGACTGTCCAGGGTTTGGGCCAGAGGACCACGTGCAATACCGCTGTAACCTCCGCCGAACTTCCATCTTTCAGGTATGTATGCAATTGAAGCTCTTTGTTGTGCAATATTCTCACTGTGCCCCAAGTTGGCCAATGCTGTCCCTCGTTTTGGCAATTAATCAGCTACTGACATTATGATGCAGTGTGGGGCGTCGTCGATCGATTAAGAATCCGGCAATACGGATATCTAAAGGAGCTCACGTCAAAAGGCAAAATATAGTGTAATTACACTTCACACGAGTGGAGTCTGCGGCCCTGAGTGGGTTGGCGCCTGCATTTCTAGTGTCCCAAACTTGCGTCCCACAAGACAACTCAACGGCACTGCAACAGCTGATCTAGAGAAAACTGGTTTATGATATATTGAACTAATAGTAACTGGAAGAAATATGTCATGAAAATTCATATCTATTCCGTTTGATTTGTGGAATTCTCCTCTTGCCACTTTTCAAACGCCATTACAGCATCTCGGACCGAGTCAAAAGAGAGCATGGAATGCAGATACTCCCAATTAGCGAAGAGACATTCTTTGCTGCTGGAGCCTGTCTCTGCATTCAAGAGGTTAGCATCTCGTTTTTCTTGAAGTGGTCCATCTGGAAGATGGAAAGCGACCCGATTTGAGCTAGCACCTTGCACGTTGGTCGTAGTTCGTGTCTTGCGAAGAGATTCATAGAGTTGAAGGATGCTCTCGATGCTCTTTTTGTTTTTGGGGATATAGAGCGCCGAATCTTTCAACAGACCGAGAAGTTTGGCCAGAACAGCTCCATCCTCAACAGCCATGGCAGCACCCTGCGCTTGATACGGCAGGGTTGGGTGGCTTGCATCTCCAAGCAATGCGACAGCGCCCTACTTCTTTATTAGGACAATCATTCAAAAAAGTCTTTTGGCATAGGCATATACCTTGGTCCATGTTTCAAGCTCCTCGTGATGCCACAGCTTCCATTTCAGTACGGACGAGAAACAAGCCATCAACTTTGTCAGTCTGTCGTCATTTAGCACGCGAAAAAGACGTCTCTTACTGGGAAATGCTACTCTTACCGGCAATCCCACCCATCAAAACAGGCTTTCATTTCGGCGACGTCGCCCAGAGCTTGTCTGACGTCCTTGGAAAGGTTATCTGGTCGCAGAAGCACCAGGTTGAATTCTTGCCCACCAGCGATTGGGTAGAATACGCAGTGTCTATTAGGCCCCATCCAGCACCTGGCAGTCTTTTGCTGCAAAAGGTCGTCGATTTGAGGATCATGGAGAGACTCGAGGTGTTTCCGGCTCAGCGTCCCTCGGTAAGCTAGATCGCCCGTTTCGGTGGGCGATGAAGCTTTACCCAGTAATTGGTCCCGCGACCGAGACCAGAGACCTGAGTCGTGTCAGTTATTTGCAACCCAGCTGGGATTGAGAGTTTCGAAGATGTCAGTGTGTATTCTCACCGTCCGCACCAACAATAACATCTCCCTTGACAATCTCGCCTCCCTTTAATACCACATGTGTTGCGTCAAAATCGATAGTTTCCACATCTGATCCAAGAATTAGGTGCGCGCCGGCGTCTTTGGCTGCGTTCCACAATACTGCATGGTAATCATGTCGAGAAATCACCCTTGACTCAGCTAGTTAGCTGATTTTGAAGAAAGGTCCTGTGGAGCTGTTACGTACATCCACTTTTCTCCGAATCTCTCCTCCATTTTCTTGCCTCCGTCTATCTTGAAGAGGGGCTTTCCGTCTGCGTACCGAACGTATTCGATAGAATCTAGGACCACGCTCTTTTCAATGAGCTTTGGAAGAACTCCTAGCTGGCGAGCCACCCGAGCAGCATTTGGAGGGATTTGGATGCCCGCTCCAACCTAAGTCCGGCGTTATTGCAGGGAACAAAATTGAAGCCAATGTGTTTTGGGACTGCGTAAATAAAAGAAACAACAATTTCACTCTCCAAAGATGGTTCCTTTATTCAAAAGACATTACTTACTGGAGCCAGAGTTTCAACCCGCTCAAGAACAGTTACGTCGAGATTTTCCAGGCGGCATGCAATAGCACACGCCAGCCCTCCAATTCCAGCTCCAACGATCACGACCTTCATCGCTTTTATATTGAAATTTGTTTATAATTTGCCGAGGAGCTGAGTTTTGGTTGTGTGAAGTTGTGGAAGAGAAGTGTTGAAAGACGTGCACTTTTTCTAGGGATTAAAGTCAGCGGCACATGATGCCATCTTGGGTTAACCACTACACGAAGTTCTCAATGATATCAGCTTACCATACGAGCTAAGCTAATCGAGCCAATACCTGAGGATGCCAAGAAATAGTCAGTCAACTAAATTAACTAGATCAGGTCATTTGGTCATGCGATGAAAAATCCACAAGACAGCAACGCTCATTTGAAAATTAGTCGGCCGTGGTTCGTGTCGCCGATTGCAGATTCAAAGGTCTCAGAACCGACAGTCTACGAGATGGTGCGTGTTGAGGAGCATAATTAATCGATGCAGAGCGAGTAAAATTTACCTGATGCCGATATCTGTTGGCTACTAAGTTAAGTATGAGTCAAAATCACGACTGCCACTTGCGCCGGGGTGTGTCTGTAGGATTCGATCAAACAGCCGAATGACTGGATGAGTAGTTGATATCGTAGCTGGTGCTATTTGTGGTTTAAAAAAAGATATAGTTGGGCAGGGATGAAATGTATATTCATAGGTATCGCTCATAGCAGCCCAAGTGGAGTCCTTTAGCCCTTTGGTTCCGTCAGTTGCTTATTGGTTATTCCTGCGCGGGCCGCTAACATGCGCGACAAAACGGTCAGCGAATGATCTGAAACATTTCTCCGTTTCTTCTGTTCCAGAACAGTTCATAAAATTCTTATCTTTCAACCAGAGCTGAGACTGATTAGTGAATATGCGCGAAAAACGCAAGAAATCTATCGAAAAAAAAATCATAAGCACGATATCCTTGGACACTTGTTGGAAGCACCAAATCACCGCCTGGCTGACTGAAAGAGTTCTGCCGGTGGATTTCTGGCATATTTGTCGGGTTTTTCATGTTCAACTTGCGAATGGCTGTTGAGGTATATCGCTTCTCTTTTTTAGAGCCATCTCTTGTCGTCATCTGGGTTAACAAGGTCTGTTCAAAGTGTCGGTACCCAAATTTTCTCTTTGATGACGACACATTCAGGACCTTCTGGGACAGCGAAGAGGTCAGCGAGGGACCCAAAATCAACCAATAACGATTTTTTTTTATACATCACACCGCCTGGTTACTGTCTGGGTTGTAAGTTACACACTCGAACGTCTCGTAGTCGGCAATTTGCAGGGTATGAACAATATTGAGCCTAAATTATGTGTATCAGCCATGTTCGCTTTGAATCACTTTGGCTGCCGTGGACGTAAGACCAACAGCATCATCCAAGCGGTGCATAATATTTAAATCGTACAGGTTAGCCCGGACTTTTTCAATAGAAATCTTGATACTGGTTGGTAATTCATCAGAACTCGATCGTGCAGCCAGCTCCGTTTTGAAGGAAAAGACTGTCTGTCGCGCGAGTCGGAGAAGAGCTTAAAGCTGTTTTGTATCAACATTATCGTATCCATCGCCTATTTAGAGCACTCGCTTATTATATATGCTAAAGGAGATAGATATAAGCAATAGTTAATTGAATATGTCACTGCTATTTGATAGTTGAAGGCGTAAAGCCTCCATCGCCATACTTGTCCAGTGCATTCCTATACCACATGTCCCAATCGAATGCTTGTTCCCCCGTAGCAGCCTTCCACCATCCGCTAAAAACTCTTATAAAGTTTTCCCCATCCTCGGGGCTCGTCTCTATCACTTGGTCGACTCTAAAGTGCAGCTTCTGCGCAACCAATGCAGAGAGCTCGTCCGACTTGGTATCTTCCTGGAGGATCTTGGCAAGGCGCTTTTCATCCTCGCTTGGTGTGGAGAGGCCTTCATGGTATAGCTCTCCCAAGTTGTATAGCAATAGAGGCGACTGGAAAGCCGCACCTTTGGCCGTAATAATAGCCAACTCCAAATCTATCATGCCTGTGATGTTGTAGTCAGGATCAACTAGGAAATTAACATCTCTAGAGTCGACATGGCGCAAGAAGAAAGGACCCTGCTCGCTTCGGGGGAGGCGGTCAAGGAGACTCCTGTAGACAAGGTATTGATCGAGGGGTGCAGATGGTGCAATCTCCCCCGTCTTGATGAGACCAATTTTATGCTGGATTAAGGCCTTGTAGTAGTCGTCCATATTATCGAATGGACCAAACGGCACTGCACGCCCACTTGAGTCATAATCGAAAAATGCCGGTCCAACTTCTGGCTGGCCTGCCGACGACGACGATGGTTGTAGGCGCCCAAGTGCTCTAAGAGGACACTTCTCCAGCTGGGTATAAATGCCGGCTAATTGACTCATGATCTTTTCCCTCTGTGCTTGATCCGTTTCGTGCCAAGCCAACGGCTTCCCCGCAAGCTTTTCGACTAGAATGTATCCAGCGCCAACAGCGTTGGATGGATCCTCGTCATCGGCATAGTCGTAAACGCGTGGAACTGGGACAGCAGCTTCGGCCAGAAAGCGATATGTGGCGAATTCGCTGCGACGGTCAAAGTTTCTCTCCTCCACCGGAGGTGCGTTGTGGTTCGGCAGCCGGAATCGTGCCAGCCAGGCTTCTCCATTTTCAAACACGATTGAGCCATGGTAGTTGCGTCCCCCAACGACGTCCATGTTGAAGTATGCTTGATTGGCTGCTGGAAGACTGACAGTACATCTCATTCCGCGTAAAGTCTCGGCACGCTCGCGGAGGGCATTGCCGTCGATGCTGTCTATCAGGGCAGAGATGATCTTCTCGCCTGCCGTTCGTCGGGATGCGTTGAGCTTTCGGAGCCTAGACTGGTCACCAGACACGTAGATTGTGTGGATTTCCTATTACAAAGAGGCGCCATATCAGCTTTATCTCGGCTTTGCTCAATCATTCATGGTCTCTATACAAACCTCTGCTGTCAGACACGTGTGTAAAGTTGAGACGGCATGCTCTCCGCAAAAATGTCGGTGGCATTGTTCACATTGCCCAAGAAGCGTCCACAAAGCAGGACGATGACATGCCTGAGCTGTGCAAGGCCACTTCATCATGGACTAGATTGTTGACTGTTGGTTATGTCAGGGTGGGCTGAGCAATTCCCAAATGCTACCTTTTCATATGGAAAATATGTGGCTTAGGAGCAGGTGATGTAAATAAATTGAAATGGAACCAACACCATGTTGGTTGGTCACTAATTCGTCGCTAGCATCCGGTCCACCGACTATAAGAGGCAAATCAGAATCCAAGGCGCGTAATCCAGACCCAGCAAAACTGCGAGGTGAAAGCCCAACAAAGGGGTCAGTGCCACCAACAGAACCAATTATCGCTTACTCCATAGAGGCAGGTAAGACTTTGCCCCGCTCGGTGTTGGTGATGGCCTGCTCGGATAGATTACAAATGGGATCTTAATTCGAACATATGAAGTATATAAATGAATAGATTTCGCTGTTTCTTTCTTTCTTCTTCTTCAACAAGCTTTAAATCGAGCCCTTAGAGTATCAGTGCACCTCTTCAAGCTCATCTATCAAAGTTTTCTAACTCTCAATTAATTACTACGAAAGCAATCATGGTCAATGAATGCCTCTCTCATGGCTGCACCAAATGGGCAATTTCTGGCTCTGCCCGAATTTGAAGAATCACTGGGGATCCTCGGTTATTTTCTTGGTTGTATTTGTTGTTGAGGCGATAAATGTCACAAATAAATTCGGCAAACCACGGCTATATTTGGTACAATCCTCAGCTTAAGAAAAGCTTCTCCGGGTCAGAAATTTGGGAGATCTTACGGGATTTGGAGCACCTACGCGTTGATGAAGATGCCAGAATCTGACACTACATGCTAAGAAATCGTTTCTTATTTCTGTGTTTGTGTTTGTGCTGATGGTTGCTAATTGCTGGGCTGTGCCTGAACAAGCGAATTGATTATTGGATATAACCATAAGTATCATCACATGATGTTGGAGTCTTATTTCGCACTTAGTTTTACCTATTGACCCACTCAACCCCGTTTTGCGCCTGCACTGGTATATTTTGCACGCTTTCTCTGATATCCGACGAGAAATTTTGAACCAAAAGGCTTGAAATATGTGTTGCATAATGTTTAGTTGTTGGATTTCCGTGCTCTCTTTACTGTGGCCCATTAAACCCCAACCAATGGCAAGGGATCACTGCTGGTTCTTTTTCCTTCCTACATAAGATTCACTATCCTCCCGTGATAATTCAATCTAATACACTATGGCGAATCGATATGACTGCAACTCTAATAAGCTGAAGATACTTTGCGACCATAGGGCTGCATGAATGGTCTGACCACCCTGGTCACGTTGTCGGAATGACTCTGGTTGGTTGTATGGAAAGTATGCTGGGGCACCTCAGCTCGTTATAGACAGAATCGATTACCGATACGTTTGGTTCAATGCGATCAAGCCCCATGGTAATGAATATTTTACCTCTCATTCTCTCTCAGAGACTCGGCAGAGCGTGGAGTGATTATTATCATGATTGTGAGGACGCGTCCCACTTGACAAGCCCACTTGGCTTGAAACGAGCTGCCAGGCGGGGGCATCAGGCGATGATACTGTGGGATCGAGGATCCTTGTTGATGATTGCGCGGTCAAAAAGTCTATCCGCGGTCAGGGCCCTGTACATCTCTGGGCATTTGCAAAATAATCGAAAGTTCAATGGCGTGTGCCGCTACGCACAGCTTTGGCTTGACAGCCGTTAGCTTCGTTGTCACTTCAAAAACCCGTTCTTGTCCGTGCCAATTGCGTTTATGCATTGTCTGAGCGTTTGGTGCCTTTGACCCATTTCGGCGTTGGCGTGCTAGTTCGGCTGCGGAAGCGTGACAGGTGTGACAGCCAGCCAATTACGCACAGCAAAGATAGCCAAGCTTTTTATCCAGGCGAGCAACCCGAAAGCATATCGCAAGGATGTTCTCATGGACGTGACAAAAGCAGCAAGTGTCAGGCGTCGGTTGACTAATTTGGGGCAGGAAATAGGCTAACCCGCGCTAAACGCAAGCGCGGTGACAGAAATTTGGTTTAGCGAAATTACTTCCCAATTGGGCCATTTGGCTTGAGGCTTAAACATGTTACGAGGGCGTGCGCTGGGAAACTTTGGGCGGACTGTTTTACCGGTTCTTGTCCATTCCGTCGTTCTTATCCGATTGTTCAACATGGACAGCCCAGCGACTATGTTCTGGCCCAACAGGGCCAAATAGATTGCTTGCGATGAGCCAATGGAAACCGACGCAAATCCACCCCCGGGCGATTGGCCCACGACCTCCTGCCTAAGGTGGAGTAGTCCCCGGAGGAAGGCTCGTAATTCATCCAGCGAAGCACCTGAATCCTCCAATGGCTGACTGTGTCGTAACACGATGAGTTGTGCCCGGTCATCTCCGACCTCGGGGGTGCGTTTGGCAGTCTAGAAGCTCCCAAGACACAATGGGAGCACAGGTGAGAACTGCCAGACAGGGCGAAGAATCCACACCAAGTGCCGAGCTGGCATCCAGACTCACAAAACTCGGGGCCGCGGTGGATATCTTCACGCGTACGTCGTTTATTGGCCATACATGTCTGCACGCACGTCCGTCTATTTGTCGAGGCAATCTGGTCTCCACCCTAGCCACGCATTTTGCGACATTTTACAGTAATCTCGACTGAGATAGTGAAAGCAATGACCACGTGCCATTGAGACGGTCAGACGGTCAGACGGTCGTATCCGGGTCCACGTCGGCGAACGGTGTGCTTGTATAAAGTGACTACCGAGTATATAGCCGGAGGAGAATAAAAAATTCCAACCCCCAACTCCGTTATTGCCAGTTATCAGTTCTTACACCGGTTTCATCATGTCTCCTCAAGCCACCGCCGAAATGATTCCCTACCCGTATCCCTTTGAGACGGGCAAGCAGATCGAGGTCGATCGTCAGCAGCACGGCGCCAAGACCGAGACCATCAGCTTCCCCGATGTTCGTGGCCGATTCCCCAGCGCACAGGCTTCGCGAATGCGATCTCTGTGGCTCGAGGCCTACCGCGACAAGAGCAAGATTCTCGCTTTCCCCTGCGCCTATGACGGCCTGTCATCAAGACTAGTCGAAGAAGCTGGCTTCCCCGCTTTTTTCCTCTCCGGCTACTCCATTGCCAGTAGCTACGGTCTTCCCGATACCGGCTATATTGCCATGCAGGAAGTCTGCCAAAAGGTCCAGGAGTGTGTCCGCCAGGTCTCGGTTCCCATCATTGTCGATGGCGATACCGGCTACGGCAGCCCTTTGAACGTCAAGAGAACGGTGGAGTGCTTTGCACGTGCTGGCGCTGCCGGAGTCCTTATTGAAGATCAAACCTGGCCCAAGCGTATGTGCAAACCCACCTTGATTTTCTAGAAACGCCCAACTAATATTGCTCAACAGGCTGCGGACACACCAAGGGCAAGTCCGTCGTGTCTCGCGAGGAGGCATTTGCTCGTATCCGAGCTGCATGCGATGCTCGAGATGAGGGCCTGGATATTTTCATCCTTGCCAGGACAGATGCCCTGATTGTAGGATGGGAAGAGGCCATGTTCCGTGCCAAGGAATTCAAGAGACTTGGTGTGGATGCCGTTTTCGTCGAGGCTCTGCCAGATCGCGCCTCCATGGTAAAGTGCGTGGAGGAACTGGACATGCCTCTGCTGGTCAACAGTAAGTTATATCGCTACTGATGTCATTGTTTACTTGCTAAGCATCTGCATCTAGTTATTGAAGGAGGTCTGACTGAAAATCTTTCGGCTACCGAATTGGCCGAGATTGGCTTCAGTGTCGTTGCCTATCCCTTCACTTTGGTAGCCGCCCACCTCAAGGCCATCCGAGAGGCATTGGAAAATCTCAAGGCCAGCATGACAGTTGGCCCTCCTCCCATGATCCTCTCTGCTCAAGAGGTCTGCCGCGGCGTGGGCTTCAACAAGTACTGGGTATGTCACCATCGGCGAGACTAGTAATGTTGAGTACGATTACTAATATTTTGAATCAGGATCTCGAAACCAAATATGCCTATACCACTCCTGCGCAGGAAAGTGAGAAGCCTCACACCAACGGCGTGAATGGTATCAATGGCGAGAAGACAAGCAGCAAATAATGGATATATTGATGAAAAAAAAAAGCAGTGTTATTGACCAATGAGACGTGACTAGCCAGGGTGTCTTGGTGAATTCTCATGAGATCTTTAACCGAACATATCGAAAAGGCCGTAACTGACCTCTTTATGCTGCTATAAAGCGGGCTTGGCATGACAGCCAAAAAAAAATCATTATGATAGCGTTTACCTATAACTAATAAATATTCTGGACATGGATTTAATCTAACATTTACTGTGCCCCAATGCTCTGAAAACTTGTTTAATCACTTCATGTGTTATTATTTCACATGACTACGCTTGAAACTGATGTCTGATAATACCAAGTGATGAGATTATCGTCCAACTGAGTCAATTGTCGAACGAGGGTCTGGGCAACATGATGCACTATGAGGTAGTAAATCTAACAGCGCGCTGAACTCATCGTGTTGCAATATGAAACACTGATTTGTATTAAGGGTAAAGACCTAAGGTTCTATGGACGGAGAGTAGTGCAAAATTATTTTCAATGGTGTCCGGACACTTTCCTAGCCACCCCATTGCTTGTTTGCGCTGCCATTACTTCGACACGTCGTACCACAGGACACAGGAAATGTTGCTTTACCATCATCTGTCAAATACCAGCTATGATGAACCGCTCTTAATCTTCGGTCTTTTATTATCTGAAAAATGAATGTTATGGCGTAAAGATCGCCTGGGAGTATACGGTTGCCTGTAAATCATCTTGTACACTGCTTTTTTTTCTCTCTCTTTTAGCGAATTCACAATCATTTCAAGAAATTTGAATTATCTTGGCCCCGGAACGCTCTTTCAGTCAATAGAAAGGAAGGAAATAGAGATGTCATCCTTGCGACGGTGAGCTCATAATTGGAGTTGCAGCAGCGCAATATCACAGCCCAAAGCGCCATTTTGTCCACGAGATTTTCGCAGCATGGGGAACCCTGATTACAATTATCCCGGTCCACCTTGTTCTATTCTATTATCAAAGTTAACCAACAGGCTGTTCAACACCGGGGCCCATTGGATAAATGCCACAACATTTGATTAGATGCTTGGTGACTTTGTGGAGAAAGGCAAAATTGATTAAAACCCCAGTGGGCACGCTTTTTGAAAGGTAACGCATGAGGAAAGCGTATATCTAAATAAAACCAAGGTGTTTGCAAAAGAGTCGAGCGGCGTGGTTAAAGTTCTTGGCCAAGAATCCATTTCCATTTGTGATCTGCATCATGACAGCGCTTAAACGAACGCTCGGGCCTGTATGCCGAAATCAAACTCAATCAGAGGATGTCTCCAGGGGGTTGTCTGGTGATTGTCGTGGGGTTTGGCCTTGGCGCTGTCGCTGGGTAAGTGTCACACTTTCTGTGGTATTTCTCGAGGAATATATTCGCAAATTATAAGACTGATATAAGATATGTCATTGGGGTTCCCGGGGATGGGACATGCATTCTTTTCTTCTACTTTTACAACAAGGCGATGTTGATATGATCGTTGAGATTTATTTCACCCGTGCTCATAGTGGCGTTAATCGGGATCCACTCTCTTCGTCGGATTACCTTGCGGATTTATGAGAGAATTTTGTGTTTCGTGCTCTGTATTTTCGCCCCCTGGGCTGGGATGCGGTTAGTGGGGCAGGTGTTAAAAGAGGAAACCTCCGTAGACTAGCACCATTTTGAGACAAAAGGAGGCAAAAGAATCAACATAATCATCCACACAAGACATATCTAGTGTCCTTCCATTTCAAGTTTCAATCCTGAAATAGTTACGGCTTCAAATATTCAATGAAAAAAAACACTAACGCAAGTGATTCGATCGCTACTTGGGCAGTTCAGCTCGCAAGGCATACTGCGCAAACAGGAATGCGACTCTTAGCTAGGGTTGCGTCCACAGCATCGGCGACAGGCAGCAACATTTGTACCTTTATTTAGATCTTGTCGCCGCACGAAATCGCCTCATTTCAATCCAAGTCTCATTTTATTTACTGCACCCAAAATTATCGAAAATGAAGTTTCCGCATCCCAAATTCAAATCCATACGACCCAAACCCCCTGCAGTCATGGCACCGCTCGAAAAGCTGCCAACAGAGATTCTCCAGCAGATTGCTAGAGAGCTATGTCCACACTGCCAACAGCCCTCCTCGACGGATATTGACCAAGAAAAGTGGAAATACTGCCTTGAAGATGCTTTGGTAGCCTTGACTCTGACCTCGAAACGCCTTCGCTCCGCTTCTCTATCAGTCTGGCTTCATGTACCGACCTCCCATATGTCGAACATGGCACTTCTTTGCCTCCTCCACCTCCACCCAGACATGCGACCCCATGTAAGAAAATTGGAGTTGATACGGCCATTGACGGCTAGTGGAAACCTTACAAATCCGATTATACTGGACTTGCTCAGTGCAGCGGCCAATTTGGAGCACCTCGAGCTGAGACGAATACTGGGAATGTATACTCATGACAGATTCGACGTCGACAGCATCAAGCCTGCTTTGCAAAGCTTGAAATCACTCCACTTTTGGAATACTGTCTTTGGATCTACTGAAGACAAATCTGACTTTGGTGCTCTCTGTGAAATGCTGAAGCACACCTATAATATGGAGTCATTTATATTCAGGGCAGACTCCAGGGCCACGGGTCACATCTTACTTGAGCAAGCGGTTCGGCCCAAAGCTTTGCTCACTGCGCTGTTGCCGATTGCGGCACGCTTAAATCACCTCGAAATGAAAATTGAAGATATAAACGAGTGTCCATGCAGGGTTGACGGGCCACTGTTATCTCAATTCAGCAACCTACGATCGCTTACTCTGGGTGCGCATAACTGCTGCCTATGCAAATTTATG
This sequence comes from Calonectria crousiana, assembly GCA_013406985.1. Taxonomy (NCBI): domain Eukaryota; kingdom Fungi; phylum Ascomycota; class Sordariomycetes; order Hypocreales; family Nectriaceae; genus Calonectria; species Calonectria crousiana. The sequence goes on along the minus strand of VTGD01000195.1, from coordinate 30,094 downwards.
TTAAATCCGTTTAGACTGGCCGATAAACCACGCATAGGCGACATCATCCCGCCTGCGGTCAAGCGGTTTGGCATTCTGACAGAACAAGCCACGCTTCCTTGTCAGTTCTGCTTGGCGAGTATCGCTCTAAGGGCTTCTCAGGGAGGCCTGCCTGCCCTGGAAAGAGTGGAAATCCAACCCGAACATTACATATGGACAGATGGAAGACCTTTCAGACAATATAGATTCCACTATGACTCGAATGAGATGGAAATAAGGTGTCGAATCTTTGAGAAAACCCATGCTTCTATTCACTTTCTTCCGCCATCAGTAGTTTATCTTCCGCCGAAGATATAACTTAGAATGAATGGATATACTACATAAACCAAATTACAGCTTTTCCTGAACATTTATTTACTTTTGGCTACGAAAAAAAAAGCAGTCGGCTTGACCGGCTGATGCAAGAATCAGTCCACAAAGGCAGTCTACAGTTAGAGTTATACAATAGGCTCAGTCATGAAAATATTATTTCTCTGACCAAAATAATAAATACTTTAATATCCTCTTCTAGAATAAATTTTACCCTTAGCAATATTGGCTCTAAAATATGCTCCAGTGCTACCTAGGACCTGTTTAAAGCAATCTTAAACAGCCGCATGCTGCAAAGATATACCATACTTGGGGAAATTTGATTATATTTAATATAATGAATCCTTCCACTGTCTCTAATGTTTGGGCAAGGTGTTGTAGACCTAGTTATTAGACTATTAAGAGAGCACAAAGGGCGGGTAATTTAGATACAACACTAAGAACTTAGCCATGATGGTATGCTTATTTGGAAACCCTACCTTTCAAATGGGTCCTATAGTTAACTGGGGGACAACATTTAGGACCTTCTGAACTTGAGGAGGCCCTATTATTGCTGCCTAAGCTTCGGTGCCGGTGATGGGGCACCATATGCGGGTGCTGTAGTACCGAAACTCATTCGTCTCCATCATCTTACCCCTTTCTAGAGTTGGAGACAACAGGCAGAAATTAGAGTAAGAACCCAATGGCGTTTTACAGAAAAGCTAGAGCAATATACGAATCCATTTAAATAGCGCGACAGACCTTGGAGGCTTCCTCATACTAAATCATTAGAGCCTGTTCATTGCGTGAGACTTGGAAAATCACCATATTCTGCACAGGCTGTCTTGGACAAACCTGGATTTAAGAGCAATGACTAACCGAGAGCTACGGTACTTCGAACCAGAAGAGTTGACATAAGGCGGATTTTCAGAGGCCACACAATTCTCCACCAACTTCACACCAACTCCTCCCATTCAGTCATCCCCAGCCACCTCGCTGCGGCCGGCCAGATCTTCCCTGTTGCCAAGCGGCCCTGGCAGAGCTGCCTAATTCTGGTCATGGGCCTTGAATACTAAGCGGATTTGGTCATGACCTTCAAGGCGCTTCCAACCAACAACTTTGTTAGTGTATTAATTCCCGCATTTAGACTGAAAGGTACCACCACCAAACCGGTTTCTCAGATGCAGTTGGTTCAACTTGGGCATCAACCCAACAGACGTTAAACCAAATCGGTCTAGCTGGCACTAATTTGAAACCAACGCATGCCTAAAATGTAGCGCAAAAATAATCGGACGATCTCGCTGCATAAGAACTAAGCCATATTTCCCTCAACAATATTTGTTCTTTTTTGTATTGAGGTAGGAATCTGTGTGAGTTCTTACCGAACCGTTTTTCCGGTTACAAGGCCGATTTTCTTGCATAATGGAAAGACCAAGCAGTCATTGGCCAGGTCTGACTGGCCTGGACTTGGAATCGGAAAAAGGCAAGCAAATTCAACATATCCTCTCAGCAGATTTTGATCATCTGAGGAAACACGCCATGAACTCGCGAAAAGAGCACCAGCCCAATTTGCCTTCGCAGATTGAGTGCAATATCGATTTGTCGAGATTTACCTATGGTTTGAATAACTTGGTCGTGGAACTTGCCTTCACGGACAACGTATACTGGGTCGCCCCAATTCCATATAAACCTCTCAGTGATGGCGACAAGATTTCAATGCTCAGCGAGATTTCCACTATGAAATTCGTCAGGGAACAGACAAATTCTATCCCCGTCCCTCAGGTTTTTGACTTTGAGTCTTCTACAGACCAGCCTTTTGGCTATCCATACATTCTGATGGAAGGCCTGACTGAACGTAGTCTCCCTAACGGAGTGGCGGAATCTATTCCTCGCTAAGATTACGCTAAGGTGGCCAAGCAACTTGCCAACATATTCATGGAACTCCAAAACATAACCTTCAGCCATATTGGGCGTCTTTGGAGTGGGGAGGATACTGACCAACCTATTGAGATTATCCCTATGGCTTGGCATTCCACCCCCGGCCCTTTGGAAACATCATTCGAGTATTTCTATGATCAGAAGCAAAGCGAAAACCGAGAAATTGTTGCAACTTTCCCGAATGATCCTAATCGACTGACGACGTGCTAGATGCTAAAGATAGCACTGGCTCAAATGATGATAGAGGATAGGGTGCGAGGCCCGTTCCCGCTTTGCCACCTTGACCTGCACTACGGCAACATGCTTTTTGATAAGGAATACAATTTAACCGGGGTGGTTGACTGGAGTAATGCCCAGGCTGCCCCGCTCGAGCAGTTATCAATCTGCCCGGAGTTCCTTACTTCTCCAGGGAGATCAGATGAAGAGAACCAGGCGACCGTTGATCTAAAGAAGCTTGTTATAGATTTCATCGAAGAGATGGAAAAAGACCAGGAAAGAGCCTTTTACCTGGATGGTATGGAAGTAGTAGATGAAGCAAAGAGGCAGAAGCTGAGGCTCATGTCCTTATCTACCTATATGGCTTCCAAAAGTTCAAAGATTGCTCAATATTACTACATGTCTTCACCAAGAGTCAGCCATATTGTTGGTAGGCTGATGGCAAAAGTTATTTTTGGAGATGTTGTAAGTTGGGAACAGCTAAAGGAGGTTTATGGTACTCAGCCCCTTTTATAATAGCTGCAGCTGTGTAATAGTAAATAGGGCCGTAATATAGCAACCTAAATCCAGCCGCCATGCAAGAAAACTTGGTTATTCGTTTTATATTCCATGAGAAATCACTATAGGTACATCTCAGAGTGATGTTCAGTGCGTGATGCCCGACGCAGTATTAGATAGTTGAGTACCACAGAACAAAAGCTTGGGGTGAGTTTGGGGGCCCATGCAACCATGGTGGAATTCTTCAGAAAATGTGGCTGAGACAATGGGCTCAGTTTCTCATATCCCTTTGACTGCTGGATAGCTGCACTCAGGTACCTAGCAAAGTAGATTGCTAGTTTTTGTGCCCTGAATTAAAAATATATAAATTTTAGTTTAGTTATATAATGCTACTGGCATTAGGATTTATTTTATTTATATAAAAATATTTTTATTTTTTAGAATTTATTTTGGTAGTCTAATGAATTAGGCATGATACCTGAGTGCAGCTATCCGGCAGTCAAAGGGATAATAATCCTTTCTATTTTCTTCCAATCCCACAATTCATTCCACCAACATGAGCGTATCATAATGTCTGTAGGAGTGGTGAAAAATCTTGGAACGTTGTGATCTCAGGGCCGTTATCACCAAATCATCATGCTTTGCCAATCATTAGCGTATCCACATGATAATTGCGTTTGAATATGATTGTAATTCCCCCAGAGGTACCAACGAGTATAGTCACGTGATGGATTTATCTTCCTTGAAAGGATCCTTCCTTACACTAGAGGAAAGATCATCAATTACAATATTTCAAACCCGAGATGCACTGAATCTTGAGGCGTAAGCTGTATCTAACCGTCCGCTGGCTAGTATTGACCCTTGTGATACTAACGTTCCTATTATTTGCGATCCAGCATGGATTGATTAAGGTTTTTTTTTTTTTTGTATTTTAGAGGTCCTTTTTGCGATGATGAGTTGAAGTCAGCACTAGGCCTGAATCGTGGAGATATTCATCCGACTGGCCCGGATGCATCACGACTGGAGCCAAGATGAAAAAAGCCAGAAGCATCTGTCTCAGGCAGAAGCCTGAGATCAAATCGAAGCACATCAATGACGGCAGTGGCGTCATATTAATGATGAGGACTGTCAGGGTATCCTGAAGAATTGCGAGATAAGCATGGCCTCAGCTTGCTCCACTTTGCCTTCTTGGCAACAGCAATTTGATGCAACCGCGTTGAGACCAAACAGGAAATAGCCGATAAAATCTTCTGCAGGTCCGCGACAAATCCGTGCGATGGCATGGGCCCACTGCTGACAGCATGCAATTAACCGGCTTCCTTGGCAAAGTCCTGCTCACCACAGGCTCATGCGGTGCTCATTACTATCTGTGCGATTGAGCAATCGACCTGAATGAGGAGAGATGAGATGAGACGACCTCCACGGTTTGGATGACGAATGCGATGCAACGGCAATTCTTCCGTTCCATCATTGTCCGCGATGGATGCAACACTGCCCCCCCGCTGCGGACTCGGTGGGTTTCGTTTTCTGCCACCATTGTGACCTTTGCCATCCTTGGCGACGGCCGTTGTAGCCGTCAGCCCTGTGGCTGGTGCCATCCGTTGGGCCACTTGATCTGCTCGCTGCCCGTGCAAGCATCCACTCTCGGGCAAAAGGCCTCATCCGGAACTGCTTGACCAGGGTCCGGCTTCGGCCCCAACGAATGAAAATTCGGAAGAATCCCCAAATTCTATAAGCATAAACAAATCAGGCACTCTAGCACTCTCCACCTATCCACTTGCCTTGAGCCCCCTGGGACGGAGAGATAAGATCAGGAGGGCTGCATGGTCCTGCAAGGCAGAGTGATGGCTGTTGCTGACATCGACATGCTATAAAGCAGCGCAATGCCCACTTATCCTGACACGCAGCCTGTCGCTGGTTTTACGAACTCCCCGCTGGTCAGACTCACTTTTGCATCATCAGCCACTGCAAAACATCAAACATCGACTCCCGACATCGACTTGAACAGCAAAATGATGCGATTCGCTCTGCTTCTGGCTCTTGCCAGCTTCACGACCGCAACCATGACGGGCTTTTACGTGCAGAGAGGGGTATACGAAAGCACCGATAACCAAAAGGCCTTTGGCTTTTCTTGCAATTCGTTCCAAGTTTCATGCGGCGACTACTGCATGCCGAAAACAGCACAGTGCTGCTCCGCCGGCACCGGCTCCTACTGCCCCCCCGGGAGATACTGCGTCGACGGGGGATGCTGCCCGGTGGGCGAGACCTGTTCGGGCGGGCCGAGCCGCTGCGAGCTCGAATACAAACTCTACGGAAGCTCCTGTATACCAGAGGGAGCTGTCCTTTGCGAAGACGGCACCTATTGCGATCCGACCGAGACGTGCACAAACAGAGGGACATGCGCAAACAATACCGATACGGCTTACATGCTCTTTCCGCGGAAATCGAGTGGGTCAAAAGGCTCGAGCGCGGGTGGCAGCAGTAGCATCTCTAGCGTCACATCCCCTGTGAGCCCGATGCTGCTGGGAGTGGCCCTGATCGCTGTACTGTTTTTATGATAATGTGATGGCTGTGTTTTGTGTTATATAAGTGTATTCATATCAGAAAAAGCGATCATTTTGGGCGGAAATATGGGCTGGTCTGGGAGCACCATGATGATATTTTCTAAGGACAAAGAAATTAATGACATTAATCTTTCCATGAACAACTAAACAGCCTATCACCGTTAATATGCCCTCACCAAATTTCCGAGTAGACCGTAAACGAATACCAGATGGCTAGCTGATTGCATGGGGCTTTGTAACTCATCTACCACACGTCGGTGATGAAGCAAATGGAAGTGATCTGCTTGACCCGATGATTTGGACAATAAGTATAAATAAGGATATGGCCGGAGTGTTTTTAGTTCGGGCTTACGTCTGTCTTTGCTGCAAGATAGAGCTCGCGTTAGTGCGAAGTGGCGTTCTGCTGAGTGGAGTGCCTAACCGGGAATACGTGTGAATATACGTGTATGAACTCCGAACTGGTCAGGAAAGTGGATGATGTAATTCCTCAATACGAGTTTTAAAATATATTCGCGAATGGGAACTCGGAACTGACCCATTTCTCTTCGTATTCAACGAACTTGGGCTCGGTTGGGAATTACCGTCTCAGTTCAATCTTTGTACCAGTAAATCGTTCACATACAAGTTGACATGTTGAAATAAGTCGATTTTAAGTGATTAAAAAATTTTTAAAGTAGAAAATAGCCTGAATGCTATGAGTCTTTTCAGGTTGCAAAATGATCAGCGATCAGCATCTACTATTACTCCGAGCCCGCCCTGTTTTATTTCAACGCCACACATCTCAGCATTAATCATGCAGATCCTAGCTATGATACAGACGTGACCTTTCGTACTAGTACCGCGGCTTTAACTCCAGAGAAGCACTCGGGCTTCTTGGCTTGGAGGGAACTCTTTGGTTAAACATACTCGTAACAGAGGAATCCCGATTGAGTATCCATAACATCCTTGATAATCTTGTCAGGCAGCACGTCCAGCAGACTTAAAACATGCTCCAGAGTTGTTGTATTGCCGGGATCTCCATGGTTGCCAATCTCTGCGCGAGCCTTGATGGGGGGCTCCGAGGACACAGGTTTGGTGTTCGGGCCGTCCATAGCGTACAAACGAGACGTCAGATTAACATTCTGCCAATCCCACCACACCTTATCAATGTACGCATGGTGAAGATAGAACAGGGGATCTCCGGGACTCGAAATGGGGTTCAACATCTGGAGTTAGTGTTAGAGTATCTTGCACATAACGTGGAGTTAGGATGCAGTTCATTACACACCTCGCCACCGACGCCGCTATGGCCACCAGAATGGGGAAAGAATTCGATGCAATCCCATGCCTTGAGATAGCTATCAAACTTGTTGCAATGCTCTAACCAGGTCGCGTTGGAGGCGGTGCTTGCAAGGTCGTCAATATCGCGGCTGAGGCAGTGCTCTGTATTGTTGTAGCCAGGTCCAATGATGAGAGTGTAGTTTGCAAACGGACCATCAACGACACATCTGTCGGATGCTCTTCCGTTGCCGCCGAAACCGTGCGTTGGGTCAAACAAGGAAGAGTTGATGAATTTTCCAGCATCCCGAAGTTCGTCCCAATACCTATGTCACAATCAAAATACTATCCACGTTGGCTTGGGGCTTTGTTCATTCTCACGGTTGAGCTCCATTGTAGCCACACTCTCTCTGCAAAAAGTACTCGTGTGCCCATGTCATATAACGGTGATATGGGAGGAAAGCGCCCTGATTGAACAGACGTATTAGTAAAGCGCTCCGGAAAAGAAGGGAATCATTTTTGGTGCACGTATTACCACTTCATGGATATATTCGGCTTGAAGCTGATGTTGCTCCTGGAGGGCCTGAAACAATGTTTTTGTCATCGGCAAGAGATCATTTGTGTAGTCCAGCTTCATGAGACAGAGTTCCGCATCAATATAATCACTTTTTTCTTTATCCGTCAAAGTATGCCTAAAGATTTCTAAGAGTTAATAAAGTGTTCAGGGTGTCGTCGTCGTCCAGATGTGAGGATGTGTTTTCCAGGGTGATATACCATGCCTTGCGCTCTGCGGGTTGGTCGCACGCGGTGTGTACTGCTTGTATGTCGATTGTGCCTGGCATGCAGCTCACATGAAGTGAAAATGCCAGAAAATGCACGAGAAACTCGAGCTTCGAGATCATGGTAAATCAGATTCCTAATTCCCCTTTTGCTATGAAGAACTGTATTGGCTGCTGTCGAGAACTGTGAGTTGGAGACGTGAGTCGAAGGCTATTATTTAAACATTTGGATCATGCCGAAATAGATGCAAAGATACAGAGGACAGCTTGAGCAGGGGTCACTACGCGGACTGAGCAGAGGCTCTGGGCAAGGATGATGAGGTTCGTAAACCCACATAAAGACGTTTCACTAAGCCGAGCACGGGCGAGATGGGTAGAGGACCTACTAAAATTTGGGTAAAAGTAGCCCGTGCTCTGCGCTTCTCATTACCGAAACCTTCCTCGTAGTTAAACGTCCACTTTTCCTGCCTCGTATACTTATCCACTAGATTGACTAAGCGGCGGTATCTCCTAAAGTATTGAAAGTACTCTAGGATTATTGCTAAGTAACAGTGAATCAAAATCAAGTTAAGAATATTGAAGAATAGATCCACTCGGACTAAGGTATCTCCCTTAGAGGAACTGTGTGGATCCGGTTTGCATTCCTTTCCTTCTGAAATTTAGATGAGAACTAATGGAACCATTCGACAAACCTATCATACCAGGCTTAGGGCCTATGTAACCTATTCCTTAGAGACGTGATAAATCTCGGAGTCGCCCTCTCTTAACTCTAGAACTTAGAGCCGAGGGAAACGCCAAGCTCCATGTAATGTGAAGCCAGCCCATCGATATGGAGTTTGAAACTTTTTCGTTTTTTCATCTCTTCTTAGAGTGCACACGGCGTGCTGGAAAGCAAGGGCAAGGTTGCATATATTGGTTTCGTTTCCTGTTTTATTTTCTCCGAGGTCCGACATCATCGCCGTGTAGAATGTCACTTGGATAGCTATGTCAATAGGTGCACGTGATGGTGAAAAATGGAAGCTCTTGTCTGTTTATTGAGGGGCTCTATCTAGGTATTATATAGCTGTATATAACTAAGGGCGGCCGGAGGCGCCCGATAGAGCTGTGAAAGCTGAATGAGCTGAATAGGCTTATGGCTTCTATTCACAATAGAAGGCCAAGCTAAGCTAAAGTCATTTGATCTACTGGGTTGTGGTCTGTGCAATCCTAAGTGGTCTTTGTGGCTGACCTAGCTGTAAGTGTGATAGTGCGACATAGAAGACCTTGGAAAATCGGATACAGCCGTTCCGGTTGACTTTCCACAAGGTTGAAATCACGGCACCAGCTCCAGCCACGTGAAAGGTCGATGTCAGGCCCAGCAGATTATTTGACTCTGACACTCTCGCACGCCCCGTATTGCAGCCCATTGCCAGCATTAGGGAAGGCTTTCGAAACTCTAGACTGAAGACGTCTTGGATGCTAAGTCTATCTGCTGCAGATAGGGCGGGCTCACGAAGAATCAGACTTTGCTCTACCTTGCCATCTATCAACCTGAAGTCGGCGTGCCCATGAACATGGAGAATGTGCGATTGCTTGGCTTTGTCGCGAAATGCCCCGTGCTTACCTGTCGGCTGGTCAACTAGCTGAGCATCCAATATCCCGCATAGCTTATCCATGGAATCTTTCGTTTCTTGCCTCTCTTCTTCGCTGCAGAATTCCTCAAGAGTATTGAAGACTGTAGCTGTTAAAGAGGATGAGCCATCTGCATCGACGTTTCGTGGCTGGAAAGTTGCGTCACAAAAGCGGAGAAGCGGAAGACTCTGCGTGTAAACCACGGGATTTCTCTCAATAAGTAACCGGGAAGGCCTCCCAACTGGGAGGGCATGTAAAGGAATTTGATGCAAACTGAGAGTTGGACAAAATACCAACGTGTCACCCGGTTTGGTGAGGGGGTCGTTTTCGTTGGCAAGTGGCTCAACAGGGCGCGCAGAGCTCTGAGGTCCCGGCTTGCCTCCAAGACAGCACTATCTACAATTGCATTTCAACGATGTGCTTTGACGCAATTACCCAGATCCACTCAAACCCCAAGCCTCGGCCATGTGCACGATTTTATTCCATCTTGGATAGGAATTTCGTCAAGGCAAAATATCCCACTCTTGTTGGTTGAAATTGGAGCAATTTGTGATGCGGGTCTCTTGCGGCACTGGGTAAACGATATTTAGACTTGAAGAGGTACGACCACATAGTAATTATTTGCTAAACAAGTTATGGTCAAAAATGGGATACAGTGATTTTGATAAGATGGACTAAAATTGTGCTCTCGCGTAGTTGTTGCACACTTTTGTGCTAGGGTCCCATTGGCTTCAGGCCGGAAACATGGCTTTCCAGCCGCATAGCACTCGGACTTGATCACCCGACGAGCGAAACGCCGATATTTTTTAATACTCATGGTTGGACCCGCCTCATTCCCGCCCTGTGTCTCATCGCTACTGGATAGCTCTTCTTATGCGTGCCCACTTGACCTCTTGGTTCCAGCCTTGACTAGTGTGCTTTTGAGACAGGCCATGATATAAAGCCCAGCTATTGCCCAATTCATTTTGCGAGGATTCATCCATCCTTTTCACTCTATTGCATTCTATCCTTGTAACTTAATCATCCACCAAACCTTTACCACTTCGTTAAAATGACTGGCCGCGGATCAGCACACCTACCGAGGCTTCCTCCGATGGACCCTTCTCTCGAGTCTCGCCCCGTACCACTAACTCGACAGTTTACTATCCGTTCGTACGGCCCAGGTGCCGATGCCAACATAAAGGAAAAGGTGGTTACCTTCAAGGAACTTGATGCCCGTACCGACTATATGGGCAAACGTCGTCCACCACGTCCGGCAACTCGAAGCTTCAAGGATATGAAACCTTACTACGCCCAGCTAAGGCAATTTGAGCTTTGCGAGGAAGTGAGAAAGTTTTTTGTCATGGTTCAGAAGGATGCCCGCATATTTCAGAAGGATGATTTGGACACCCAGGACCCAATCTGGGGCCCTTGTATCTTTGTCACATCATATACAGAAGCAGCCCTAGAAAAAACCAATGCTGCATTATCGACTCTTGTCACTGCGGTGCAGCGTTATTTTCTCCGAAAAACGGACTTGCACTCTGAACCATATGCACTTGAAACTTTCAAGATGTTCAGACTGGATTTGATATTGAATAAAGATGTACTTGATGGTGCGTCGGATAACCGTGTGAGAGAAGAACTCAACGCCTACGTTAGGCATTCGCATCCCTGGAATCAGAAGTACCAGGAGCGTGCTCATCCCAAGGGCTCAAACCGTCCTTCTGGTCCTACACCGCGATTCAGCTTTTGCATAGTTTTGGACGAGGAGGCAATTCTCAAGCTGGCAGATATTCAGTTCCCTTCCGACATTGGGAAAGACCAGGAGGCACTTGGAGATGTGACTGTGAAGATTGTTGGCCGCAATTGGGATTATCCGGACAGGGCTAATGTGGAACACGAGCAAATAGTCAACAGGGTGAAGAAATATCCCACTGGGGTAGACGAGTGTCCAATCTGGAAAATTGCCCTCATCTATTATTACGCCGAGTCGGTGGAGATGGAGGAAATGTTTCCCGTAGCTTCGTATGATCCATGTCATCTATCATTTTGATAGCTGTGTAAATAGGTGCAAGTGATAGTAAAAGTGGAAGCTCTTGATTTTCTAACTATTGGAGGGATCTATCTAGGTCTCTTATAGCTACTGTTACGGCTAGCTGTTGGCGGCTGTTGATAACAGCCGCCAGCCGCCTCGGGTGTCAAGATTCGATCACCATGACGATCATAACTTGGCCTTGACAGTCAGTTGGCTAGTTTCGGCAGGGCTTGTAGTCAATAGATAAGGAAGCCGTCGGTGTGTGTTATTTAGTATGGTGTTTTGGGGCCAACTGCGGCCGCAACCATCTTCTGTTTACCCCTTTTCCTGATAACAGCTATCCTGTGTATCTAACCTGTGTTGTGACTCTCGGTCGAAGCTATTGAGACCACCTGCGAGTGTGACATTATCACTAGGCACAAAAAGTAAATTCACCCCATACCGGCCTCGAAGATGTCTGGGCTTTCTTGCAACGGTATACAACACATACTTGGCAAAGTTGGCTTTTCTACATGAACCTATGGAAGAAAGAAGGCGTCGAATGACTGTATTCCTGCCGAAAAGACTAATCCAAACCAGTCAAATCTACGGAGATGATATTGGTGCTGTAGTGTGCCATCATAATCTCGCAATCTGCAAGTACGCTCTTGGCGTAGTCTATCCGAACCTGATCCCTCGCTGATTCCGCCTCTGTGAGTTCCGCCTCCCAAAATTCCTGCAAGTCGTGAATCTGATTCCAAACGAATGACTTAGCTTCGAATTCCATTTGCTCCATGTGATTTCTGATCCATTTGTCCTAGTATTCCACTATTCCTATTGAGGATCGCTAAGGACAACTGCCGTGAGGTTTATCTAGCCCATTCTTCCATGCATTATCAGCGCGCTTGAATTTAGCACAAATGATTTTGCTCATTTTAGCAAAGTACTTGTTTACTTTGCTGTTATTTAGGTATATAAAAACATTAAACAAGATGCATGCGTTCATTAAACATTTGTTATTATTGCTGATGCTAGGCGGAATTGACCTGCGCTTTTCTCCTTTCCATAACTATAATTAGCATGTTAATCAGATTTAGCCTCTTCAAAGACCATTAGTTGGAGAGCCTTATAATTGCCTTTATAGTGTTAATACCTCGCTCAAGAAAAACAAACTGCTCAAAATTCTGTCCGCTACTATATGCCCACATGATGCATTTGATTGGCATATTATTATCAATAATTCCGTCTAGAGAGAAAGGGTTTTCGAGAACCGGCTTTATTAGGATGTCCTTAAAAAAGTTGTAATAGATTTGATCTTATTCTGCATCCGAATTATTAAATAAAAGACCAAATATTACATCCTGGAAAAATAGCTGCATGGTTTGAAGCTCTATGATGTGCTTACCTAGTCATTATTAGTCTTGCCATCGCAAAATCGTAAATGGGGCAGAGGCTACTCATAGGCATAGTAAGGGTCTAAAAACATTACTTTGTTGTGTTTAGGGATATTATGTGTACCTATTGCTGCTGAGATGCACGATTTTGGGTACTTGGCATTGTAAGCGTTATCATACCGAACGTCGTCGGTAGTCCAAGACCCAATGCTGGGATAATTGTAGGACCAATAATAAAGGGTCCCTGATTCGCTATTCTTTGGGAGACATGTCGTTTTATACTGCTTTTTCCCACTTGCATGTGTTGGATCTTGCTCGAACAGAGTCTCGATCATTGAAACACTAGCATTACGGATTAGCAATTATATTCTCACGCAGACAAGCGAAGAATTCGCGTAGAAGGGCTTTTCCATCGACTCACTTGGCCTCCGGGGCAAACCCTTTGAGCTCTCGCCTGTTGTGTAAGTGTTGTGCCAGGTGCCTTTCTTGGTTCTCAAGACCACCGGGTTGACTGGGGTCTCGTTTCTTCTGGCTGTTGGAAGGCTGTTGGAAGGCCGGGAGTTGGCTGTTATCTCATCATCACAACTTAGTTCTCCCGTTGCACATAAGTCAGTACCACAAATCCTTTTACCGCTCGAGTCAGATCCGTCAGTGCAGGTGATGGAGACATCTTTAAAGAGCTCAGCACCTGAACCAACCGCCTCCTTGTAGTCGGGAATCGAGACATCCCCGTTGTCAACTGCCTCTTGGAGAACTAGGATGCCGAGAGTGTTCCCAAGACTCTTTTCAGTTGTCAAATCTTTTGTTCAGCTGGTATTTATTTTAGCTTCTATTTCTTGATTAGAAAATATAGGGGTGAAATATGTTGTTGTTATGTTTTCTGGATTCTACTTAAGTTTTGCAATAGACCACAACTGAGATATATATTGTATGTCACCAAGATCCCCGCGCTCTCTGAGGTTAAGGTCATGTCTTTTAGAAGATAAAGCACCACCTGCCACATCATTGACGTGGATGTACATTTTGAAGGTGGGGTTGATGGAGAGTTCTACGTCTCCCTTGTAAGTTACTATTTCGCCTTTGAACTTATTGTTTGAGATAGACTTTGCTGCTTAAATGTTTGACCTTTGCGAAGTTATAAGAGAACTCCAAGTCCATTACCTCCTGACTCGACGCCATCCTTTTGAACAGATGATTGGGGAGGGTCTGGTTTGCTGATGGTGTCAAAGAGTGAGCAACGATGTACGTGCCCAGTCCACATTCATCGGGCATCCGAATTACAGTACCCTCAAGACCACCCTCCAATATGTCGTCGCAGTTGCTGTTTTCTCCGTCATCCGTGTATATGATGCGGGTTGTCTGATGGTCCGAAGATGTTATAGAAGAATAATCAACAACCTCAATATGGGAGCCATCTTGCTTAGAAATGGTGGAGATAATGTCCTTTGGGCCAGCAATAAGCACAAACCCAAACGAACCATAAGCAGGATCGTTTGTTGAGCTTCCTTTCGTTGTTTGCATGCCGCCCGCATTTCCAGATCCTTCAAAGGACCCGAGAACCTGGACATCCTACTTGACTTTGGCGTCTGCGGCCGGGGGATCCGGGAACAAATAAGCCAAGTCCACCGGTGTGAAAGGTAGATCGTCGCTAGGCGCATCACAGCATAGACCTTTCTGACGGCCCATCAAATTGCACGCCCAAGTGCTGTCGCCTCTCTTGTTCCTCGGAAGCTGAAAATCCTCGCTGGGATCATAATTAGGCTGAGATTTGAACTCGGTTTAACTAAAAATTACTTTGTACAATTGTTTTGATCGCAATTACCTTGTCCCACCCCATGATAGTTTGAAGGTTTGTTTCGCAACACCAGGGCTTCGTTTTGCTGCTGCCATCGCATTTTTGTCTTGCAACCTCATGAAATTCACCAGTACAGCCTCCATCACAGTCACCCAAATAGCATCCCTTAAGAATCCTTTGGTATCATTCTAAGGTATAGCAGTAGACTTATTCACCATTGCCCAGGTATTATTCTGCTTTATGGTCCGTCATCTCTTACAAGGTATCTTGTGTTATCTGGGCTGCTTGAGGTCTTTGCGCTTGTCTCTGCTAAGCCGCCCCCACATTCTCTTTTCTGCAAATACCAATAGAACCGATAGCATGAGGACGCTTCCTCTAAAAATAAATTAGTTTTGGACTGGGTCACAAGTGTAGGCAACTACCCAACTCTACGATAGCCCACCAACCATCGGCAAACCACTGCCAGGCTTTCCCCGGTATGGGCGCCTATTTATTGGACCTATAATTATTTCCATTCTTTATTAAGCAAATTCTTTCCAGAACATTAGTTCATAGATTATAACTATACCACAATTAATTGAATCAACCACCACCTCACAGGTCAAGCTCCTCCATGAGTGGACAGCCAGGACCCATGTTACCCCACCACGCTAAAGGATGACCTTGCGAACCCACCAAGACAAGGCTGACGCTGACGACATTGTTTTGTGCTTATCCTTTGTTGCGCAAGCGCACCGGGACGACGGCAGGGCAGCGATGGATCCCCTCTCCATCGCGAGCGGTTGCGCCGGCCTCGTCAAAACCATCGGATCGCTCTCGATATCCATTCACGCCTTTGTCCGCACCTGTCGCGAGGCCCGCAGCGACCTCGACCGCGTCTCGCGCGAGCTGCACTCGCTCCAAACCGTCCTTGAGCTGATCCAGGAAGACGCCGCCGACGAGGGGAAGCCGTTCCCGCCGACGCTGGCGCATCATGTCTCGGGCATTGTGTCCAACTGCACTTCTGTCGTCGAGGAGGTGCAGAGCTGCATCACAAAGTACGGCGATGGCCGACTGATGAGCAAAATGTCGTGGACCTTGGCTGGCCAAGGGGACATGGAGAAGCTGCGGTCTAGCCTGGAAGCGCACAAATCAGCCCTTGAATTAGCCTTGGATATGCTCGCCCTGTGAGTTGAATGTCCCGCAGTGGTCTTAGACAGACCGAAGCTGACTTAACAATAGCTCCTTGACGAAAGAGATAAAAAACGATACCACCGAGATCCGCAACGATACGGCCGCCATCAAAGACGATACCGCCCAGATATTGCAAGAAATTGCCCGGCTCCAAGCCCGATTACCAAATAATACGGACACGCCCAACGATTTCCTGCTACAAAAGTTTTTAGAGGAAATGACAACATACACCGAGCGGGAGCTGGACACAACTCCTCCGTCAGTCGACAGGGACAATTGGCGGAGTTCTAGAGACCTGTCATATATTGAGGAGCACCAAGAGATTGTGGCTACGTCAAGCAACGACCCTTCGGGGACTTCAGTCTACTATCATTCTGAGATTCCCGCAGCCACCGCACAACACACAAACCCCGGAGTACCTGAATACCCTGCAGTCCCAAACCCGAATTTGGATGGATACCACGCTTCACAATTGAACTCGCGAGCAGATATAGGCTTAGTTCCGTCGTCTCAAATTGCAAACCAGTACGCTTCTCCGAAGCCGAACTTCTCTACACCATACGAGACGGCGTATGAGCGCACGGCGCTTTCTACAGGAGGATCCTCACACTCGATTTCTTACACTACGGCTCTACAAGAACCCCCAGAAATAGGTTATGAGACAGCAGAGCGAGCTGGCTATACTGGGCGAAACGAGAATAGTGAGCGTTTCTCTGAAAGCGTTTCCGAAAAGTCGTACATGGGCAATTTAGTCATAGATAGCCCGGTACCTAATGATGTGTTGGATACCATACCACATGGCGCGCGAGACGAGTTCACCCATTGGCGATTTACGCCTGTTCTCTGCCCACCCGAACACCTTACGCAGAACAACTACGTCATGCGCCCTCGCCTTTTCTCTAAACCACGAGCCACAAAGATTGTGCTATTCGTCCGCCTGGACCCAGCCGAGATAGCACAGGACTTTGTTTGGCGGTGGTACCTCATCGTTCAGGCCATAGAAAATCTCTCGGCCAGAACCAAGGCGATAAACGAAGGAGATGCTTGGAAGAGGGTCATGGTTCATTTCCACAGTCCAGCAAATTGGGAGGACTTGGACCCACATGTCTTGCGGATGCTGGAGCGAATGATGATCAAGCCAAGATTGGAAAAGGTTGTCCACACTTTGGATGGCGAAACTCTAGAGCCTCCCTACAGGGAGGATTCCCTAATGTTGAAAGGCGAAGGAGTACTTGGCACTATCCGAGAGGTAGGTTGAGTGATGCGCCGCTTGCACTTTGTTGACCCAGAAAACCTGACCAGTGCCGTGGAAACGGAAAATAGTATACCACTCAAATCCATCCTAATTTTAGCCCTGGGCTGCAAGCGCAATGCGACTTCAAAACTGGATGCCCGGTCCAGACGATGGCGACGTCAGGCATCGATTGGACGCATCGCCCCGGCACCCATGTTCACGCACGCATCCATCTTGATTGGAGGAACGGCATCGCCACAGCCCTGAAATCTGAGCTCTTGATTGACATGACGTCCATGGCTGAAGTGCGGCACGCCGGGATGGGGTTCCTGTCTCGTGCATGGTTTAACAAAGATCCTCTAGTGATGAATGCCCGCCTCTACAATCCCACGTTGAATATCATCACTCTAGGAAGCTTGGAGGATCAATTGAAAAAGACCGGGTCTGTGCGAAAGAGCTTTTCAAATTACGCAAGGAGTTTGTTTTCATAATACCAGCATGGGAAATTTGCATGCACAACATGAAATCGAACAGATTACTAGAGTATATAAATGGGGAGGTACATGACGTCTTTCTTTGGGAGGAATGACTTTATCCAAGTCGTGTTCTCCTTTGACTCAACCTAAAGCTGGCATTATATGATGGATGAGGTTTTTGGAGTGTGCACCGAGATGACTCGATTGACTGACTGTCCATTAGTTTTTGGGATCACATTAGAAGACTAAATTTAGCAAATTTAGAGAAAAAAACTGACGATACCCGGCTTCAAGGAAATAGCTAACAGACTTGCCTAGATTCTTATTTCAACTTCGACCAGGCCCAGCTTCACATGGTAATGGACTGGGCCTTTGGCCAGTCCTATAGGGTAGGAAAGGGAGGAGACTAGTGAGCGAGATAAAGGAAGAGATAAGCATAAAAGGGGAAGAAGGGGAGGAAAGAACCTTGCTCCTTAAGTATATGAATAACAATAAGTTGACCCCTAATAACAGTTATTCATTAGGCAAGTCCATAACACACATGACATGCCTCATCACAGAATGAATCAATTCTTGAGCAAAAGATTTTTAATTAAAGTATTTGTATGCTAACAAGCTTTGCTTGTGTTCGAGTAGAACAAGTGTTAACGGATTAGGGATGCTCATGCATCCAAAAAGAGAGCCCTTTCAAGATCTACACGTAGATGTAACAGAAGGGCGTGTTGCCAAGAGTATCAAGAGTCTCGTCAATCTGAATTGGAGGTCCGTTGACGCCCATGATCAGGAGGTCAGTCTTTAAAGCATCCCTGCTCGGCGGACTGTTGCCGAGAGTAATGGTGCCAGAGATGTCCTTGGCTACGCTGGGATGCAGCGCCTGCCAGATCCAGTACACATAATCTACCATGGCATGATGAAGGTAAAACATTGGGTCGTTGGGTGACGAGTAGAGGTCTGCAGAGTCGCCGCCCATGGTGAGATGGCCCGCAGCATGCATCCCAAGGAACTGGTCGGGGAAACGACCCTGCAGCTCGCTCTGGAAGGCCTTGATGGTGCCCGAAGCTGCGCCGACGGTGATATTGAGGAGGTTGGTAGCCGTCATCCAGTTGTCAATGGCATATTTGCTGAGGTCGCGCCGGCGACAGCGAGGGTTTGGGCCCAACGGGCCGGTGGGACTTGCAGTCATACCGTCCATGGCAGGGTTGACGGGCCCAAGATGGGCTTGGATGCTGCTCGATAGTTAGCCACCTTCTAACCGTTTTGCTGTTGTTAAGATGCATTAAATCAAGGCCCACTTACTCGACAAACGGCCCATCCTTGATACAGCCGCCACCCTTGCCAGGGGGGATAGGGATATTTTTAACACCAGCCATGGTGCCATTATGGGCAAAGAAGGCGCCGTCGCCGCCCATACTGGTTTCACTCCCGTCAAAGACCGGCGAGTTGGCAAAGTCGGATCCGTCAAACCAGTTCCAGTACGGCTGGTAGCCCTTGTAGCCACACTCCTGTCGCAGCGTGGTCTCATAGGTGTAGAGAAAGTAGCGGTGCCATGTTAGAAAATTTCCCTGACCCAATTGGTTAGCGACAGTGCTTTGGAAGTGCCATTGCAAACTCACGGTGGCATGAATAGACTGGGTCTGGTTGAGGTGAACTGCAAGGAAGTCATCGTAGCGAGAGACGGCGCCGGGAGCAAAAGAAGGGTCGGCTTTAGAGGGTGTCGTCATGAGACAGCGCACGGCAGCAATGTAGTTTGACCTTTCTTGTTTGGAAAAATGCTTCCTGGATAAAAGTCAGTGGCGCACTTCATGCCGGGCACAGCGAAACTACTTACCAGTCCCGGCGGACATAGGCGTTAGAGATGGAGCACTTGGTCGAATTGCCGTAAGCCTCATGCTTCAAAGCCTTGAGTGCTTGCTTGTTCAGGTCTTGCAAGTGATCGCCGGCAGACTTTTGAGGGGCTGCTCGCACAGAGTGCAATGCTGCCGCCAGGCTAACGAGGGCTGTAAGTGGGATATGCATGGCGACGTTGGCGAACAAGTTAAGAATTGGTTACTGCTGCATTGCCAAGAGCTCATGGAACCCAATGCTGCCGATCTGCTCATATTATACTTTTTCTTTTCTTTCACGAGCTGCGCGCTGCAGCAGTCGACATGCGCAATGACGCAGGCGATGGGCAATGTGCAGCTGAGTTGACTCTATGTCTCACAATAGTTCTGGATCCCCGCTTGCGCCACTGATTCGACTTTGGCTGAAGATTTTGAAGCCCGATGCAGACCATGTGCTGTTTTAGCGTCTGTTCGGTCACCGAGATATTTCTTTCCAAACACGAGTTTAATTCATGAGGATTCAAGTTGGCAGAAACTCGCGATAATTTTGCTTACAATTGAAGCTTACCGTTAAGATTACCCTGGCCCCAACAAGAAGGATCTCACGACTGGGCGCCCCAACTGCCCTCTCGCATGCTAGCGCTTACGCGATCAGAGGACGCCCTGTCCAGCCTCTGTAACACAGTGGCCATGCGCTGCTTATTTTCAGGCTGTGGCTGAGATGCCGGAAGCCGGTAGCCTGGAACGTCCAGTTCTGCGTAAAGTCTCCGAGGCAGGGAATGTCAAATGTCAAATGGCTCATTATCCTTTTCATTTGCTTTCTATCAAAAAGAAAGGCCAAATCGAGTGACCCGGGACGGTGGAGAGGGACCGGGTTAAGCTTTCGGTGGCGCCCTCAACTGTGCTGGCACCCATTAGCGGGGAAAATACGAGGAGTTTCAGGCTCTGCCACCTTACCGAGGCGTCTGTTGGCTCAAATTTAGCGGAAAGGATTGCGGCAGGGCTTGTACGAGCATGGGATTGACGGATCACGCGGGGCGGCACCCGGGAGTAACTCGGCAGTTACTTTGGTGGACCCCCAGCGTTGCATGGCTCTTTTGCCGCAATCTCATCACGAATTGAGCATGCTCTCAGCAACAGTGGCATTCAGCTACAACCTAGCGGGAATAGCGAGGAATAAAATCTGGCCATGCAGGGAAGTGAAAATAGGCTGAGTGAGGCTCAAACCGCACAGTAAATAAATACAATTGATTCATCGATGACCGGACGAATTGTAGACTATAAAATACAATATTTCGCACTGATTGAGACAGGCTTGCAAAAGCATATGAAAGGTCCTTATTGGATTCCAACATTTTCGAAACGTGGAGGCTTAAACCCCGCAGGAACAATGGTTTGGAATACATACCACAAGCACTCTGTCGTGTCCTACTGTTTCTTGTCCTGGTTGCCATCTCTGCGATTCTAGTGTAGCAGCCAAGGACATGGGTATCCGCGTATGCGCGATATTTTTAAAGTCACTGATATATGTGAACCAATTATATTAGCTGTGCCTGCAATATTTTACAAGGAGCTGAGGCAGGGCAAGTGCTTATGGCTTTGAAGTGTGGCTTGGATGGCAGGATGGGGTGGACCAAAAGGGCAGGAATCTGCCGCGTGAATTTTGGCAAACATTCAATTTCACCGATGGAGTGGCGCCACTTTGGTCACAGCCCGTAGGAAATGTTGATGCCGACGTGGCAAGCTTATACTGGCTGTCAATGTACAAATGCAATGTTGTGTTGCCTGGTCCTTGATGCAGGCAACGCGACCGCCACTCGGGTTGTGATTGGTCAATCGAATCAGCTTGCAGCAAGTGTTGGGATACCATCTATGGAAGTCACCGACGCAGATCGACCGGTGCTTCCACAACGAAGCAATGGCTATGGGCGTATTGAAGTGTCTTTCTCGCTGGCACTCTGGATAACAGAGCGCCCTGGTTACTGAGACTTGAGTCATTGTCCATTTTGATTCTATAGAACATGAAAGCACTCTAGAATAAGGCGTCTTTGCAAGTCACAATGATACTCGGAAAATGACCACTGCCCACAGTACACTATGTTGATGAATGAGAACAACATATATTTTAGCCAAGACAACAGCGCAGTTCTTAAAATCCTGCATTCTAAAGAAAGAATCGCCCAGCAATACGCGATTTTATGGAAAATCGTGGAGATGTTGAACAAGTTTGTTGTGTGGATTCAATTCTTGAAGCATCAATGCCTTGGTAAGATCGTTCTAAAGATTTTTTGAATGTCACGGGGTCTCATCGAGCGGCAGCGCAAGTATCAGGGTATCTACTGTGTTGCGCGATGTATAGAACAAGGAAGGTTCTCGCTACGACTAATCAATAAATCTTGCCCGACCTCATTCGAGTCTAAAAGCTCCATCTTCATGCGAGTTTCATTCGTACTTTCGGATTACGCTTTCATACCTCAACTTCCCACGCCCGTAGTTCTCCTCTAATCGGTATGTTGACTTCCCGAGTTGTCCGATGCCCAGACCAAATCGATAGTTTCCCATCTTGATATCCGAAACAAAATCAATATGCCCTGGCCCAGCTAGCCGATTGCCATCCAAAAGAATATCATAACCATAGTGCGGAGGCCGTGCGATACTTGGATCAACACCCGTCGCAACTGGGTTATCTGCATCTACGATATATAAGTCCCAGTAGAGGCAGGATAAATGGTAGATACCTACTAAAGTTTACCACAAGTTCGAAAACTTTCTTTCCATCGTTTCGCCAAGCAGTCCATGTGCATGTTTGCTCTACGACATGCGAAAGTTGATTGTGACGCGCAAAGAAGGTATCGTCTATCATCCGCTTTATCAATTGGTGAAGCGGAGGTTGGTTTTCGACTGGAGGGCCGAGTCCTGTAGGGAAATATATGCCATCAATGTAACTCTTCGTGACCCGCTTCAACTGTTCTCCTCCATCATCGAGCTTCATGACCCCTGTTGGATCTGAGACTGGCGCCATGCTGAAGGTCGACACAGGAGACTGGCTCTGGTTGATATGAACAGCGCTGGGCATCCAGAGCATTATATATACCCAAAATGAACGCGGTTGCTGACCACCATTGGCATGTGGATATCAAAGTCGCGTTCTCAAAATGCAGTCAGATGACTGACTTCTAAAACATTCCATTAGATATAGCCACGGGGTATTGCATATCTGTGTTCCATACCGCAGGCTCGCACCACATATTTCACCAAGCAGCTTCGAAACTTGAATTCTAACAAACCTGTGCGCTTGTGTCATTGTTATCCGCACCTCACAAGAAACGCCACGGTCGAAATACAATCTCATGTCTTGTCTTGTCTTTCTTTCTTTCTTTCTTTCTTTCTTGCTTCTTCGTCTCCTTTCTTTTTTAGCGACCGCAAAAGCCCTCCGTGACAGATAAATTGGTCTTCTCAAGATGGTCAGCGCGCATAATTCCCTCAAATGTGCAATTGACAATGATGCGAGGAAGAAATTGGGAGGAAACGAACCGCGTGACCACAATCAATCGGTGATCCTGCTTGTATACTGTTGTAAATAGCTTATATAATAATATCTTTA
Organism: Calonectria crousiana; assembly: GCA_013406985.1. Taxonomy (NCBI): domain Eukaryota; kingdom Fungi; phylum Ascomycota; class Sordariomycetes; order Hypocreales; family Nectriaceae; genus Calonectria; species Calonectria crousiana. The sequence goes on along the minus strand of VTGD01000195.1, from coordinate 7,409 downwards.
TATACTTCATTATTAGAGAGATTTATATGACTTGATTTAATATACTTGGACTGAGGACATGCCCCATCGGCTTGGCTGGTAATGGTCTTCGATGAACCTAGGTATAAATCTCTTGCAAACTAAATAATCCCGGCTTCCTTATAATAACGATGTGCCCCTGGATGCAGAGGTACAGGAGAACGAGCCATATTTTCTGGTTTGAGAGGATACGTCAACGGACTCTTTTCTGGGCGTAGATGATGGTACTGGCCCTCAAGCCCTGCTCGTGTCTCAACCAGACACCAAGTCAATAGGTGCGCAACTTCCTCTGGAAGATCATCGCGAACCATCACCACAAAATCGGCAAAATCCAGGCATGGCAATGGATTCTTGAGTGACGGCCAAAATCCTGCTGGCAATGGTTTGGCATCTGGCGAACAAGCTCCAGGGTTATTCCTGATAAATTGGTCCAATGAGCTAGTTTCTGCAGGTAAAGGAATAAAGCCCTTTTTTTCGATAACGGTTTCCCACCAAGGTGTCATGATTGCCTCTTGTAGCAAGGCGTCGGCTTTCCCACTCATGACCAATGCCATTGCCTCCTCTGGGCGCGTTGCCGTAACGTACGTTCCTCCCCAAGACTCAAGTTCGGTGTCATCAATGCCGTGAGCTTTCATCAGCTCCGATGCAACATGGCCAATGAAGTTGGTGCCATCGTTGTGTGATGTGGCTATCCTCAGAGCCGGCTTCTGTCGCCGCAGTTCAGCAAAGGAGGAAATTTTGTATGCCGGGCTGATGGCCAAGACCATTCGATCATCTTGGGGCAGCACTCCAAGAGCACGTAGCGATGGCATGGGGCCGTGAGATTGAAAAATTCCTTTCCCAGTGAGCGCCGTGGTCATCAGCTGGGCGGGGGTGCAGATGGAGAGGTGCACGCTTCCATCAAAGACATTCGTGACAGCTTCGAGGCCGCCGTCGCGCAAATTCCATATAGCTACCTGACTTCGGGGTCCTGCACGATCGCAGAATTGCTGTGCAAGCCAGGAACAGATGCGATGAAAATTTGCCATGCCCCAATCTCCTTGAAAGTGGAGGGTGTAAGAGCGCTCTAGTCGCGGGCCAGACTCATTTTGTCGGTTGAGCTCACTCAAATCTGTCGTTGCCATTTTGGTAACCTTGTCGATTTTCAGAGATTAAAATGCTGCTGTAGGAACCTTCAGATAAATCTGGGTGAAATGTAAGGTGATGAAACCATGCTTCAGGATGTTGGTGAGGAAGGCGCCCATCAAGTAGGGTTGGATTCGCCTCGGATCCCTTCCCGACACCATATGTTTTGCGGGGATATGATGGAATGTTCCGCGTGGCTGAGTAAGATGAAATTTGACCCCGAAATACAAGCAGCAGCGGATCATGGATTCGAAAGCTCAGTAACCTCTAAAAAAACAAGTTTCGGGGACTTGTTTCTCGGGTCGGACTTTGAGTGAAGTCCGAGAACGAAATTTGCGAACCAGATTCCTTAGCATTTCCCGGGTTTCCTAATCTGACGTTTGCCCAACCCGTGATTTGGACGCACCGCGGCGAAACTTTTATCCATGTTCAGGTCCCTTAGTTGCAAGGCTAGAATTTATACTTTGAGATCTGTTTCTGAGTTGGCACAAGTCACTCAGTGGATATTCGCTTTGACACAATATTTTGGAATAGAGTCCGAATCGTTTGCAATGATAGAAGTTTAATGGCTTAGTTTAGATCTTCGTTACATGACTTAAGATCTTTGGCCTTCTCGAGAAGATGCTACGCGTTGTTCTCATACAGTCCACATGCTTCCGCCTCTCTGACCCATAATTGCCATGGCCTTTCAATTGTTCGCTTTGTCATAACTTCAGCAACTGAAGCTTCCTCCCTGCTCAAATATTTCAGAATGGTGGCAGATTCTGTACCGCCACACATGGATTGCAGGGTTGTGGCAGTAGTCTGGATAGCTGCGTTCTTTTGTGTATATGTCGCCCACATGACAGCAACCTCGATGCTATCTGCCACTACTGTAAACCCGTGGCCTCTCATCAATGTGACATTATTATTGTTGTCGAAACTCTTGGCCAGAGCTGCTCCAGCTTTCTCAGTGCGAACCAGCATATCGGCCTCCTGAGCAAGTTCTCTATGTTGACCCATGTCAAACACGGCAGCGCCCTCAGACCCAATAAAACCAGCCATATGATAACAAGCTTTCAGTGGCATGTTGGAAATTGTGTACGGGACTACCGCCTCTGAGTGACTGTGGACAATGGCGTGAACACTTGGATGGCGCTTGTAGATTTCTGAATGTATTCTTCTCTCCTCATAACCTTTCGATGATGTAAAATCGACTGGCTCCGCGTCGTTGACCTTGTAGGCTATCAGATCTTTGGACGAGGATATGATTGCAGGGGCAACTGAACATGACATGACAAAAACATCGTCGAAGTGAGGGTGCCGAAATGAGAGATGACCATAAGCGTCAAGGACTTGGTTCATGTGGAGGATGTGGCAGCCATCGATAAATTTACGATGGAATCCTTGGAGGACAGCGTCTTTTGAAACCGTTTCCATGAAGGACATGTAAATAGAGTATCAAAAGTCTTGAGAAGATTTCTGCCCGGTGATGTTGGAAATGATAGAAAGGAAGTTTGGAAGAAGGGAATGGTAAGGTATAGGCCAACTAGAGTACAATATTTAAGAAAGAATAAACCACTTGCTGGCTGGGATGAAGTTCGGAAAGAGCAATCCGAGATACCAACTCCTCATTGGAGAACATGCTGCATAACGCTAAAATTTCTCCCGAGCCGGAATTTCCCTATTTTCCTCTGATCCACACCGACTGTTTTTTTTTCAAACATTCACATATGAGCCACAGAAAAACAACCATGGAGACTGCTGTCTAGAGACGAAAAGTAAACCAACCCTCACCTCCTACAATCATATCCCAAAGCTCCTGATCAGAAATTTTGGAAGCAACAAGATTCTATGATACTGGACAATTAGACGATATTTTTTACTTGATCGAATATAGCCGTTAATCAATTGAAATTACATTCTTCTTTTTTTGTCTCTCTTTGACTGCTAGATAGCTGCGCTTACGTACTCCGCCCCACATGACCTTGTCCGTGACCGTTTGGATATTTCAATAAGACATTCGGAAATGTTCATGATGGCGCATTGACTTTTGTAAAAGGCGGAGCAATGTACATTGTCACACTGAACGTAACATTCGGTTATTCGCAGTGTTTCCCGAGTGGAGAGTACAAGCGGATCCGAGCCCCACTGTTCCTACTTGGGCGGAACGGAACAGCACGACCGAATTGATTTGCGGACCTTTGGAAACAGAGCCATTCGCGAACATGGATTAAGCATTTGAAATGAGTAAATTCTGTTTACTTATGTATGATTTTTGCTGATGGCGAACGTTGAAATTTGAACGAGTTCTGTTTTCTCTTTGAATGTACGTATCAAACCAAGCCGCTCGAGACCATTATCTTCATCACATTGTAGTATAGCTACTAGAGTAAATATAGCCTAGTGTAGTGTCTTGACTTCCTTGGTGAGTCAATATCATTTCCTATGGGCTTTACTCATCAGATTCTTGAATGTCCAGTATCCGGGTAGATACCCTACGATCAATCCCTTCACAACTCTTGACAGTAGCTCCAATCCATACTTTTTGAAATCGTCTCCGCCCTTGCTAGACACACCTACAGCACTAAGTTCAATATAAGAGTCTCGGATAGCAAGCTCAACAAATGCGTCACCCAAATCTGAATAGGAAACCGCCAGGCTGACTGATTCTGTGCTGATCTCCATCCCGGTTGGTTTGTCGTCCACGAGCGCAGACGGCTGCACCAGCAGGAGCGATAGCAGATCTGGCGAAGCCGCAAGAAGCGAGGTAGCTAGACGGAGATCTAAATAAGGGTGATAGAATGCTGTCTTCAGAAGCCAGAGCATAAGCGCTGGCTCTTGTGCAGCAAAGCGATCGTTCCAAGTTGAAGATGAAAGTAAAATCAGCCTTGGCCTTTTCCATTCCCCAGAACTGGCTGACTTTAAATCATTGAGACTGCTGACAATAGATTCGGCAAGGTCTTGGAGCACATGGCAGCCCGGGATATTTTGATTCTCCCCCAGGGCGCATATAATAATATCCGCGTCGCTTATACACTCTCGGACCATCGGCACGTCGGTAAGATGCCCTTCGCGGATTCGAACATTTGGCATGAAACTGAGCTCTGGGATTGTCTCAAAAAGTCTGGATTTCGAGCGTACCATGAGTCTTAGCTCGGGCGGAGCCATCTCGAAGTCCGGGTGGTTGATGAAGGAGCGAACAGTCGCGCTACCGGTACCACCAGTGGCTCCAAAAAGGGCGATTCGTCGTGGTGTTGCGAGAGCCATTTTTAATCTAAGAATTGTTCGGAGCGATCAAAAAAGAGAAATTTATAGATTTATTTAAATTTACGACAAAAAGGATGGGATATTTGAAGAATCGGTTTTGCTTATGACGACTGGGTTTCCCGAACCGAGATTATATTTTTCTGAGCGGACCTTCGGATTTTGTTCCGAAGTTATATGTAGTAGTGTAGTTTCGGGGAAATCTATAGTTCCCGATTATATCGTTGTTGGAAGCGCTCTGACCTACCTGTCGCAATTTGTGCAATGAGCCAGTTCTAACCAATATCCTGAGTAAGCATACACGACATGAATAACGACATTTGCGTCCAAGGAAAGCTCTCTTTCTCCGAATTCTGCTTTATGTGGTGATATTCTCAAACGTAGCCGGCGATAGTTAACTTGCAATAACGTGAGAGACTGGAGAAGATGAAGTTTTCGCTTTCACATGTATGGGATGAGTGTTATAGCAATACCTAGGTCATCTAGATATGAGAGTACATGCCAAGTTATTTGCAATTCACAAGAATTGATATGGTGAAGGCCATGAAAATTTCTCCGTCAACAAGACGTTATTAAATCTAAGGCATACGAATAGGACATCAGGATTATGAAATAAATAGTAAGATTACTTTTATGATATCTGAACTTTCTCTCATAAAATAATCATTTCTTTACAGCTTTCCCACTATCAATGAATTCCTCAAAGTGCCCGATTGTCATTCTAGTAAAGAGGTTAGACCGTGTGACTTTGGGGCCTCGGGTTCGACTTCTCACGTTGATCTTTCCATATCGGCGAATTTGAAGTGATCCGGAGCGACCTTTTCAATGAAGTAAGGATCCGAAATCATAGCTTCAAAATCTGCTAGCTCTTTGAATACAAATCGCACAATGCAGTCATAATTAGAAAGCGTAGAGAAATTCGAGTCATCCAACTGCGCAAGCAGTGGTTTTGTCTTTGAGTTGTTATACACCTAGATGATGAGAAGTCTAGGACTATTGTTGTGTTCCATGAATATGATTTACCATTGTATAGCGAATTATCCCGTGCTTCTCCAATAATTCGGTGACTAGAGGAGCATGAGAATTGACCATGTAGTCTCGGTATTCAGTTTCGGTCAGGTCAGATCGTTTGTAAGCCGTAATAGTAAGGCACAAGTGCTGCTCTACTCCATGACTTGAACTTATAGTTGAATCTGTCGTGCTAATTTTCGTCATTGTTGTTGCGAAAGAATTCATTCAATGTGAACTGGCTCACTACCGGAAGATGATGAGAATAGCATTGTAATTTGATGCAAAACGGAAACGTTTTAAAATAGCCATATAAATGAATGTCCCGCAATAGTGTCCCACAAAGTTACCCTGTGAAGCGCAGTTGATCTAGCACTGGACAACGATTTGAACACCTCGGGAATTGGATTTGAAGATGAAAACTTTTAATAGCCCCGCAAACCCAGCGTGTCCCGCAATGGCGACCCGCAAACCTGCCCCGCAAAGCCACCCATGTTATTATCAAACGCTGTCGGCACTTCCGATCCCTGGAATGCCACGAAATCTGAAGAGCGAAATATTGGATATTAATTCTCATTGGAGCGCTAGAATGAAGTGCTGTAAGCACACTGCTGAGCTCTTCACCATCCTCTTTGTTCAGTACCCTTGGCCCTCGACGACTGTTAGCAGTACTGATGGTATAGTTCATGTTCGAGAGTTTCTGCTCTTAACAGGACCTGAAAGTGCAAAGTGATGGACGGGGGAATTTCTTAAAACAGTGATTGAGCGGCATGGTGCTCGTTTTCACTCGTGAGAAGGATGCGCATTCTTGGGTTGGCTCCTTGTTTCAATCCTAACGCTGCTCGTCTTGTCTTATGACAAGGAGAACTAGTTATCAAGTGATCTAACAGCACATCTTAAGAGGTGGACTCATATCATATAGGGTTTGTAATGTTCTAGAGAGACCTTTGTAATTCACCTTCTGTGTCGATGAAAGCAAGAAATGAGACTAAGGACCCTAGCTTCCCTCGAATTGTAACACCCCAATTGTAACACACACATTTGTATTAAACGCCCTTTTGATTCATTGATTATGTTAGCCGACTCCCTATTTCTGGGCCTTTCTGCTAATGAGCCGACCGGTCTTGGCAAGGCAGAGGCATCTTAAATAGCAAGAAGCTAGCCATATCTCTGATTCATAAGGGCAAATTTTTCTTTGGAAGAGGACATTAAGGTATTTGTTTTGCTGGTTAGGGCAATAAATTTTCACAACCAATCCATTTGTACAACTCTAATAGTATGCCACCTTTGTGGCTTGGTTCCTGGATCACCCGGTTGAGCCTGCAGCTTGTTTCTTTTTTATTCAGAGGTAAATAAACACAAAAGGTTGGGCATGCTGTTGCCTAGCGTGTCAATCTCTAGGCTCATTTCATTTGTCATATCCGAGTTGACTTGAAAAGTCGACCGATTACAAGAGGAACTGTGACGTGGATGATCACGACATCGGTGACTCGATTCACTAGAACACTTTACTCTTTAAAGCCGCTAAATTAATATTTGCGCCATTAACGAGAAATGCTCAAATATTACTTGGTTATTTCACTCAATAGAGTCGCTCCCCACATAATCGCGCCCCCACATATTCGCGACGCGCTCACAGACACCTATTTCCCCCTCCTTCATAGCAACCCGCGCCAAATCAACAGCAAAAGTCGTCCATTTTAGCCCAAATTTTGACTATGAGTCCATCAAAGCGTGATCGTGAGGCTCTAATAACTGAAGCTCTAGAAAAAATCGAGGAAGGCGCCAAAATCGGGCACATTAGCGAAGCTTACGCGATTGCTCCCTCCACCCTACGCAGCCGACGCAAGGGCACCAAATCAAGAGCGGAAGGTCGAGAGCCTTCCCGAAGGCTATCGAATATACAAGAGGAACTCCTAATAAATTGGATTCTATCGGAGGAAAATGCCGGCCGGGCCCCTACGAGGCAGGAGATGCAGTCCTTTGCACAGCAGGTGGTGGAGGCGGGTGGG
>VTGD01000194.1:0-59551 GCA_013406985.1 Calonectria crousiana | reverse complement strand
TCCCACTCCCCTCTTCCCACTCCACCCCCCCAAGCCTAAACCAAGCCCACAACCTCAGCGCTCACGCCCTCTGGGTCCAAAAATACCCTCTACCCGCTCGCTCTCTTTCACCGCCGCCCACACCAAACATATCACTGACTCCCTCAAAAAGACTATTATTTCGCGCGCCCCCCCAACTTCTTCCCTCTTGCGCTCTTCTTTCACCTTCACATTATCATCATCTTGGATATTCAACTTCCTTTCTTCTGATTCCCCCCTTCCCCCCTTTTGGCTTTATTCATAGCCACCTCCCACTAGTTCTTTCTTTCCTCCCCCTCTTCCTCTTCATACACATTCACAGTTGCCAGCAATGGCTTCAGCATTCTCCATGCAACCCTTCTATCGCCACTCAGCTCTGACCGTGGACACACACGCACAGAAATTCTTTGACGAGGAAGACAACAGCGTGTTAGACGACGGCATCCTCGACCACAGCGGCATTGACTCTGGACTTGAGCTTTCCCCGCCTATGGCCGATAGCCGCCGAGAGTCCTTCGCCGTTGGCCCCCCACTCTTCTCACCCAAGACTGAAGACTGGCAATCCGTCGACATGCAGTCCGTCCCCTCCAATAACCCCTTCTTGGAGCAGCACAGCAACAACCCCTTCATGCGTCTCGACCAGACTCAGCCCAGCGCTTTCGTGGCTCCTACCAGCAACTGGTCGCTTGGTGGCTCCGGTTCTTGCACTCCTCTTCAGCCTTTCGATAACGTTTCGGCCGAGTACGACCCCAGCTCCTCCATCTTCCAGAGACCCATGCAGGCTCAAACTCCCTTCTCCAACCCCGGCAACATGTTCTCTTCCCTGCCCGGTAACAACCAGTCCATCCCCACATCTCCCCAGAAGGATTGGATGGGTCCCAACCAGCAAGCAGCCCTTAACAAGAAGATGCGACCCAGCAGCCCTGCTATCCGCTCTCACAATGACATGCGCCGAGGTGACGGAATCCGCAAGAAGAACGCCCGCTTCGACATCCCCGCTGAGCGCAACCTGAGCAACATTGACCAGCTCATTTCCCAGTCAACCGATGACCAGGAGATCAAGGAGCTCAAACAGCAGAAGCGACTTCTCCGCAACCGACAGGCCGCTCTCGACTCCCGACAGCGCAAGAAGCAGCACACTGAGCGCCTTGAGGATGAGAAGAAGCAGTTCACTGCTATGATCGGTGACATGGAGGAGGAGATGTCTGAACTCCGCAACAGGGTTGAGCAGCTTCTCCTTGAGAAGCAGTCTTACACCAACTACATCGAGACTCTCAACCTTGAGAAGGAGGAGATGATTCGATCCCACACCATTGAAACTGGTGAGCTCAGGAAGAAGGTCAGCGTCTTGACCGACCACGTCCAGCGCCTTGAGAGCAACGCTGTGCCATCTACCAACTCTGGATCCAACGCCTTCGCTGGTGCCTATGACGAGATGGAGGGCATGGCCATGGGTGCCGGTTGGGACACCAACAGCTTCCTTCACGAGTACCCTGTCGAGCCTGAGGTCAAGCAGGAGATGACTGTCGTTTCCGTCAAGAAGGCTGAGAACTCCTTCACCGAGAGCAGCGAGAAGCCTGCCGCCCAAGGTGGTCTCCTCTTCATGCTCTTCCTTGTCGGAGCCTTCGTTCTCTCCAGCCGCTCCACCCCCGCCATCCCTCGCGTCTCCGAGGATGTCAGGGCCGCCTCTGCCACTCTGCTGGACAACGTCCTCAAGGAGGCTGGTGTCAACTCTCAGTCTGCTAGCCTTCAAGCCGCCGCTCCCCAGCCCTCTGGTGGCAGCTGGACCAACGTCGGCTCCATGCCCGTCAATGATATGGCCATGGATGGCGTTGCTCCCTCTATGCTCTCGGATCTCGGCGACGTCCTGACCCAGCCCACTCAGGAGCAGACCAACGAGCAGATCTTCTCCCTGTCTGCTGCGCAGTACAACGGCGTCAGCTCGCAGGAGTTCCTCCAGAACGCTCCCGAGAGATCCACCACAAGCCAGGGCCGCCGCAACTTGGCCGACGCCCTCTCCAACATGCGATCCCCCAACAAGCAGAACGGCGCTGCCGAGGTGTACACACGATCTCTCCTGTGGGACCAGATCCCCAACGATGTTGTCCGAAACTTTGCGAAAATGGTGGCCGAATGCAACAATGCACAGAATGAGCAGCAATGCAACGAAGCAAGAGCTTGAATGAAAGAAGTGAAGAAAAATGTCACGATGACGAGTCTCACGGCTGATTTGTTTTAATGGATCTCTTTTGTTCTATTTCCTTAATTTCTTTTTCTCCTTGAGTCGGCTTTCATATTTCCTACCTCGTTTCTGGGGGAAGAGCCGCCATACATTTGATGTCGCTCTCGCGCACTCCAGACCTGTTGCTCACGCACCCAAACGGACGGATTCTTTCTTTTTGTCCTTTCCTTCTGGATTTCTACTTTGGAGTCTCTTTGATTTCCTTACAGATCTAGCAAGCGAGCGAGCATTGTTTTTGATTTCGATTGTGTGGATTTCTCCTGTGTTGAATACCTTTTTTTGATTTGTTTTCTGGGTCACGGCGAACTCGGTGTGGGCGGTGCGGGCAACGAACGCGGCAGCAGCCAGCAGCAGACAGATTCTACAGGGTTCCCAAGTCCAATCAGAGTGGACAATGACGGGACTGAATTTTCTCTTTGTTTTTTTTTCGGATGCATTGGAAGGGTGGTATACTATGTTGGGACGGAGACGGGACCTCGGAACGGATGGGAGGATGAGGTGGAAATTGGATGTGATTTTTTGATTTTATTTGGCGGCGATGATGAAACGGACAATGATGATGACATATGGATCGTCTATGAAACTTTTCTTTTCTTTCTTATGATTACATTCTTGACAACAGAATCAGCCCCAGGCGGCCTGATGGGTTTGCAAGGCACTTATTTGTTTTGATGATTGATGATGTATTCTTCGGCAGCGATGAGGATAGCTAGGATATTCTAGGTAGCTCTTTACAAGCCTTCAAAAGCGAAACATGATGCTTGACACACACAAACTTGATCCCACTCTCCCCTCTTCCTTTTTCTCCTATAGCTTACACTTGTTTACAAAATTGACGAGGCTTTTCTGTTTTGGATTAGTGTGTTCCTATTCAGGTTTATGGTTGTTGATTTTGCCTCGTGAAGCGCGCCTTGATGGCCATGTGTGCCGAGGAAGGCGCCATTGTAGGCAAGGCCTCCGGAGGGTGACCTAGCTTATCTGTGGCTAGGTGACGAAAAGAGGATGTTCGTGGTCATGGTTGCTCACCTTGCAGGACTACTAAGGGGAGGATGTGTATGAGGGAAGGATCGCGATACGCCGGTTCGGACCAAGTGTGACTGGGAGGGATCACGAATTGGGACCAGCGAACCCCCCCCGGCCACAAGGTCATCGGAGCCATGGCAGCCGTCATCAGGCTCCGCCCAGCAGAAGCGACTCAGCAGTGTGTGTGTGTGGGGGAACGAACGGGCGCTCCTGGAGGCCTTTGCAGGCGCGACAGGCTCCTGCGGGCTGGTTGGTGGTGGGCGGTCCGGTGTCCTGTGTCTGGTGAGACAGTGGCTCGCGGATGGGATGGGTGGGGAAGCTGACACAGCCACTGGAGTGGCTTCCCGAGGCCCGGAGCTTGGATCTGGCGGATTCTATTTGGCAGCTTGTCTGTGAATGTCTAAGACATTTTTGCTTTCCCGTCCGGGGCGGAGGAACGGACTCGGGAGGAGGAGGGGTGGGTGGGTGGGTGTGCTTGTGGCCTTGGTGTCTTGGGAGACAGAGAGGGCACGGGATGTGTGATGGATCGGAGGGAAGCGTGGGAGAAGTGGGCCTTGTGATGGGCATTGGCGTCGACCATGTTGAACCAACTCCTTTTCTTTTTTTTACTTTATTTTTGAGTCGTCACCGATTCGGATGGGGAAAAAAATAAACAAAATAAACAAATAAACAATTGCTCGGGCAAAAACAAATTGCGCCCCCAGAGAGCGGTGCCGTCGCAGCAATCGCCGGCAAACGTACGTAATACGGTGATGTGATGGCCATGCCAGGCTTGGGTTCGGTACGCTGCGCCGGCGTCGAACCCTGGCCAAACTCCGCAGGCCCGCGTCCACAAGACGACCTACCAGCTTCCCACGAGACCCGGCCGGTTGGGCCTGGGGCCATGATGGCTGTGCTTGTCCAAGAGTTTTATTTTTACGGCGCATGCGGGCCAAGGAATTATCATAGCAATTGTTTTTTTTTAGTTAAAAAATATTCTTTACAAAGATACGGTGTTTTATTTATTTACATTTATTTTTGGGTTTACGTTTATTTTTCCTTTTTGAGGAGGCCCGATGGGGGAGGGTCAAAATAAAGAAGTGGAGGAAGCATGGGAGGCCGAGCGAGCGAGCGAACGGACCTACGCAGGTGGCGAACGCAGATGGGCAGATCAAACACCGTCCTGACCCTTTTCGTCCTACAGTAGCCTGGGCATTCTTACAGCTTCATCCTGCTCCCTCAGCCCATGCGAGGCGCACGTTTGTTCATCAACGGGGCACTAAAGCAATGAGAGGGTTAGAAAGGGAAAGAAGAAAAAAAAGTGCCCTTGATTTTCTTCAGCATGACCATCCCCCCCCCATGTTCGCCTTGGGTAACCTAATGCACTCACTGTACGCTGGTACAGGTTCGTGCTGCGGCGGCGGCAGAAGCAGCAGCAGCAGCAGCAGGGAGCATGGGCAGCACGCAGCACGCAGAAGAAGAGGCACGCAGAACGCAGCAGCAAGCAGGATGCAGAGTGCAGCAGCAGGGAATCGGAGGGGTGTGTGCGTGGGTACGGCTACGAACCATTCGCTGTGGTGCTCGCCGGGCCACGCTCGCTCGAGGGCAAAAAGCGGGTGGCCGCGAATGTCGGCCGCGCCGTGCCGCGCGCCGTAACGCGAACCACAAAACAGACAAAAGGGAGAAGAGACAAAAAAGGCCTCTACTTTTTCCCCCTTCTTCCTGACATGTTTGCAGAAACCCCCTAACGCGGGGACCAGGGGGGGGAGTACAGTAGGAGGGGGAGGGGGACTTTGTTCCAAAACACACTCATAACTGGGTGGCCGCGGCCATTGGGCACCAAAACGTCATGGTTTCTGGTCTGCTACGGCCGATGTGCATGACAAGTGCGGTGCGAGATTGAGAAGAGAGACAACATGGATGAAAGATGATTTGGTACCGACAGGAAAGCAGACCCCAAGTGCCAGTTTCGTGGGCACATGAAACTAGCAGGAAGCGAGCATATGTACGCCCTAGCCAAAGAGCCCAACCTACTACTGCGCGGTAGAGGGCCTTTCCTCTGGTTTTACGGTCACGATTATCTCAAGGTGAAAACGTGACGGCACTAAAGTAGATCGTGGTGCGCACCAGCTATGTAGCTAACCCTCCCAGCCATGCCGTTGCGTTGCCATGCGCCACCACCTCGCATACAACCGCACACAAGCATCACGAAACATGAGTCGTGCCCTCTGCGTCAGTGCCACGAGCCACAGTCCCCGGGTGCCCTCCTTCAAGAAACCACCCATCTCTCCACCATCTCGGCCTGCCCTTGCACACACCCCTCGGGAGCTATGGCCAGAGGCTCCCGGTGACCCAGCTATCCGTCCTTCATGTACATTTACATGGCGCAGGAAACGGACATGTCCTCCCAACCGAGGAGACGCCTCGAGTTGTGGCAAACCCTTTCTGGCTGAGGGGCCATGCTCATCTTCGCCTCATCGAGATCCATCCCGCCTCGGTGAGCAGCCCATACGGAGCCTGTCTGCACCTGCATCGCATCGCCCGATTATTCCTGTGGGCTCGGTGCCACAAAGCGAGCATCGTTGCGCTACTTGCGCTTGCCGCCATCTGGCTGCGGGTCGTACTTTTCCTTCCAGATCCTGTCAAGACACACCGGGTCAGCATTTGCTCATCCGCTCACGGTTCGTTACGCGCGTGCGCCCCTCCTTGCCCTCAGCGACAATTCGCAGGGCGAGACCATCGTTCCACAACCGAGCCATCCGATCTGCTTCTATTCGCAGACCGAACAACCAGGGCTGGTACGAGCACGCTGCGCTGGGGAAGCAGGAAGACCTATCAAACCCTCGCTTCTCCAGTCATTCGAGACGTACAGCCCGCCTCAACGCGCTCCAATGGCTCCGGCAAATGTGCAGGAAGGGGCAGCGACAGCGCATCAAGTCTGGTACACTTACCAAGAGTTACCTAGCGTCTTGTTCCCGGCTTTCTCAGCCAGTCGATAATACTTGGCTGCTGCGTACTGTACCAGAGGGGACAGGATATCAGCCTCATGTGATGGGTCGAGACGGGGGAGGGGGGAGTGTGATTGCCGGTGGGGAGAGGCACAGCCAGCCGTCAAGGGAATATCGTCGCTCATTTACGTACCGACATTCCTCAAAACTTAGCTGGTGCCTAAGCGTTGGGCATCGAGTAAAGCCTCAAGGCAGCTGAACTCGTGAACCTTGCTCCCCCAAGGAGTAGCCAGCTGCGCCCTTCGTCACATCACGACTTGTGATGCGACTCTGAATGGACGGCACTTGCACCACTCGGGACCTCGCCGGCAACACCATTGCTGACATACATACCTTGTCCTTTTTGCATCCAAAGCCCTCCAAGTAGCACCATGCGATCTCGTTCATGGCATCTATAACGCGAGTCAGCACCGTGCAGACAGCCTCAACTTTGCCCATCCAATAACCTACCGGTGTCGCCCAGGTTGGCCGCAGTCTCATAATACTATTCATCGGGAACAACTCAGTCAGCATGCCTCACTCTTCTCCGTTTTCTCCGTTTCCATTTTAAGTGAACTCGCTACTGTGTTGAAGCCCAGAGGCCATCGACCTACCTGCTTAGCGGCATATGCATCTTTCTCGATGCCCCAGCCGTTGCGGAAGCAGTTGGCCAGTTCAAAGATTGCCAGGACCAGCTCTCCCTTGGCAACACCTCCCTTCTTCATTCCCGCCTTGAGGGCCAGCTCTTCGATCGAGGCCGAGTTCGAGGCCGCCGCAGAAAGATACTTGACGGCGTTCGCTGGATCCGGCGCGCAGCCCCATCCGTGCCTATATGAACGCGGGACGTTTTATCAGCATCTGAACATGTTGTCTCCTCATAACGGAATGCTGCCCAACTTTGGGTAGAGCGACGTTTTGCTGGGCAAGTTTGGGTTGCTCTGCGTCGCACCTGCACGCAGGGACTCCTCGTTTCAACTGTCGAGACCAGCTGAAGAGAGTGACAACTATCCGAGACATTTGCCATGACATACCTAAGAGCGAGACCATACAGCACTTGACTAAGCGGGTTGTTGGCACCGTTTGGATCCGCCAACTTTCCGAACATACGAGTCGATCTCTCCAAGTTACCCTCCTCGTGCAGACGGATGGCCTCCTGGATATCCTCATCGATGGCCTTCGACGAGACTGGGCCAACCGAAGCGCTTCTCGTTCGGCCCTGCGTAGGGAGCTCCATGCGCCCACGATCTATGGGCGTCTCCGGCCTGCTGCGAGCCATGTCATTTTGACTGGCCAGCATGGTCGCGCGCTTTTCCCACTGCGATTCATTGGCCTCCCTGTCATTGGGATCGGTCGTTATGATATCTGGGAGGTTGGTGGGCACGCTGTCGGACGACTCCTGGGTGGTGCGACCGAGATGCAAACGGTGCGAAAGGCGACGATCCTTTTCTTTGCTATTAGGTGTCGAGCTTCCCTGGGAGGAGAGTGATGTGCTTCGGGAGCGGTTGGATCGAAAGACATCGAGGCTGCGACGCGTCTTGCTGGGCTCCTTGGCCGAAAGGAGGTTGTTGTCGTCCTTGACGCTAAAGGTCGGTGGGTGTATTTGCTCCTGTGACGTCGTGTCTGAGCGGATAAAGGTGAATTCGGGTGTGCTGAGATGGGAATCGCTCCCGCTAGAACCCTGGCTGTGTTCCAAGCCGTCCTTCTTCTTAAGAATGTCCCGTAGACCCATCTTGAGCGTTGTATGCCTTGGTGATCTTTGCGGTCGGTGGAAGAGCCAAGTTGATGGCTTGGTGGGGTCTGGTGCTAGACGAGACCGGGTAGGACTCTCGATGGGGTTCGGCAAAGGGCGTCGCCACGTACGCTTAGACCGTCGTTGGGTTCCCAGATGCGCCTGCAATTGGGTGACTAGATATTAAACCCTGCTGTAATTCGTATTTCAAGTCATGAAAAGAGAAGAGAAATAGGGGGAGAAGGGACAGCGTGATTCTATGATCCCGAAAGGCTCAACTTTGCACAAGGAGGGGTGGCTGTGTTGAGGCCGTGGCCCTGTCAGCTTTGGGGCGTGGCTTGCGCCGGCTGGTAGAGACGGTACGGCAGGATCACGGTGCAGCCTGGGGTTGCACGCTTTCGCAGAAACGACAGTGGAGGAATTTCGGCGTGGGGCCTTGCTTTGTCTATTCGCACTTGGTGAAGATGAAGGGTGAAGAAGGTTGAAGGATAAATAGTGGACGACACTTCCCTCCCCCCCCCCTCGTTCGACGAACAAGTTGGGCTGCGGGGGAGGGAGAGAGAGCGTTTTGACAGATCAGCAGGGATCAGGCCGTGTCACGGCGGCGGTGGAGCTAAAGAAGAGCAGGAGCATCTGTTCGTTTGCGTTCTGCCAAAAGTGCACTGGCGACGGCTTGCAATAGGCTCGTGTTTAGCGCTCGCAGGAGGCCGTATCTGGGAACCGGCGACGCCATTGTCTGGGATTGACGCTTCTGGAGCCTCAAAGGGGGGGATCTCCCTATGCTTATGTCGTCCACTGCGCTTCCGTCTTTTAGGCGCCCCGCTTCAGCTTGCGTCGAGTAATATCAAAGTTCCCACCACGCATTCTTGGCAGGGTTCACCCCGCAGCCTCAAGCTTGAAATAGAGTCACCATAGGGCTGGCCAGAGGCTGTTCATCCATTCCACCCTTGATTTCATCGTCACGGAGCAAGGCAGGATCAGCGAGGCTGAACACTTCTTGGCATCTTTATTGATACATAAACTTTTTTCTTTCTTTATTCATCTTACTCTCTTCTATCCTGTCTATCATCAATCGATGCTGGCCTCTCCAAAATACTTCTGCTTCTTACTTTGTTTCTTTCTTTCTCGTTCTTTCATCGCCTCGGTTCTTTCAAGGCATCATCATGCTCATAGACAAAGGGTATCTCAAGCAACTGGCCTTGGCACTCTTCACTATCCTCGAACGCCAGCGGAAACGGAACACGAAGCCAAGCGGCAGGTCCCTGTCCTGTTCATAGTAAACGAAAAAATCAAAAGGGACTAGTTGAGAATCAAATCAAGCAGCTGTGCTCCTTGTTGGAGTTTCGCCCTGTATCGGCCAATCAAATGGAAAGGAAATCCTTTTGGTCTTCGAAATCCGAGGCATCCGAATCCGCGTCAAGAAACTCGGCCACCTCATCTGAGTCTATATCGTCAGAATCAGCTGCCTCATCGCCACTCGACACGTCTTCCATGGTCTCGTCAGTCTTGTTGGCTTGGCTTCGAAGGACGCTTGCCCTCTCGCGATGAAGGAGTTTACATCCCTTAACCTTACACCTTCCAGTATTGCTAAAGTCAGGGCACTCAAACACATGGCGCTCGGTGCAGTCTGCCCCCTTCTCGCAATACCCGCTAAACCCGAAGGCTCTGCATACGGGTGCATAAATGGAAGCTTTGGAGTGAGTAAAGGGGCAGTCAGGCTTGGTGCAGTTTCCCTTGGCAAAGTGGACGCAATTTGGGGTGCGCTCAGGGGTAAGTTCATGGGAAAGGTCGCAAAACTCGCCGCTGGCACATCGTCCATCTTTCAGCATGTCTTTACAAATTGCCACTTTGTTAGGATCGTGAATGTAGCGACAACGGGGGCCTTTTGGGCAGGAACCTAAAGGGGGTTGTTTGTTAGTATCCATATCCGATCCACACCGGACCGGACCAATTTATCGGTGGTTGGGTGGTTCCAATCGCGGAAAGAGAAATTACCGGTCGCGGAGAAGACTTTGCAAAGCTCGCTTGTCTTCTTAACGGCGCCAGATCGCCTGGAACGTGTCAGCAACTTGGCCGCCTTGGACCATGTCACATACCGCTGGTCATTAACAATTCTGCTGGCCACGAGATTTCCTGTCTTAGTCCGGTGAAATTTGACCCCAGCGATCAAGGCTGTCTTTGGGGTTTGGGAGGATGAGTTAGGGGCACCTAGGTTGTGTAAGGTACTCCCGTGAGGAATTTGGCATCTGGGTTTGTGCTCACCAGCAACCTTGACCAGCTTCTTTCCACCATCCATTACGTGAAATTTGATGCCTTCAATGGTAATCTCGTTTGCGACTGCAGAATTAGTAGTGGCTGAAGCACTGGCTTGGTGTCTTATAAACTCCGTGAATTGCAGTTTTTCACGATTTCGGTGACTGTTCAGCTTTCTTTGCCGAGTTTCCTCAATAGCCTTGGTCCTGTTCTGGTTGTCCTTCTCGTACACGTTTGCGTTGATTAGTTGACGATGGCGATCATTCCTCGAGACCCAGCCGGGAGGTGTTTCAGACCCGTTTCTCGACGAAGAACTAGATGGGGCTCCAGTTGGGTTGACATGGAGTGTACGGTTATGGTGAATCGCAGGTGGTCGCGAAACTCTGTGCGCTCGTGGTGGGTATGGTGCGTTTGCATGGCGGTATGTATTGTCTCAACGAGGGTCAGCGAGGCACAGCGTAGCGCGGGAGCGCTGCATATTAAAACATACGACGATGATAAACCGGATGGTTCCCAACTGCCTGGCGCTGCGCCGATTGATTCTTGTGTCTGTTAATTTGGCCTTGGTATTGTAAGCGTTTGATCACAAATCCTGGTGAATGCTAGGGTACAAACCCGCAAGTTGGCTAATGCGCGCTAGAAGCTCTTTTTCTTCTTCAGACATTTTCAGTGCTAGATGGACTATTCCAGTATTAAGCTGGGGGTCCCGTCGAGAGATGCAGTAAAAATCTTTTTCCTATGCCGTGAGAAAAGAGGAGAGGAGAGAAGGAAGTAATGCAGAAGAGCGATGACCAAATGCGCGTAAGTTAGCGGGCGGGAGGCGTCATGCGCCGGCAGGACTCCATTAGTCATTCCCTTAATAACCCTGATTGGCTCAGCACACCAACCACACAAGGCTGAGCTTTGGAGTCAACAGGCCAGGCCAGCCAAACAAAGCGAATTCAACCACGTCGCGTCATCCACGGTTCCACGCAGTGCGCTGAAAAAAGCTATCTAGTAATTAGGCTCGTTGACAAATTGTCGAATTTGGACCATTTTGTTTTCTAGAACCAGCCACAGCCATCTCTACTCGCAATGGCGGCGTCTTGGGACCTGTTGGACCAAGAGGGCGAGATCGAGTTGCACAAAACCCGTCTCCTCAACGTGGAAGAAAAGCCCTTCAAGCGCATAACCAAGCGTCTCAATACTCTTTCAACATTTACTCAACCTTCCGAGGCTTCAAATGGCCAACCAGGCACCGACTCCAACTCCAAGATGGAGCAACTGAAAGAGGATCTGACCCTCGACTTTGCCGCCTTTGACAGCACCATTACGCGTCTGCAATTCCTCCACCACGCCAATGCACGAGAGCGCGAGCGTTACAACGAAGATCAGCACCGAATTCTTGCCGAGTGCCAAGCCGTACGAGCGAACAATACACAGCTTCGCGAGCAGCTGGAAATCGCCCAGGCGACCCTCGCGCAGCGAAAGAAGTTTGACGAGCTTGCGGAAAAGATAACATCAAACCGCTTGCTGAGACCACGGGAGGATCAGGTTGTGAACCTGGCAAAACTCGAAGACGAGTGCCGTGAACTAGAGCGAGAGAGCCAAACGTACAGCGAGACATGGAGGGAGCGAAGAGAGCAATTCAACAGGATCATGGAGGAGGGAATGCTTTTGAGGAGACAGATCCGCGATGAAAAGGAGGAGGTCGACCGACGAGAAGGAATGAATGAGGGCGATGACGAAGACGCAGAACCGGAAAAGCCAGGCCAAACGCCAAAGGGCGATCCCAGCGGCAACGCAACACCACACCCCGACGGGGACTCGCAGTCAAAGGGAGACCTTGACGCCGGAACACCACACCCAGATGCTTCCCACGACGGACGAACACCTCTAAGAGAGACGCCTGGGCCAGATTCACTCAAGCCCCTACCTGGCCACCTGGGGTCCTTGTCACGAAGCGGAAGCCAAGCCCTGAGCCGGGACAACTCTCCGATGCCCCAAAATGATGATGACAAGGAAGATTCTGGAGACGACATTGACATGGAGGATGACGAAACCGCCAGCAAGATTGATGAAGATGGAGAAGATGCTCCTCAGGTGACCGTTCATCCACCAGAGGATAATGACGACAAGATGGAGGTAGATAATTAGAGCACAGAGGGCCGAGATTCTGCGCGAAGAGCCAATGTAATACTAGCTTTCATGATACCCTCGAAAATTTCCAGTTCCAGGCCCGCTTTTCAACTTGATATCGTTCGGTCTATTGATTTATTATGGTATCGCACCGCTGCTCCGTGCAGTGCCCCATCTCAAGCTTTCTCCAGGAACATCGAGTAATCTACGAAGAATCATTCTGCTTCGCCTTGCCCTTGGCGAGCGCCTCCTTGGCAGCGGTTATCTCTGGCTCGGGTGCACCACTTTCCTCTCCCAGCTGGATCTGATCCTCCAACTTCGTCAGGGCAACGCCGATTCGCTCTCTCAGAGGTCCGAACACGGCCTTTGTCTGCTCGACGGCGGTTTGCTACACCAGATAGGTCCCTTGGTTAGCAGGGCTTCCACGACATAGGAAAGAAGAACAGAGAAAGAGAGAAATATAGAGCATCTTGCTCACATGCTGCTTCAGGATGAAGTTGGCGTTGCCGTCCTCGTTTCCTTCACCACTGGCAATCTTCTCCTCGAGGGACTTGACCTGGGCCTCCTGGTCTGCCAGCTCCTTGTGGTACGAGGCCTCCTCCTTGAGGAGGCGGTTGACGGAGCCGGTGGCGATGGCGAGTGGTGACGGCGGGGGCATGTTGGCGGCAGTGAGGGGGCGTTGGTTGGCTGATCTGGCGGAGCGGCGTGGGACCGAGGACGAGCCGAGCAGCGATTAAGATTCGAGAAAGCTGGTTCTAGGCCGATGCAAGATCGCGCACCAGGAACGGATGTACTGGATCGACAGTTGGGAAAGTTGATGCCTGCAGTCTATATATGCGTGGAGGGGAAGCAAATGAGATCATGGCTCTACGTGGGGTTGAAAGTGGCGGGGCAGCTGCGCCCAGCTTCATGCGACCATGACGCGCCTCTTTCTCGCGTTGAGGCACAGCAGCGTGACACTTGAACGAGGATTGATTCGCTGGCACTCTCTACGTCTCTAAGTGGTTGGTCTTCTTGCTATCGGAAATGTCAAATGCAATACATGCCTAATTTCCCGTCAACATATTCACATGCACCAACACCTAATGCCAGCCACCCCATCACTCTCATGCTTTCTTCTGTCCTACAATATTCACAGCAACTTTCAAGCCAGTCATGATGAATTAAACTAAATCAATTGATTCCGAACAAGTCTCTAATAACCTATAGTCTGAATGCTTTCGACCAGCGGCGGACTTCTCGACAAGTAGAA
Organism: Calonectria crousiana; assembly: GCA_013406985.1. Classification (NCBI taxonomy): domain Eukaryota; kingdom Fungi; phylum Ascomycota; class Sordariomycetes; order Hypocreales; family Nectriaceae; genus Calonectria; species Calonectria crousiana. Next base: position 45,950 of record VTGD01000194.1, on the reverse strand, counting down.
ATGACAATCCATGTCTGTCTTCGCACGAGTCCCCTTTTCCAGAACCACGATCCGACTCCCACATGCCATGGTATCTCCTTAAACGCCGGCAACGCCAGATGAGCGACCTCGACAGCCAATTGCCCCAGAATGCATGAATCCAATACTTTACATGACCAACCATGCCACCCATTGAGTCTTCGTTATATCTGCCCATTACTTTTCCGTTGTCGTATCAGATCAAGCCGACACAGCAACAGCAGGCGCGCTCACTGCAGCAGGTTCAGGCTCATTCTCGTGAGCAATTTCACCGCCGGCCTCCTTCTCAGCCCAGTCGCCCCAAAGGCCGCGCTTGCCTCGCACTCGGATGGGATCACCCAGGCCAGAGCCTTGCTCAACCTTGATGGCATCCTTGGTGGCAAGGACAAGACACTCAAAGAACATCTTGGTAGCCTCGGCTTTGGTTGTTTGCTCCTCAGGTAGCAAGTCCTGGAAAACGACAGAGGTCTGCTTTCGCTTGCCGGGGCTGTTGGCAGCTTCAGAACCAAACAGGTCTCGGAGAATGTGTACGGCATGCTTTGTGCCAATAGAAACGGGGCCGCTGTCGGCAGGGTGCACGAGAGGTGCGGTGGTATCGTCGAATGCAGGCATAGGGCTGCCCATCTCCCGCTCAACGTGATCACCATCGCCAGGAATCATGCCGTCGTCGGCAGGGATCTCCAGGATCGTGCCATCAGGGGCAATGCTCTGGTTGCCCAAGGCACCACCATCAAGGCCAAACTCTGTGTCATCACCAAGCTCCAAGCGAGGTGATTTGGATGCACCCTGGTCGCTGTCCATGTCGGCAATACCGCTGTCACGCTTTCGCTTGAGTTCATTCATACCGCGAACAGCATCGAGAGAGAGCATTCCGCGGAGCTCCGGCGCCCAGCCAGAGCTTCGTCCCTCCATCATAATCGAGGAAACGAAACCGCCGCTCTTCTGCATGTCCATCAGAGCTAGCAGGAAAGGGTCCCGGGGTAGGAATGTGGTGGCCTTGATAATGTTGTCGCGGTTCGCTTGTTGTTGTTTAATGTGATTGCTTGAAAGTGCAATTTCATCATCAGGAGTCAAAACCTTTTGCCTCCTGGCGCGTTGGGCGGGTCGGCGAACAAGAGTGTGCTCGGTCTCATCATCTGGCTCATAGAGATCCGTCTGCTGGTGCATGGTGTACTCGGCTTCAACCTCCTTCGCGAACTCTTCGTCGATATCAGAGAGGGGCGATTCAGAGATTCGGGCGCGGTGCATCTCGGGGGCAGCGGCCATCTCGGGCATTGCTGATTGGTCATCGGGGTTAAACTGGAAGTCATCATCGCCCATAGCAACATCTCCCTCAGCATCCGCGATTCTGACACCATCACCGCCAATCTCCATTCCCAAAGTCGTGTCTTCATCCATGCCATCTTTTTGGCGAGGCTTGAGGTCGAATTCGCTCAACATATCATCCTCCACGGACAGTTGAGGTGGCGCGTCTAGACCGATTTCAATACTCTGGCTGGGTCCATCCATATCAATACCAAAATCTAACTCGAGGTCAAGGTCGTCCATCGGGGCCAACGCGTCTTCATCCATGCCCAGGTTATCATTGAGAAACTGGCTGTTGTCGAATTCTTCCTGAAGGTTGATATCACGCGTGTTGCTGACGCGACCTTTGCGACCGACGGGGTTTGCTGCCACATCATCAACCTGTGATAGAAGCCATGAGGCATCCGGTGGAGGTGGTAGTTCAAAGTTGTCATAGGGCGTGATCTTGTCTGGAAGCAGAAGGGCTTCACGATTAGGGATCTGGAGGTTAACGGCCATATCATTGTTTCCGCTAGATCGGAACGCCTGGAAAGAGTCAGCGACGCGAACGGGTAGAGGCGGCGGGTGGCAATACTAACCATTTTAATCTTCATCATCGCTTCATTGCAGTCATCCAACAAGTAACGCGTCTTGCGCTGATAAATCCTAACGACACCAAGCAGGAGCTGGCCACTTAATCGCAGGGCCATGGGGGCCTGGTTGGGCGTAATAATAGCTTCGACACTGTCTGTGACATTGGATTGCAAGATGTGGTTCTTTGAAAGCTTTCGTTCGAGGTTGGCCGAGAGCCAGACGCGGGCCAGAGGCCCGCTCTTTTGAAGGAGCGTCTCGGAGTAAAACATGATGCCGTCGCGCAGGGACGCGATGCACAATTAAGCTAGAGCGTGCTTTACAGCAATAGCCAGGTGTCGATAAAGCGAAATATGACGATGGTTCGGAGGGGAAAAGGTGCGGGTTGTGTCGAGAGCAAGTAGTGTGGGTAAACAGACAAAGACCAGGGGGCGCGTTCAGGCGGATAAACAAGCGCAGTGGCGGGAGTGCTCTAGGCGCGGCTGAGGCAGCGCGGAGTCATGAAGCAACAGAGAGGCAATCGCGCGAAGCAAAGAAGTCTGCAGCGACAAGAGCCGATGCCGATGGCGACGGCGACAAGAAGCGAGAAGCAGATGGCGTGTGCGGGATGTTCGCGACGGGGTTGGAAGGGGAATTTTCAGGTTGGGGATGATGGGACCAGACCTGGCTGTGAACTGGAACCTTGAGGGGAGAGCCTGGGCCGACTTGCCAACGGTAAATGGCGTGGCTGGGGACTGACGACTGTAAGTACCTAAGTACTTTTGGTGGCTCGCGCACACATTCTGCGGCACGGCACGGAGGCTTTGGCCAATCACAGTGGGCTTCCGCTTACGGAAAAAGGGAATATCCGGTGCCTCTTGAGGCTTAGCACAGAGCACCAGCCAACCACAAGCAGCATTACCCCGGGAAAATAATCAACTGTACTGTCCTTCTGAAAAGCAAAGAGCAGTAGGGTCATTTCCGGGATATCTCCTGGGACGAGGTGTTTTGCAAGGGTGCATGGGCCGGAGATCATCGCTCAGTATGGCCCTAAAGTGTCCCTTAAGACATCCTCTTCCACGTTTGTCACGCCAGCCCGCTCATTACATGTCGAGTTTTTAAATCTACAAAGAGGCGCACTTAATTCACGGTTAATCGACCCGCCAGAGCTGAATCGTACACTCTCAACCAGCAGTACGACTCGCCCAAAACCGCACAAAGCGTGTGTGCGCGAATGCATCTGCAATGAGCATGAATGTATTTCTGTGCACCTAATTCAAAGTCCTTGCTAAACCTATAAGATAGTATTCACACTCAAAAAGTCTTCCCCAGCACAGTTGGACCAATTGAAGGTAGGCGCCGCGTTGAGATGCCGAGACGCTTTCTCAGCCCAGTGCCCATCATAATCATGAGAAGTCAGAAACCATGATGCCCCTGTACCGTCGGCTGAGTCTGAGCCTTTGCTGCTGAAACAACTTCAAATACAGTGGTCTATGATTGAATTTCAATCCTGAGAGTCAATTGAGTGCATGAAATAGTCTAGACAACGCGATGTCATGCCAGCATCTGACTATTAAGCGGTGTTTTTCAAAGCAGAAGAAGATGGTTTGTTTTCAAGCTAGTGCACCTCAACAATGGGTCAGTGGCGCCCAAGCGCCGACGATCCAAAGGCTCCAAGCAGACAGATATTTTGGTCCTGAGAACGCATGTCTATCCCGATGATTCGTCGCCCCCCGCATTCGCACAAAGGGATTCCAGCATCCCATTTGAATCAACATCTGCTTTGCCAAACATACTGATGTGCCAACCAAATATTACCTACAATGTATTTTCAAGGTGCTGTTGAAATTAGTAGTACGTAATTCGACAGTTTTGGAACTGAAAGAAACTATTGCCTAATGTTCTTCCCAGACCGAGTTAGAACGTCTAATTCGATCAATTCACTGATTAAGCTATGACCACTCCCCCACATCGGCAGCTAGGGCACCATTTTAGGCGTGACAATCAAGCAAATCCCACAGTCATTGGTCCCAATGAGCTTCTGCGAACCCCTGACAGCCAAGCAGCCTCTCTCAGGGAGGCGCAGCATGGAAATGGACTAGCCGCAACCTTGGCCAGATCGAAAACACCCTAGGTCATTTGGACACCTCAACTTCACAGCATCCGACACGCAATTTCCGTTCTCGGGCATCTAACCGTTCGGTCCGTTTGTCTCTCGACGTTCTTCGCTGCTATATAACCATCCTCCTTTCTTAATCTTCCTCACCTTCGGCCCTTGAGCGGGCCCCAACCAAATTTTGGCACCCTTCGCCACAACACCTCAGCTGCTGCTCATGCCCTGGCCTCCTTATTCTTGCCCGGCTTCACGCTCATGACGAGTCGCATTCCCTGCTCTTTTCAGCCTTCCTTGTCCATGCTTTTCGCCCATCCATAGTTGCCTCTTCCACCGCGACGAGGCTTTCTGCGCGCCGACACTATGCAGTTGCCGTGGGCTGGGCGCGACGGCTCCGGAAACCAATCCATCTTGCCTCTGTCCAACATCCCAACCATCAAGGCTGACCACCCTGACCACGATGCCGACCGTCCACGTCGACCCATTCGTCATGTCCGAACAACTTCTTCCCATGCGAGGGTAAGATTTCAGCAATTCCAACGACTGCGCTTCTATTACTAATCCCCTTTCGCAGAGTGTCGCGGACAACTTTTCCTACATGACCCCGAGCGAGGCCGCCGCCAACCTACAGGCCTCATTGACTCATGGTCTCACACCGACCGAAGCCCTCACGAGACTAGGCGAACACGGCCCGAATGAGATCCCTCACGAAGAACCTGAGCCATTGTGGCTGCGCTTCCTCAAACAGTTTCAGGAACCGTTGATTGTGCTCCTCTTGGTGTCAGCAGGTGCATCGATGCTTCTGGGGAACGCAGATGATTGCATCAGCATTACAGTGGCTGTCACAATCGTAGTTACAGTCGGCTTCGTTCAAGAATATCGATCCGAAAAGTCCATCGAAGCGCTCAATCATTTGGTACCCAACCATGCTCATCTGGTTCGCGGCCAGTCCAGCAAGCAAGCTGGCGTATGGCCCCCTCGTTCCGACGACGCAAGCGATTCAGCTCCTTCCCCAGGTTCAGTCACTCCGGTCAACGATATACTAGATGCCACTTCTTCCAAGGTCATGGCTTCTGAGCTGGTTCCTGGCGACCTAGTCCTTTTCACCACTGGCGACCGCATCCCTGCTGACATTCGAGTTACCAAGGCTGCTGACCTCACTATTGACGCATCAAATTTGACTGGTGAGACGGAGCCTGTCAGGGTCACACCTGAAGCCCGTCGGCGCGGATTTGGTTCCTATGGCCTTGATAAACCCCAAAATGATCGACCAGGCTCTCTCTCACCTTCGCACCATGAGCACACGGAGGAGGTGACACACAATATTGCGTACATGGGAACGCTCATCAAATCCGGTCATGGTCAAGGCATTGTTTTTGCAACCGGCGGGCACACCCATTTTGGAACTATCGCTACCAGTGTCTCAGGGACTGAGAGCCCCCGTTCCCCACTTCAACTTTCCATGGATGATCTGGGATCCCAGCTCAGCAAGGCGTCATTCGTGGTTATTGGTCTTATTTCGGTTATCGGGTGGCTGCAAGGCAAGAAGCTGTTGGAGATTTTCCAAATTTCCATTTCCCTAGCTGTAGCAGCCATCCCCGAAGGTTTGCCCATTATCGTCACCGTCACCCTGGCACTTGGTGTCCATCGCATGGCTAAGCACAATGCGATTGTACGCAGGATGCCCAAGGTTGAGACTTTAGGCTCTGTGAATGTTGTTTGCACCGACAAAACCGGTAAGGCATTTTGTTGTACTAATAGAAGGCACTGCTGATGTGAGCAATCAGGTACCCTCACCACAAACCACATGACGACAACCAAGATGTGGTATTTTGGCACTTCGGAACCTGTCCAAGTCGATACCAACCATGTTGCCTCGGACACTAATCCAGATCTGAACCCAGCATGTCTCCGGGTGCTTCGAATCGGCAACGTCGCCAACAACGCACGTCTTGCTCAAAAGTATACGGAGCATGGGGCTGCAGCAAGTGCCGTTCTCTCTTCAACCTTGGGTCGCGAGCAAGTGTCCACATACACGCGTTGGGTCGGTCAGCCTACCGACGTGGCAATGTTGGACTTGCTTGATCGTTTCAAAGAGCACGACGTCCGTGATTCTCTCGGTCCTCGCGTTAGTGAAACACCATTCAGCTCGGAAAGAAAATGGATGGGTGTCACCATTGGGGCTGATCTCAAGGCCGACAAGGAATACGCGTATATGAAGGGGTCCATTGAAAAGGTTCTTGGCGCATGTGACACTTATCTTGAGAAAGATGGGAAAGAAATTGTCTTAGACTCCGCTCGACGCCAGGAAGCCATAAAGGCTGCCGAGGCCATGGCTGTACAGGGCCTCCGTGTCCTGGCGTTTGCAAGTGGCTCAGTGTCAAAATCCTCAAAATCGAAAAATCAACGACCAACGCGTGGAATTCCCGGCATGGAGAGGAGCGATAGCCCCGCTTCCCACGCCCCAGAGGAGGTTTACAAAGGTCTCACTTTCGCCGGTCTCGTTGGCATGCGGGATCCTCCCCGTCCCGGAGTTGATCATTCCATCCGCCGATTAATGCGTGGGGGTGTCAAGGTCATCATGATAACAGGTGATGCTGAGACGACTGCGCTTGCGATTGGTAAACAGCTAGGCATGAGCATTGCAGTCCCCAGTAGTCATGCGCATGGCCAGGGAACTGTTAAGCCTGTTTTGCGAGGTGACGAGGTTGACTCGATGTCTCTTGAAGCTCTAGCACAAGCTCTTCAATACACCACCATCTTTGCGCGAACAAACCCCGATCACAAGTTGAAGATTATTCAGGCCTTGCAGTCAAGGGGCGACATCGTTGCCATGGTAAGTGCTTTAGTGCAATCAATCTGAATACACTTGTCTGTAGGGCGGGCATTTGCTAACCAATATAATACAAACAGACTGGTGACGGTGTAAATGACGCTCCTGCACTCAAAAAGGCCGATATTGGTATCTCCATGGGACGTCACGGAACCGATGTAGCCAAAGAAGCAGCCGACATGATCTTGACAGACGATGATTTTTCAACGATCCTTCATGCTATCGAGGAGGGCAAGGGAATTTTCAACAACATTCAAAATTTCTTGACTTTCCAGCTTAGCACAAGCGCCGCAAGCTTAGCCCTCGTTCTAATTTGCACTTGCTTCGGTTTCAAGACACCGTTGAATGCAATGCAGATTCTTTGGATCAGTGAGTTTTATGTTTTACCTTCAGTAAACGATCCTACTAACTATTGTAGACATCATCATGGACGGACCTCCTGCTCAATCGCTGGGCGTTGAAGCGGTAAACCCAGATGTCATGAACAAGCCCCCACGAAAACGGGGAGACCCTGTGCTCACGAAGCCTTTGATCACCCGAGTTCTCACGTCTGCTGCTATTATTATGATCGGAACAATGTTCATTTACAGTCGCGAAATGCTTGACGGCCAGGTTACACGACGAGATACCACAATGACATTTACGTGTTTCGTTCTTTTCGACATGTTCAATGCGCTAAGCTGCCGGTCTGAATCAAAGTCGATACTTCGAGGCGAGATTGGACTTTTCTCCAACAACCTGTTCAACTGGGCTGTCTCTCTCAGTCTGGCCGGTCAGTTGCTCGTCATCTATTTCCCATGGCTTCAGGAGGCGTTCCAGACTGAAGCGCTCGGACTGTTTGACCTTGTTCGTTTAGTTGTGTTGTGCAGCACGGTGTTCTGGGCGGACGAATTGAGGAAATATCTCAAATATGGGTCAAGGCGTTTTAACAGTGGATATAGTCAGGCAGTATAGATGGAAGCTGAAATACCGGTATCTGAAATGTTGGGAGGTAATTGTACTATTATGCTGTGTATAAGAAGTGTGGTTTGGTTGCATGACGACTACTAGAGGAAAAAACACAAAAAGCGAACATAGTAGTAATTATACGAAGAATTTATGAATTTATGATGTTGGGTATTGGTTTGGGCATTTAAATAATGGACAATTGGTGTTTGGGGATGGAATGAATATGCTATGGTCATGGTGCAGGGTAAGTGGGCATGTTCGAATGTGGGGAGAATTGACTGCGTGTCCCCAATCCTCATTATTGACGGAGCTTACCTGGTATCTTTCCTGCGCGGTGTGCGCAAACCAACTTCCACGCCGACACGTCTATCTTCCTGAAAGCTAGCCACCCGCCTAGACGAAGAACCCAGGTAGCGATGCGCTCGCCATCTGTACGCCTTCAATGACCATGCCATCATTCCCGAACGGCCTCTCCCATGGTCCCGACAGCAACCACACCGTCGCCCATGCCCCCACCACGGCCCTCCAGAATGCCACCACCGAAGCCGAAATCCGGAATGCGCTGGCGGCCCTGCACGCGCGCGAGAGCTCGATAACATCCCGACTCGAGGCTCTTGTCGCCTCACAGGCCGACCTCTCTCGCGACCTCGGTCGACTTGACCTGCTTCGGGCTGGACTCGGTGCACAGGTCATTGCTGCGCGCTCCGTTGGCAATGACATGCTGGCTGGCGCCGCAGACACAGCTGGGCGACTAAGCGACAAAGTCAAGGAGCTGGATCTGGAGAAGAGCCGGGTCGAGGACACACTCAGAGTGGTGGAGCAAGTTGCGGAGCTCAAGGCCTGTGTCAATGGCGTTGTGGGATCCATGGGAGCTCCGCAGGACTGGGAAGCAGCAGCCGGATACCTGTCGAGAGCAAGCCAAGTACCGGAAGACATTATCAAGGGGTCATTTGCATCTGACATAGTACCAAGCGTTGAGGTGCCCGATCCACCGTGGGTCACACTCGAGAACTCAAGGGAAAGTCTCTGTGGCCTATTTCTCAGAGAATTTGAGAAAGCGACAGAGGATGGCGACGAAGTCAAGGTTACTCGGTTTTTCAAGCTGTTCCCGTTGATCGGTAGATCAGACACTGGCCTGGACGTTTATGGACGATACGTGTGTCAGGGAGTGGCAGGTCATGCGAGAGCCACCCTAAAGAGCTTGGGAAGCCAAGCGCGGACTGAGGGCCTGTTTTATGCCACTGCTCTGACAAAGCTCTTTGAGCATGTTGCGCAAATTGTCGAGGGACATGGAGGGTTGGTCGAGAGACACTATGGCCCTGGGAAGATGGTTCGTGTCATCGACCGACTTCAAATGGAAGTGGATGTTCAAGGCGGCATAGTTATTGATACATGGAGCGACGAGCGAGGAATTGGAAGGAAACTAACCGATGTCAAAAGCTATCCCTTCTCGTTCCTCGCCCAGAATCTCCGTCCCCAGCAATCGCGAGGCGGCACTCCAAGAGTAAACTCGCCAGCACCTGGGCAGTCTGGGCAGCCTGGCAACCCCCGCGAAAGCGAGGACGAGGGCGTTAATATGCGGGAGGTGGATGGCCTTCTAAGCGAAATTTCTGTAATGCTTGGCCACTGGGCCTTGTATACCCGTTTCCTAGCGGCGAAGTGCAGAGTATGTCTTCTTTTTTTAACACTTGAGCGTTGGGATATTGATTGACATGTTCCAGGACCCAACTGCACCAGACGACGCACCGCTTGCCATTCCGGATGTTTTGGCCAAGTCAAACCTTTACCGAAAAGTGGCTAATAAGCTGATTGCGCCCTACGAGTTGATGACTACCTTTTTCTTCCGCAGATCCGTTGAAAAGGCCTTTCAGATGGATGAATACCCCACCGGCTTGTCGCTTAGCATGAGCAGATCGATAGAGGCCAACTCCCCATTCATAATAATGGCTGTGGATGTTGTCATGTACATTGTAAATGGTATCATTGACAAGTCTATCCGAACATCGCAGAGAGATGTCATCGCTGCGGTTATCCCCGCGATTGAACGCATCTTGACTGGAGATTTTATCCGCATGATCCAAAACAAGATGGTGCATGAATCATACCCCAAAGCAACCGTCCAGGGAGGATTTCCGCCAGAGGATAAAATTATCCAATTTATTGTTCTCCTTAACAGTTTTGACATGTCGGACGAATATCTCACCCGTGTCATCAACGGTCGCATAGGCGAGTCTGATAGCGTGCCCGAAACAGGGCCACTGAAGGATTCATTTCCGTTTGGACGGGATTTGACTTTTGTCGCAACTAGTTTGCGGCGGATTCGAACCTCATTCGCTGCGAAGAGCGCTGAGTTTCTGAATGAAGGCGTTCGAGGGGTGCTCTTTGAGAACGTTGTCAAGGCACGCCTGCGTCCTGTACTGGGCGAGACGTTCAGAGATGTGGACTATACTCTCACCGAGGATGACATTGCAGACATTGCCCAGCAAAACGGCGAAGATGAAGAAGATGTTTTGGAACAGGTTCCAAGACGCTTTGAGCATGGGTGGGACCAACTTATGAAACCCATTGCTCGACTGATGACACCCAAAACATATGCTATGTTGCTGGACACGACGACGAAGTATCTTGCCAAGCTATGGGAGAAGAGGATCCTTAGCTACAGCGGGCGTACCAACGCTTTTGGGGCTATCCGCATAGAGCGAGACTTTGGTGCCCTGGTAGATATAGTTTCGCGGAACAACTATGCAGTGAGGGAGGTCTTTTCTAGGGTGACGCAACTTCTCATGGTTGCCAATATGGAAGATGAAGAATGGGATGAGCTGATGGCCCTGGAAGGTAGTGAGGGCATTGACTGGGTTCTTACGGAAGAGGAAAGGAGAAAGGCAAGAAACCTGGTACGAAACTGATCTGCTTGGAGTTATGAAGATTAGTTTATAGAGGAATATTACGGAGCGGCGAATGATGACAAAATTCATGACAGGGTCAAAATAAAGCGCTTTTCATTAATATTAAATTGATAGCCCAAAAAATGATAGCTATCTTCTTCATCCCCTTTATCTTTCTTTTCTATCTTTCTTCTTACCTACAGTACGACTTCTGAATGATGTGATCAAGGTACTTCGCCGTGATCATGAACAAGGTTCAGCCATCCGATAACTTTTTGCTCAGGTACCTTCGGAGTTTGAGTTAGCGGAACGTGCACTGAGCCATAATAGGTTACACTGGCAATAGGCTTCTGAGTGGCGCTAAAATGGAGCTGTCGCCGGTGCCTTGGGCTGCTTTTAGGCGCTACTTTGATCAAACGGGGCCGCAGGCAGTTTTTACTAGTTTGCCCATGATGAGTGAGCATGAGAGCCGGGAGTGATGAATTTTTCCATGACTCAAAGAAGCCTCATCCTCTTGACCAAACGTCGGGGCTGCTGCAGACATCTCCGTTTCACCGTTGCTTGCGAGAAAAAAAACAGGGCATTTTCACACTCGCCTTTTCCCACCGGCAGATTTTCACCATCGTCGACTTTCGCCTGGGTTCCTCGTCCCGCCCTGCCGCCACTTACATCGGCCCTCGTACGGAGGTTGGCGTCTCAAGCGCCGCCCACAATGGAGACTCGGATCATGAGGGTGCCCAGCAAGGGCTCCCTGGGCCGCTTTCGGCCGGGAGAAGGCCTGGCCAAGCTAAATTCCTGGGAAATCCAGGGCGAACAGAAAGATGCTCTCAGCGTGCTCGAGAGTGCCGCTCACGAACTCAAGACGAAGGACACCCCTGTCGCATTTCCTACCGAGACCGTGTACGGACTCGGCGCAGATGCTACACGCACTGGATCTGTCAAGGGAATTTATTCTGCCAAGGGAAGGCCCTCAGACAACCCTCTCATTATTCATGTGTGCGACCTGGACATGTTGCGACAATACGTGGGCACTAGCAGTCAGGCGAACGGAGGAGACCACGATAACATCCCAAGCAGATACAGGTCGCTGATAGAGCGGTTCTGGCCGGGCCCTCTGACCATTTTGCTACCAAACCCAGAACCATCAAAGCTGGCTCCAGAGGTCACGGCGGGGCTGAAGACGTTTGGCGTGCGAATGCCCTCATCCCCTCTGGCTCTGTCTCTGATCAAGCTGGCCGGCGTCCCGGTGGCGGCGCCTTCTGCAAACGCTTCCACTAAGCCCTCGCCGACTACTGCGCAACATGTCATGGACGATTTGAACGGGAGGATCGAGCTGATTCTCGACGGTGGTCATTGCGATGTCGGAGTGGAGAGCACCGTTGTTGACGGACTCTGCGACCCGCCTGTTATTCTCCGGCCTGGCGGCGTAGGACTGGATGAGCTGAGAACCTGCCCGGGGTGGGAGAATGCTGTAATAGCATACAAGGACCAAAGCGAAGAGGGCAAGGCCGCACCCAGGGCACCGGGAATGAAGTACAAACACTATAGCCCCAAGGCAAGGGTGGTGCTCTACGAGTCTAGTTACGAAAAAGGATCATCGGGCGTTGTTCTGTCAGACATTGAGACCACCAACAGGGTTGTTAACGGTGCCGTCACAAACGGGCACAAGGAAGCAAAAAAAATCGGCGTGATTCGCACTCAACGATGGAACTCAGGGGCTGGCCTGCAGTGTGCCAACCTCAAACTCTCCTCCAAGGAAACACAGGGGGTTGATGGGCTGGACGGAACACCATTCCAGGTCTATGAAGGGGACCTCATGAACGCAACGGGAGAAGTAGTTGGCCAAGTTTTAGATATTGATCTCGGTAAGGACACCGAAGGAATTGCTCGGGGTCTCTTCTCGGCCCTGAGGGAGTTTGATCGGCGCGGGGCCGACACCATCTTCGTGGACGGGATAAAGGATAGAATCGACATCGCCGCGGCGGTCATGAACCGCCTCCGTAAGGCGGCCTCAGAGATTAGAGCATAAATAGTCATATCAATTAGACCCCTCCTTCCCTGCACCTCCCTGTGTAATAAGCTCGCCTAACCCTTGTGCTAGTGACAAACCCATCAGCGATACCTTTCTTTTTAGCTTGTAGTTGCTGTTGCATGCGGCGCTAGAATAATGACCAAACTCCAAAATGCCAGACAGACAAACGTTTCCCAACCGTTACCCTTACAGGCCCTGTCTGAGCCAGTCCGCCAGTTTCGACTTTCCGAGCTGCGCAAGGTTGTTGACGCCCTGTTCGCTGAGATCGATGCGGCCAACAGGGGCGTCCTGGGTGGGCGCGCGGCTGACTCGCTGGACGATAATGGTGGGGTCGGTCTCGAGAATGATGCCGTCGTCGATAATCTCGTCGATGGCAAGCGACACAAGGTCGTAGTTCTCGACAATGGTGCGCTTATCGACTGATTGCCTATTATCGCGGTGAGGTCAGCACGGCGGTGACGCAGGGAATGAATTGGGGATACAGGGGGGGAACTAACTTGAAGAGCAGATGAAGGGAGTCTCGCAGGGCGAGGACGGTGTTGTAGAGGAGGATCTCGTTCTCGTCGACGCTGCCCACGACGTACATCATGACGTCCGACTCCATCTTGTACAGCACGATGCGGTTGTCGTAAAGAATAATGTCGCCGGTCTGCTTGGCAGTCTTCTCGAGCAGGCCCTTCTCAAAGGCCTTTTGCGACTTGACATCGGCGTAGGGGTTGGCGGAAGCGGACAAAGCTGTCGAGGCCGGAAGGGTCAGCACGGCAATGCGCCAAGGGGGACACCTTTGGGGGAGCTTGGGGGATCGAGTTACCATTTGGGGCCGTGTGAGGCGCCGTAAAGTACTTTGCGAATATCCGGGCGCCATCCTCGATGCCAAGGATGAGGATGGCCTGAACGGAGAAGAGGGTCATTCCAGGAGACATGGTGGCGGTTTTGGGAGTTGCGAAAGCCCACGTTGGCACTTGAATCCCACGATACTATTGCGAGGCCGCCCCTCCAGACCGACGTCCCAGATGCCAGCATATGCCACACCTCTTCAATTGGGGGGCCTTGCGCGGCAAAACGGTTTTGCCGATTCTCCGAGCAGGTCATAGTTGGTACCTGACAGAACAGAGCTCTCGCGCGCGCACGGACCACTACTGATCTTTAATTGGCAGCTTCCGCGTGTGCATTAAAGCACTTTACGCGTTGGCCGAAAGGGGACGCGACCCGCCTGTTGCTGGGTGAGTCCCCTCCCACTCGCTTTCTCCATTTGCCAACACCAACAAATCCACAGTTGCAAAGAAATCTTCTTGCGAGAACGCCCACGCCAGCGACACCACCATGTCGTCCCCCTCGCAGCGCCGAGGCACCCCTCGCCGCTCTGCCCGCCAGAACACCCCCCGCGAAAACCCCAGACCCTCGCAATTGGCCTCCAGCCCGCTATTTTACCAGTCATCCCCTGCCGCCTCTGGCAACGAGCTGGATGCACCAACGCCCAGCGATGCTCCGACTCCCGGCATGGTCTCGTCGCCCTTGAGGCAGATGAGCAACAGCCAGAGCACTCGCTCTCGCAGCGACATACCCAGTTCACCTCTGCGTCAGATGACTGAGACGCAGGACGATGACGACCCTCAAAGAACTCCCAGAGCCACTCCAAGACTCCCCGGAGGTAAGGTGTCATTCCTGTACCATGAGACAAGCGTTTCTGACTGTTTTAGAATCATCTCCAATTCGTTACGAGAGTTCTAGTCCCGGTAGATCATTGCGACACCAATCGGAGCTGCGAAGTGAAAGTAGCGGTCTCTTTCTCGGATCACAGCTCGGCAGCTCTGCGCCGCACCGACGAGGCGATATCAATTCAGACGCCGTTCGCACACCCCGCGCTCCACGCCGCATCATCCTCGATGATGCAGGCCGTGTAGTGCGCGAAGGACCGGTTGATGGATCAGATGCTGCGTCGTTCGCCAACCGGGATCCCAACACTTCTGAAGCTGATGTCCTTGGCGGCCAGGGCCAGAGTTTGATTTGGGGTACGACTGTGTCTATCGACGACACTTTTGCTTCCTTCAAGGACTTCCTCCGAAACTTTACACAAAAGTACCGTTTGTACAAAGATGGTCTCTCTGACGCTGAGGTGCAAGACTCCCCTGATGCAGAATCGAAGCCGTACTTGGAGGCTCTCGAGAATATGCTACTCTTGGGTACCACGAGAATGTATGTCGACATCTCGGATCTTAATTTGTACCCCCCTACTCGAAAGCTGTGGCACCAGATCCAGGCCTATCCCCAAGAAATTGTGCCCGTGATGGATCAGTCAGTTCACGACATGATGGTTGAGCTTGCTCGAGCCGAAACTTTGAGAAGTCGAGCTTCCCAGAGCAGCGGCGGCCACCAGGCGTCGCACCAGAACACCCAAAGCTCAGAGCCGGTGTTCCCTAGCTCAGACAGACCCGAGGAACCCCCTACCCCTCGACCCCAGCAAGATCAACAGCCCTCTTTGGAGGACCAGGTGGCATCTTCCATCTACGTTGTTCGTCCCTTTGGTTTGGACAAGACTATTAACTTGAGAGACCTGAACCCGGCTGGTATGTCATCAACAAACTGCTTGGTCGAAATACTTGTACTTACACTTTCTAGACATGGACCGCCTTATCTCCATCAAGGGCCTGGTCATTCGAACAACGCCAGTCATTCCCGACATGAAGGATGCATTTTTCCGTTGCAACGTTTGCAACCACTCAGTAAACGTTGGACTTGACCGTGGAAGGATCCGCGAACCTACTGTGTGCCCACGTGAGGCCTGTGATTCCAAGAACTCTATGCAGATTGTTCACAACAGATGCTCCTTTGAAGACAAGCAAGTCATCAAGCTGCAGGAGACTCCCGACGCTGTGCCTGCAGGTCAGACGCCGCACTCTGTCTCGGTTTGCGTGTACAACGAGCTGGTTGATTACTGCAAGGCCGGTGATCGTGTTGAGTTGACTGGTATTTTCAGAGTCAGCCCCGTGCGTGTGAACCCACGCCAGCGAGCGCTCAAGAGTGTTCACAAGACCTACGTGGACGTCTTACATATCCAGAAAGTTGACAAGAAACGCATGGGTGCTGACCCATCGACGCTGGGCATCGCTGGCGAAGAGGAGGCCGAGGGCAACAATGATAACATTGAGGAAACTCGCACTCTTAGCCCCGAGGAAGAGGAGAAGATCCGCGAGACGTCAAAGCGAGAAGATATTTACGAGCTACTTGCTCGATCTCTTGCCCCATCAATCTACGAAATGGACGATGTGAAGAAGGGCATCCTCTTGCAGCTGTTTGGCGGCACCAACAAGACTTTCCAGAAGGGCGGAAGCCCCAAGTATCGAGGTGATATCAACGTCCTTCTGTGCGGTGACCCCTCAACTTCGAAATCGCAAATGCTGTCCTACGTCCATAAGATTGCCCCTCGTGGTGTTTACACTAGCGGAAAGGGTTCTTCCGCTGTCGGTTTAACGGCGTATGTTACGCGCGACCCCGAAACTCGCCAGTTGGTGCTCGAGTCTGGTGCTCTGGTTCTGTCCGATGGCGGTGTTTGCTGTATCGATGAGTTCGACAAGATGTCGGATGCCACCCGCTCCGTGCTTCACGAAGTCATGGAACAGCAGACTGTTTCCGTTGCCAAGGCCGGAATCATCACCACGCTAAATGCCCGAACCAGTATCCTCGCCTCTGCCAACCCTATCGGCAGTCGATACAACCCCGATCTCCCTGTTCCCCAGAACATCGACTTGCCACCAACCCTTCTCTCTCGTTTTGATCTGGTCTATTTAATTCTTGACCGTGCCGATGAGAAGGCTGACAGGCGGCTCGCCAAGCATCTTCTTTCCATGTACCTGGAAGACAAGCCCCAGTCGGCTCCCACCACCAACGATATTCTCCCTGTTGAGTTTCTCACCCTCTACATCTCGTACGCGCGTTCCAAGATCCAGCCCGTCATCTCCCAGGAGGCCGCGGAGGAGCTTGTTGAAGCCTATGTTGCCATGCGTTCCCTCGGCCAAGATGTTCGCACCGCCGACAAGCGCATCACTGCTACCACTCGTCAGCTGGAGAGTATGATTCGTCTCTCCGAAGCTCACGCCAAGATGCGTCTCGCCGGGACTGTCACTCGTGATGACGTTCGCGAGGCCAACCGTCTCATCCAAAGCGCTCTCAAGACAGCCGCCACCGATGCTCAGGGTCGTATTGACATGAGTCTCCTTACCGAAGGCACCAGCGCTGCCGAGCGCAAGCGTCGTGAGGAGCTGAAGGAAGCCTTGTTGCGCCTCCTCGATGAGATGACGGCCGGAGGCAACACGGTTCGATGGGGTGATGTTGCTCGCAGACTGAGCGAGGGAGCCAGTATTCCCGTGGAGCAGGGTGACTTTAACGAGGCTATGAAAGCCCTCGAGGCTGAGAATTCGATCATGATTAGTGGTGAAGGAGCAAGGAGAACGGTTCGCAGGGTGACGAGCATTGCCTGAGGCACGAGAAACGTGGATGAGGATGAATGAATGTCAATGATAGATCAGCGGGCTGGTTCGGACTACAAGGGATTTTGCTTACGATACGAGGCGTTGGCATTTACTACGTAATGCAAAAATACATAGCTAGCAGTTTTCAATCTGACTAATACCAGAAATGCCCAGAAGTGTAGACTTTGATGATTTGATTGCGTGAAACGGACTGTTGCTATTTCTTTCTTGTTCTTGTTTTATTCACTTTATATGGTCAGCTATTTGATTCAAATTGGACGCTCAACCGCCTAGGCATGCCCGTTGCCGGCGTGTTTCTTCTTGGCCTCGATGGCAGCGTCTAGTGCATCCTGCAGAGTGTCAATCAGATCCTGCTCGTCTTCCAGGCCAGCCGAGATGCGTATCCCTTCCTCCAGGACGCCCAGGGAGCGCATGTAGGCGCGCTCCTCGGGCTTCTTGCCGAAGACGGCCATGTTGTAGGCGAAGACGAGGGTTACGTGGCCGGCGAGGTGGGGGCTCGGGTAGAAGCCGCAGCGGTCGTAAAAGGCAATGGCCGTCTCGACCGAGTCGAAGTTGACCGTCAGGAGGCATCCGTAGCCCGGGTCGGGCAGCTCGGGGGTGGGCGGGCGCTTCACGGCGTCCAGGTTCGCTCTTGTGGACAGGAGGCTCGGGTGCTGGACGTTGAGGATGGGCGAGCCCGGCAGCGACGCGGCCTTGTGCAGGAAGTTTGCCATGGCGGCCGCGTTGCGGTTGAGGACGCGGGTCCGCTCCAGGAAGTCGTGCGAGTTGGACAGCAGCACTTCGGCGTCGCTGGCGAAGAGCTCGTTGCGGTGCGTCGACCTGAAGCGCTCCGCAAGAGCCGCGTGGTGCTGCGAGAGCGGGTTGAGCACGATGGAGCCGCCCATGACGTTGGCCTGGCCGCTAAACGATTTGGTCAGGGACGTCAGGAGGATGTCGCCCTGGTTGAGGACGTCGACATTGCCGAAGCCGGCAATTGTGTCGTCGACGACGAAGACAAAGTTGTGCTTGTCAGACTGGCTCGGGGGGAAGAGAAGAAGAAAACGTTAACTGGCCATGGTTCGTATGTTGGGGGCTGCGGGCAAGGTGACGACTTACAAGACGCTTCAGACGAGCGAGGTCGATCGACTCGAGTGTCGGGTTCCCTGGCATCTCAACGAAAACGTAGCTAACGGGCCTTCCAGCCTGGCTCTCCCCGTCGAGCCAGCTCTCGAAGGCGTTGACGCCCTCCTCGTTGACCTTGCCAAAGTGTTTGATGCCCTGGGATGCTTCCTCGAGGAGGTGATGGTATGTGTTGTGGAACACGACGCCGAGAATGATAGCCGTCCCTGGACGGTATTCGAGCAGGCGGTTCGTCGTGTGGTAGACGGCAGCCATGCCCGTGGGGTACAGATAAACATGTCCGGGGGCGCACTTGACCTTGGCCGGGTCAATGGGCGAGCGGTGCAGCAGCTCGACGATTCTCTCCCGGAGGCCCTGGTGAGCAGGGCTCTCAGGGGTCCACGTGGGCTCGGGGATGCTATCGTCGCCGCCAAACGTCACCTCCTTGATGCCGTCGACGTGCCCGAGGAGCTCCTCGGCCCCGCGGATGGAAATTCCCACGCCCGGGTTGCCCCATGTGAGAAGAACGCCAAACGTGTGCTTGGGGTCGTAGACGACGGCGTACACGCGGTGCCCTCCCACGTCCACAACCTTCAACACCACATCTTCAGCCTTTATGCGATTCGGGCCCCGCCCCTCTAGCGTTACATGACGCTGGGTGTACGGCCAGATGTTAGGGTTCAGGTAGATCAAGGCACGCTTGCCCTCGATGCCAACATGCTTCAGAATGGCTTGCTCTAGCTGTTGGAGAGGGGGGATGTTCAGTCAGCGCTGAGAGCCTCGAAACTGTGTCCAGGGGCAAGCTCTGTCTCACCTGAGCAGCAAACTGCATGGGTAGAAACCGGGGATACAAGTGAACGATCTTGGAAAGAGGCGTCGGATCCCCCTCGCGGAATGCCAAGGCATTGGCCCAGGTAGGGAGGTTGGTGATAATGCTGTATGGCGTCTGTGGCGGCGGGGCGTGACCGAACTCGGACTGCGGCCTCAGAACAACCATCGTGTCGTCTCTGCTGATGTGCGTAACAGAATGGAAAAGAAAGCCTCAGTTTGCGAAGGTAACCACCTCGCCTCTTGCTTGCCTGTGAAAGGGAATGCACAAGTTGGGACGCTGCAACGCAATCAACCCACCATACTTATACCTTTTTTTTGCTCTCTCTTTCTCTTTCAGCTCGGCTGATTTATTCATTATAATTGGAGGAAACGGACGCCTTGCATAGCTGGCATTCACGCAACTCCAGGGCTGCCAACTAGTCATCGAGCTAAGCTTTGATGGTGGGGTTGTCGGCCAACATGGCATGCAGATGACAAAATATGGCAAGGAATACCAAATAAACAGACTAAAGAAATACATACCCAAACAAGAGGGGGGACATAGAATTTAAAATTAAAAAAAATAGGGTCACTCACCTTATTTACAACGTTGTTCTTGGCAAAACCTTTCTCCCCAAAAAGCTGCATACTAGATATTTGCATGCTGAATCACTAGCGCTTTTGCCCGCTTATCAAGATACCTCACCTAAGCCACCACGCCGCCGATCATAAGCGGACGAGACGGGAAGTTTCCGTCTTGATGATTGATCACATTGCTCAATTACTCTTTTCGACTAGCTATAATAGTTCCTAGCCAGTTATAGTCCAAGGAAGAAAATCCACACCAATGCACAAAGACGTACCGAACCTGGAGCCACAGTTAATTCCTCCTCTTGCTTATGACCAGCCGTCTACTGCTACCAGCCTAACAAATGAAACCAACTCCTTCGGGAATGATAGTGATACAAGCCAAGGTGATGTCGGGCTTTACCAAAGCTGGCGTTCTCGGCCCTCGAAGCCAAAGTTGACTCCGATGGCCACGAAGAAAGCCACGCAGAGAACACTTGGTCCAATTCGGTCGTAGTACTGGATCACCTTGCGGGTGCGGATGGCATTGCTGCGGTATAGATATGCGCCGAGCGAGTAGCACAAGCTCATGATGGCCAGTAGCGTAAAGACACCGGACACCCAGAAGGCCGCGGGGGTGGGATGGTCACCAAAGTTGAGCAGGGTCACAGCAATGGTGCCAACATAAATCGAATACTCGAGCTGTAGTGCATCTGTCAGCGTTTTGTTCACTTCAACATCGCCATGTTCACACTTACCCATCCCAAGAAGGTTCGCTCGGCTGCAAAGTAGACCTTGGGCTCCACACGAACGGGCACGTAAATCTTCTTGCCCTTTGGCGCCCGGAACTTCCTGTTCTCGATCTGTTGCTGACCAAAGAGGGCTTGAAGACGATCGCTTCGGGGCACAGGAGTGCTGCGAGGTGCAGGGACAAGATATTGCACACCCTGGGCGGCTCCGCGTCCGATGGCGCGGCCCTTGACCGACAACATAGTAGCAAAGTATCGCCAGCCGCCAATTCTCTTCGCCTGCTCTAGCTCGTAATTCTCATCGTATTCGTCATCCGAGTCGTAGATCGGGTAGTCATTGTCCACGCCTGCGGACTCAGCAATCTGTCCTTCAACATCCGAAGGAAGTCCGCGGCGGCGAGCGCCCTGAGCGCTAGACTCCCCATTAGTATTGCCGTTTCCGTTATTGGGACGGCTGGAGGTCGCCAGCTCTTCTTCATCAGAATCTAAATCATCTTCATCATCGGAAGTTGTCGTCGTTCCAGACAGGCCAGGGCGTCGAATACCAAAGTCGTGGGTAGCAGGCTTGCGAATGTCGACTTCCATCTGGGGCATCCAGAAAGGCAGCAGGTTAATGCGGTCGGGGAACAAGCAGGCCGTGCCGTGAATGAACTTGGAAAACTTGGGGACAGCCTCGACGAGGTGGGATGAGATGAGTTGACGAACCCACTCGGGGGGCTCCTGGCCGTGCTGGGTCTGAAGCTTGACCTCGAGGACGGCGTAGGGGAATCGCACGACATCATCAGGAGGAAGCTGGGAGAATGGCCAGTCAACGCCAATGTCCATGCGTCGCCAGTTGTCTCCAGAGCGCTTGCGGCCATCAAGATTGTCTTCTCGGACCATGGTCAGCTCTGTATCCAGCGAAATACGGACACGAGCATCAGCGGGCAGCTGGAAAGCTGTGCGGTTGTAAAAGGACCGGCAGACGGGCCTGTAGCCCTTCTTCAGCACCGAGTACTGAACCTCGGATGCCAGCCTCTCGTCTTCAGCAATCGCCTTTTCCGACTTCTTGCCTTCCTTGCGCGCCTTCTCGAAGATGGCGGCAGGAAGCAGCTCTCCCTTCATGTACGAATTGACATTCTTTTCCTTCACGGCGAAACGAGCCTTGACAGACTTCTCTCCAGTCCAATCCTCACGATGGGTCTTGCGCTCGACGAAAATAGTCTCGGTCTGCATTCCTCCATACCATCGAAGTCGAATGGCTTCGGCACCCTCAGTCTTCTTCAGTCGGCCCTCGTACAGGTCCCAGGTCTCGGGGTTGTCGTAGTAGATGGATGTGATGGCCGAGTCCTGCTGCTCAAACTCCTTGCTGGGGTTGAAGACGAGGACGGGAAGATGCTTCAGAATGATGAGCTTGAGCTCGGTGACGTTGTCGGGATGCACCCAGTATTTGGTCGTTTGTCGGACGAAGCTGGCCTGGCTACCACCTGCAGCGCTGTCGCCCTTGACGGGGTTACCGCGGGTGCGGACGGTATCGTAGAGCTTGGACAGCTTGATGACGGACGCGTCGTGGTTTTCCTTGTAGAAAGGCTTGGCCTTGAGCCGGGTATCGAAGACGGGCTTGAGATGCCATCCGGTCATTTTCTAATGGGCATGTTAGTGGCGACGAACTAACGATGGCTTTTTTTTTTCTTCTTCTTCTTCTTCTTCTTCTTCTTCTTCTCGGTGTCAATTGACTCACGTCGTGTTTCTTGATGATCTTGTAGAAGCCTGTGTAGTTCAGCTGAACAAACTTTGCAAGATCGTGAACATCGGCGATGATGTCACTGAGGTCCTCCTCGAGCAGCATGAATTCTTCTTCGGTAGGGCCGTTCTCGCCGAGGCCACGCTCGATGAGGCGATTGACAACTTCCTTGACCTCACGCTCGCTGACGGCAATGCGACGGGAAATCTCCATGGCCTTGACCTGCTGCTTGGTGTGAACTTTTTCGAGCTCCGTCTCGAGCTTGGCGACAAAGCGAGCCTCGTCGTCCTCGCACCATTGGGCGCCGCCCTTGCCACCGGGCCTGGGGGAGCCGGTGGCGTTCTTGATTTCTTCCTTCAGGCCATCGTAGTCAATGTAGTACCATTGGTACTCGTGGATGACGCTGGAACGGAGCTGCTCGCCGAACTTCATGACGACGACGCCGGGTCGGACCTTGGGAGTGCCAGCGCGGGTGCTGGTCCAAGTCTTGTCACGGGTCTTTAGATCCTGGACGATAAGCATGAGCGCATGGAGCGAGAATCGGAGGCGCACCCGACAGAACGGGGTGCAATTGGGACGCGGGAGACCGAGGCGGTGGTGATTGTGATGATCGTGGTTGGGAGAGGAACCAGGTGCGGGTTCGCGAGAGGGTGGGAGAAGGCGTCCTTACCTGATGGTGGGTGAAAACGAAGCCGGGAGGGTTTCGGTGGAGGGATGGAAGCACGAAGGAGGAGTCCGTCGGTGCGGAAGCAGGTGACGGGGGCGCGAATGATGCTGCTTCCTGGGTGAGGTAGGGCGGTAGGTACTACTAGGAGGTACCCGTCAAAATGGTTCAAGTGAGAGCGAGAAGGTAGGGCGTTGACGTCTAGCGCAAGCCTGGTTGGTGCAAATGGTAGCACCTGGTTGGCCCAGGTGGAATTGTCGAATCGCCGCGGCACGGGCTGGAACGTGCGTTGTTTTGCTGCTAGGCCCAAGCAATTTCAGTGCGTAACTCGAGGCTGTCAAAATCCGCTGCGCGTGTGCGGGGACCAACGCGACTCGTGCTTTTCATGCCATCAAACGGCAACGTGTATAACGGGCTGCCAAGCCATCTATCTAACTTCTATATCCAACGCGGCGAAGATGCTTAAAACAAAGAGGTTGTCACTGCACATCATCATGATACCAGTCATGCACAAAACACCCTGTAATATCATAAGATGTGCCTACTGTGCAGTACATGCACCTAAATTTCCCGTCCTGTCTCATGCAGCTGCAGCCAGGGGTATCAGCCGCTTATACGTAACCAGATCGAGCAACAGGAGTGAACCCAGCTTCTCCCGCTCGGGGGAACCACCATAGGAGCCCCAATCGAGGCGCTATTGGAGACCCAGTCCTGATTCTCGTAGCACTCCAGGTGGTGCCCTGCTCCATGAGCTCCGGTTGCTGGTCCATTAGTATCAAAATTTTCTTCCAACGAGCCCGAAATCCAGCCCAGCCTCCATCGTCACCGACCCGCCGCATCTTTTAGCGGCCGTCGCTGCCGCCCATCCGCTGCAGCCAAGGCCCCATTCCCTGAAAGAACCCCCTAAAGCCGGCTCAGGCCCGCCAGCCGCGAAGGGAGCAGAGGGCAGCTATTGATGGGGAAGTCCACTGGAGCCACTAGAACCACTGGAATCCACTCTTTTCCCATTGCATTCGTACCACGCTCAGCGATTCGCTTTCCCTAAGAGATGCACGCATCTGCGATCCCTGGTCTTTAACTGGAGCACACGACACCGAGGCCTCAAATCGATCATCTGGGCCGAGCTGGTCCACTGAAAGATGTGCAAGCGGGGCCGGGCCTGGCGTGGGTGAGACTTCATTTTTTTTTTTTGTGCCCTGCACATTCACTGGAATTTTGTCCCAGATTCCGAGCCACATCCCGGCACGGCTCTTGCTGATAACATCTGGCACAGCAATTTCTTGCCTGGTTAAGACCGCGGTCTGACGACCAGTTGCCATTGTGGGAATTCCCTCGCATCCGTGTCAGGCTCCCCTTGCAGCCGACGACACCAAAGCCATCTCTCACCCTTGTTGCCCCTCCAAGAAAAAAAAAATTACGACCCCGCGCGTCGCCATCATAGCTGCCCCTCCCCACCACCGACCACCGACCGTTCCACAAAGATGGGCGCCATTGACGACTCTATGCCCACGCGCATTTCCGCGGATTGCCCAGAAGGAGCCCGCCAGGTCCTCTACCACGCCTGGGGCCACGACCTCGACGGCTTGAAGCCCCTCCTCGTAACTCAAACCGACGCCAGCGCCCAAGACCCCAAGACCGGAGAGACACCCTTACACGCTGCCATTCGAGCATGCGGCCCAGCTTCTCCTGAGAGTGATGATGGCGAAGAGGACGGCTGCGTCGAGGAGGCGCGTGAGGTGATACAGGAGCTGTTCATGAAGGGCGCCATCTGGAACGATGTGGATAGCAATAATGAGACTCCAGGGTGCGTGTCCCTGCGTTTGGGGCGAACGGCCCTCTACAACTTGTGCGTGGATGCCGGCGTCCGGGCAGAAATGCTGTTCGGCCTCATGGGCGATTACGAGGAGCTAGGGTCGGACCCTGAAGATGAGGGTGATGACGAGAACAAGGACGAGGAAATGACGGTTGAAGGGGGTGCCGCTGAGGAGGCGGCAGATGCCACTGTAGAAGACCCCAAATTCGTGCCCCCGGATGCTGGGGAGAAGCCCGTAACGAGTGAAGAGTATCTCAATTCCAAATTGACATATGACGACAACAAGCTCGTCGACTCTGACCTCAACGGCGTCATGATGGCTTGGGAGACGGACATCATGCGCCGCTCCGTCGCTGCTCTCGTCCCCGACTCCGCCCCCGGTAAGCGCATCCTCAATGTTGGCTTCGGCATGGGCATTGTCGATGGCATGTTTGCCGACTTAAAGCCATCACGGCACCACATCATCGAGGCCCACCCCTCTGTTATCGAACACCTCTCCCAGGAGGACTCCAAGTTCGGCGCCGAGTGGGAGAAGAGCGGCCCGGAGGAGGGCGCTTTCAAGGTGCATAAGGGGAGGTGGCAGGACATTGTGCCCAAGCTGCTCGAAGAGGGCGAGGTCTACGATGCCATCTACTTTGACACCTTTGGCGAGGACTATTCTCAGCTGCGCATGTTCTTCACCGAGTATGTCATTGGCCTTATGGACCAGGAGGGCCGTTTCAGCTTTTTCAACGGCCTCGGTGCGGACCGCAAAATTTGCTACGACGTCTACACAAAGGTGGTTGAGATGCAAGGTGTCGAGGCAGGCCTGGACGTCGAGTGGGAGGAGAGTGATGTCGACATGGCCAAGCTGAATGAAGCTGGCAAGGGAGAATGGGAAGGCGTCCGCAGACGTTATTGGACAATTGACAGTAAGAAGAGATCCTCCAAATCATATGGTGACCAAGCTGACCGTTTTTTTTCAGAGTACCGATTGCCAATTTGCACATTCATGGGCTAGAGGTACATTCCAAACTTAATATGAATTTCATCTCACACCAGAGTTGGTAGCCCGTTTGGAAGGTCATCCTCTTCACTGAGTTTCGCTATTCTATCCTCGCCTGTTTTTATATCTATACCTTCCCTCGTGATAGCCATCCACCTCTATCATCCCAATGTCCATTATCGAAAGTTCTCGGGGTGCAGGATACCAGCCAAGTTACCCTGCTCCACTCGCTTGATGGTCAAAGCCGCAATCAGGGCTGCGCCTACACCGCTACCATCTTCAGCGGCGCGAATATCAACAGGGTCCTCCTCCTTGCGGCCCTTCTTCTCGGGCCAGTCGAGGATCTCTCGCAGAGCCTGAGCGCCTCGCTCCTTGAAGTTGGGATACTTGTTGAACACGGAGCCGTCAGCGCCGACGTGGCAAGATTCGTAGCCCTTCTTCTTGCAGATGGCGGCCACACCACAGGCAGATAGACGGGCAGCTCGTGTGCCAATAAGCTCTGCAAGTCTACGGATAAGCTCCAGCTCAGGGCGTGTGCAGGTCAGGCCGAGCTTGTTCTGGAACAAGTCATTGGTCTCCTGCAAGTTCTCAAAGGGATCCCTACGCATTCGTTAGCTCTGTTATACCAATGGGCATCCTAAAACATACTCCTCAATGGCGGATAGGAAAGATGCGTCCAAAGAGTAAGGCTTCTTGAGAGCGCTGATGTTCTGACCCATAAACATGTGGTCGTTGTCGAAAAGGTCAACCAAAACCAATCGAAGGATCTCTCCGAGGTACAACCCCGCAATCATCTTCTCAAAGGCCTGCTGACCAGGTCGGGGAGAGTCCTTGTCGATAGTTATATCGTAGCTAGTTCGAGGAAGCACCTTGTGCTCGTTGTCAAAAGCACCCCATTCGCAGTTGATTGCCATAGGCGTGTCAGGTGCAAGGTTCATGTGAGCAATCTTGGGAATTGAGCCGCAGTTTTCCATGTAGGCGGCATTGCAACCTGTGCCGAAAATGCATCCAATCTTAACCTCAGTATCAGTGTAGGCAGAGGCGATAAGGGTGCCGGTGGTGTCGTTAATCAAGGCAGCAAGTTTGATGGGCACGCCCTAGTTATAATGAGCATTATCAAATGCATGGGAAGCACATATGGGGACTTACACGTTTCTGCAAGGCAGCCTCAAACATGGGAACCACGTTCTCGCCCTCAACGCCTTCAATGTCGAAACCCTTGGTCCATCGCTGAAGAACGCCCTGGTCGATGTAATCCTGGGTGGCGGGGTAAGAGAAGGTGAAACCAAGAGGCAGCTTGGGAACTTTTTCACAGCTTCCGTGATGAGTCTCAATAAACTGGTACAGGCAATCGGCAATGTACTCCCAAAGGTCATCCGAAGTAGCAGACTTGAGCTCCTCGGGCATGCGATACTTGGATTGGATGATGTCGAACTCAGACTTCTCATCGGTCAGGGTGATCTCACAAACTCGGAGGTTAGTGCCTCCCATGTCAAGAGCCAGGTAGGTTCCAGTCTCGTAGCCATCGGGGAAAGACATAACCCAGGTAGGGTTCATAGGCTGAGATTTTGTTAGTCTCAGAAAGCAACACCAGGTTTAAGTAGTGTCATCTCTACTCACAATGCTTCCGCCCTCCACAGTCAGGCCTAGTTGCTAGATTAACGAACCGTTCCAAATGATAGGAACAGCCCAACATACCCTTGGTGAGCTCCGAAACGAAGTGATCAGTGATCTTCTTGAGTTTGTCTGTGTCCACAGTGAACAGGGTCTCGAGCTTGTGGATCTCGGTCACGAGGTCCTTGGGGACATCGGCCATGGATCCTATCATGGTGGACGTCAGTATAAATTGCCATGTATAGTTCAGTGTTTTAAAGGAAATAGCGAAAAGAAACAAGTTTTCAGAGTCCAGTTTTGGCAAGCAGAGTGCACTTGAGCCTTTTATGTGACAAATGGTAGCCACCTGCCAAAACTTTGCTTGTAGCCCGTAGTGTGCAACTGTCACAACTGCGGGCGACACAGGAACGGTAATTCACGATCCCTCACAAGCTTAAAGCGGCACACATCTAAGCTTGGGGCCACAATGATGACATGATCCAATGGACTTGGCACTAAATAAAAGGCCGAAACAAAGAACAAGTCTCGGAGATCACGATCGAAAACACTAGAAGCAAAGCATGACGTCTTTGGGCTGGCGGCCACTGATATTAAGCGTGCCTTGGATAGCTTGAGCTCCAGATTTGACAAGCCGTCCAAACTCCTTATCACAACCCAAAGGTGGAGCACAGAGAGTATGGAGATTTGGTCATGGCAAAAAGGCTGTGGTGCTCGATGACGCAGCTGGTGGGTTGTGGTACGTGTGAGAACCATGGCGCCGACCCATCACCCAGCTAAACGGTCCGCAAAAACGCCCGATTTGGAACCAAGAACAAAAGAAACAAGACACACAGAAGTGTTAAGAGAGCTTAGAACCCGCAGGTTTGAACGTACCCTTTCGGGAGGGAGGACGACGGGGTCCAAGACCGACCATTTTGTTGGAGCTTTGGCGGGGTTTGGCGGGGTAACGATGTTTTGCAGGAGCTGGCAGAAAAAGGCGTCAAGCCGAGCTTGTATGCTAATAAAGATACAAAAACGGTCGGTCAGTAGTAATTGAAAGATGATGGAGCTCGGAAGAGACAAAGGAAGACGAGGGGATCGAAAAGAGGAGGCGCGGGAAGGGTTTTAAGGGGATGCCGGGTGGCGGGAGTGGGTTGAGTAAGGTGAGTCGAGGTGAGGACGCCAAGTCAGAGCTGTTGTGTTGAGTGGGAGGTCCGGGAGGTCCAGCTAGGTCGAGAATTTGCCCAGCGACACCACCCACCCAAGCTACTTCGAGTTGATACTAGTTTCAGGCTTTGCATCATGTACCTCGCATCTCGCCGACTCCCCTCCCACCTTTGGGCCGTCTCTCTCTCTTTTTTTTTTTTTTTTTTTACCTGTCCCTCACAGGCTCTCAGCTCAGGCACAGCGCCTACTGATGGCATCCTAGGTGGGGGTCTGCTTCCCCGGTACAGTAACATGGCTTAATCGCTGGGCAATGGTCCAATTGCAGCCCCCCGTGTGTCCCGACTTGCTCATTGTGACCTTCATGGCCCCCGCCTGGTACAAGGATGAGAGAACAAACTCGTGCTTCATGCGGCGTTTCATTCCGCCATACCCATCTCCCGCGATCAGCTACGTAATCCGTTTAGTTATCTGACCGCTTGCCTATTATACGATTCAACATATGTACATAGGCGACGAAAACGATCAAAACATCACTGGCATGCATTCGCATGGGTCTGGGGCCGTTGTCCTCGGCGAGAGACGCCGAAACAGAGTGGAAGCTCAAGATTCCTCCAACTTGTGGGTAGGCCCGGTGTAGCTCCGTCTAAACTTGTTAGTCTTTAGTATGATAAATGTGATAAGAGCCTCTTTGGAGCGCAACACAGTCCGTCAACAAGATTTTTTAAGGGAAAAAAACAGACGGGGACAGGTTCTTCAGGGGAACAAGGGGTAAAAAACCCATGCTCGTTCACCGACAATAAGATTTTCTCTACTCGGTGTACATGTATTTGCATTTACCAACTGTTGTTGGGCCGGATGGCCGGTATACTGGTGACATGATACCGGACCGTGCAATTCGCCTTGTGACATTGATGCCCTTGTACCCGTGGGGGGTCCGTTATTATCAAGGAGGAGAAACACGAGACCAGAAGGGCATCTCCTCCTCCAATGACATGTCTTGTATTGGGCACCCGCCAGGAATAAACCTCGCATAGATAGATACAAAGTATGACCAGCCACCAATCCCTAGGTAGGTTGCAGAGCTCACTGCCCAACTGCTGGCACTACCGTTGAGGTGAGGGGCTTTGGGCTTGACAGGGTGGGCTCACCGTTTGGTGTCCGGAAGCGGAGCTACTATCTGCCGACGACACACGTACCCCAGTATCCTCAGGCTGAAGCTGATTGGCTGGAAGCTCTACTGCAGCTATGGCTGACGTGCGAATGGGCAACGTATGCTTTTCGAGCTGTCTCAGGAGGGCCTTGTCGTGAATCGAGGACTCGCGCCGTCTTTGCGACCGAACTTCATCCCCCCACAATCCCTTCTCTTGTCATTTTCGGGTTCGCTCAATCAATGAGCGACCTTTGTTCACGCTCGACAACATGAAGCCGTACTCGATTGCCACGGCGCTCCTCGGCTTCCTGTCGACGGCATTGGCCAGCGCTACGACCGAGTCCAAGTCGTCCAAAGCCATCCTGCCAGCAGACTTCAAGCCTCCCCAGGTTTTCAAGAACGCCAACCTTGTCCACATCATCTCCGTCGAGAAAAACTACGTCAAGGAGCAGATCAATGTCCTCATTGAGAATGTCGCCTCTGCCCCCCAGGATGAATACTATCTGCCCTTCACTCCTGACCAGCTAGCCCGCGTCGGTGGCTTTGAGGTCAAGGACCGCAAGGACGCAAACGCCGGTCCGTTTGTCGCGGAGCCCGTCGAATACGATCCCAAGGGGTAGGTCAATTCGATTGCGTCGCGTCTCGTGATGACGCTGACTCTCAATTTACAGCAAGGCCCAGTACTATCGCATTCAATTGCCCACTCCCCTCAAGGCTGGCGGCCAGCAGACTCTCGGTATCACCTTCTTCTACCTGAAGGCCTACAGCCCTCTTCCCGCCTCTGTCCCTCAGGATGAGCTGCAGTATCTCAGCTACAGCTTCTCCGCCTACGCGCCATCCGTCTATCCCACGCTCAAGCAGAAGACCGAGGTCAAGTCCTCTTCCTCGGCCATCCCCGACTACACTAAGATTGGCGAGTTCCCTACCAAGCAGGGCGCCAAGCTCACATATGGCCCCTTTGGCGAGCAACCCGCCGGCGCCGTGGCCCCCGCCAATGTCCGATTCGAGTACGAAAAGCCCGTCACCCACGTCGCCGAGCTGAACCGTGATATTGAGGTGAGCCACTGGGGCGGCAACGTTGCCTTTGAGGAGAAATATGAGCTATACCACCGTGGTGCCAACCTTTCCACACCTTTCAACCGAGTCAAGTGGGTTCATGCCATGTACTACAACCCTCCCACCCACGCTCTGAAGGAGCTCAAGGTTCCCCTCCAGGTGGGAAGCACTGATGCCTACTTTGTCGATGTCATCGGCAATGTTTCGACATCCAAGTTCAGAAGCAACAAGCGAGAGGCTCTCCTTGAGCTCAAGCCCCGATACCCTCTCTTCGGTGGCTGGAAGTACCCCTTCACCATCGGATGGAACTCTGACGCTGCCAACTTCTTGCGCAAGACCGCCAGCGGCGGCTTTGTCCTCAAGGTCCCTTTCCTTGAGGGCCCCAAGCAGGTCGAGGGAGTCGAGTACGGCAAGGTCAATGTTCAGGTCCTTCTTCCCGAGGGTGCCGAGTAAGTGTTTGCCGATTGCATAATATTCTGTTGCACTAAGGCTAATGATATTTCAGGAACGTCAAGTACTATACCAACATCCCCGAGTCGTCCATTTCGTCGACATCAATCGGACTCGTCAAGACTTACTTGGATACTGTCGGACGTACGTCCGTCACTATCCAGGCTCAGAACCTTGTCGATGAGTTCCGGGACCGCGAGCTCATCATTTCCTACGATGCTCCCACCTCCGGTGCTCTTCGCAAGCCCCTCATCATTTTCTCCACCAGTTTGGGTCTGTTCTTCGCCGCCTGGGCCATCGGAAAGGTTGAGGTTGGATTCAAGCCCAGAAAATAGACGCCTCGTTACTTTTTCGTGGGCACGAATGGATGGGTGTGGAAGTTGCTTGGGAATTGTTGTAAAAATGTAACATACAAGGGTTTTTTTTATTAAACGAGTCGATTCAGCGGTAATGAAAGAGATCCGTTGCTACCTAGCCTAAATTGTCTCTGTCGCACACCAGTTCATTGTCAAGTGATGCCTTGGGACGGAGAATTTTCGGATCCTGCCTTGCTGTCTGGTAGCTTAGCCTCAGCCCACCACCAAAATGTGACAGCTGATGACACCAGCGATTCGTACTGGAGGGTGGAGTGGGTATGTGAGCAAGGTACGCAACGATGGTCATCCCGGTTCAAGGCACCCTCCCTGCTTCCTTGGTAGTGGTCACCATGACACCAAAAGAAACCGGGCAGAAGACCATGTGAAGTCCTCAGCCCCGTGTATAAGATGATGGAGTAATCCCCCGCAACGGCGAGCGCCCTTCCTTTGTTCCTTCAAACCACCGTTTCGACGATCCCCTCACACTACATTGGCCTCTGTCCAGATCTGCATAGCGCTAGAACGAACCTGTTCATCAACAACTCTCCACAACCGGCCCTTCAGCCTATAAAAAACAGCCGCCAAAATGTGTTTCGGCCAGGAGCCCAAGACAAAGTACTACTACCACGAGGAAATCGTCCCTGCCCGGCGCTACCACCATCATCACCATCATGGTCATGGCCACCACCACCACCATCACCACTCGCCTCGCGCTAGCTACACAAGCGTCACTCGGCGGTCCTACAGCAGCAGCCCTCGCGCGAGCTATCCTCGCGTCTACGAGTCTCGGCAATATGTATAGTTGGCAGCAGCATCTCAAGATAAGCTTCTAGCTGTCGTCCAAAACCTGTATGGAATAGAGAGGGGTTTCTTAGGGTTTTTTTTCTTGGTTGGGTATGCCTGGATTGTGTGGTTTTACCCTGGATTTTCTTTTGACTACTTGTACATTTTGGAGGGACCGGTATCTGTATTCTGCTGGGTAGGCGTTGGTCACTGAAGGCCATAAGGACAGGCAGCGCAGGGCTTGTGCACAGATAAGGTCTTGCGATAAATCAATGCACAAAACCATCAACTACCGGTTTTTTTGTCTTTTTTTTTTCAACCGGTGCCAGCAGGTAAAACTGGAGCCGAGCGATCGAACTACACACGGCAGAGCCCGTCGTTTCGTCATCCCATCCCAATGACTTGTTTTTGGTGGTGTACTAGCCAGTCCGGCCAAGACCCCAGTGGCCAAAACACAGGCTACCTTGGCTGACAGCCGCATCCATCAGCGGGGGCGTGTCCCCACTTTTGGGCCTATAGAACACCTCGTTGCGCATGACATCACTGTGCATTCCCTCGTCATCACTGCCGGGCCTCCGAATCTGGCGAATCTGGGTGATCGAATGCGACCGAGCGAGGTTCGTGATGGGAGAAACAGGGCGGATGAAATCGTGCACGTCAGCTCGCCCGGGTCCGCCTCCGGGCTTTCCCTCAGCTTTTAAGGCTGCCAATCCCTGTTGCCAGGAACAGAACCCCAAGTTGCCATTTTCACTGCAATATACCACCTTGACTTGAAGCTTCCTCAGGCCCAAAAATCCATTCAGATCCTTGCAAGAATCTTTCACTAATCAAGGTATGTAAGCCTTTGCCTTGGTTTTATTGGTCTGGTGCTGTCGAGTCCTCCTGCCAATAATAGAACATCGCAAGTTGACCTGGGTTTAGGGAAAGAGCGCTACCCTCGAGCATCGCTTACATTCGGATCATCCGTATCCATTTGGACACTTCCACCACCAAAATGTCAGCCAAATTCTATTCGATACCCTTTCTCGTTTTCAGTACCCCCATTCCTCAAAACCCGGCCTAAAAAGAAGCACGCAATGTCTCGATCCAGTTTTGACTCCTCTGCTTCCTTGTTTCCCCCTCTCTATCGATCGAACAGCGGACTTACCATCCCCTCATATAGGAATCGTAGTCTCTCGATCCGTTCCAGCAAGAACAAAAACTCCGGTTCCGGCGGTACAAGTTCCAAGCGAGGTTTCTCGTTCAGTTCCCTCCGCGGCACAGTGCAGCCCGAGCTGTCCCGCAAACTATTCCGCCTTATCAAGTCCGAAAACAATCTTATTGGTGCTCATGAAACCGCGGGTCGAGAACGTATTGCTATTGCCACTCAGCTTTCGGAATGGGGGGAGCAGACCGGAGACGATGGCATCAGCGATATTTCAGACAAGGTGGGCGTCATCTTGAGTGAGATGGGTGAACAGGAGGACACTTATGCACATGCGTTGGATGATTCACGCGCGATACTAAAAGCCATTCGAAACACCGAGAAGAGTGTACAGCCGAGTAGGGATGGGAAGAACAAGATTGCAGACGAGATCCAACGAATCAAAATGAAGGAACCGCAGAGCACAAGGCTAGTAGTCCTAGAGCAAGAATTGGTGCGGGCAGAGGCTGAGAACTTGGTGGCGGAAGCCCAATTATCCAACATTGTATGTCATGAAGGTTACAGCTGATTTCCGACGCATTGCTGACCACCGACAGACTCGTCAAAAACTCAGAGAAGCCTATGCCACCGAGTTCGCGGCAACCATTGAGCGAGCTGAGAAACAAATCATCTTGGCAAAGCACGGACGACGCCTCCTCGAACTTTTGGATGATACCCCTGTGGTTCCAGGAGATTTACGAGCACCTTATGAGAATTCCTCTCAGGCCCGCCAGATTCTTAACGACTGTGAAGACGACCTGAAGGAGTGGCAGCCAGAGCTCGATGCGTACAAGACACCAAACGAGAGTAGGTCTCCCAGCTTGAAGGGTAAGGAGAAGGACATGCCTGTTGTTGGTGAAACAGAGATGGAAGATGCGGGGACAAAGACTGAATCTGCAGTCTGATTGACGAGCTGATCCGATATTGACTTTACGTTTTGCGAGGTTGCGGATATTAGCACCCGGGATTTGTGGGTTTTTGTTTTATTCCCCTCGATGGTCTGTGTACGAGATGAGTCTTTTTATGGGTTACGGTCATGATTTCTTGCGGTGCTATACTGTATCCTACGAGCCCAGCAATTAGTTTCTCCTGGGGCTGCTGTCGTTTAAGCGGTCAAGAACTCTAAAATGCCTTTGCTTTATATCTGTCTGAAAGCCGGACCATCGGAGCGGGGCATGCTACTGTAGTGTCATCCGCACGCAGACGCCTGGTCTCCGTGACAAGTATGGGGCTCCAAAGAGGTTCCCGGGTGCCGTAGGTCCAATCGAAATGATGTGATCCGCTGACGTGGGTCCCGAATCCTTCGAGGGGGGTCTTTGTGAGGTGATGGTACCACCTTGTAAGCGAAGTGTCTGGAGTGTTGGAAAGGGAAGGTTGATGTAGAGTTAGACGGGGTGGGAAGCGGTCAAAAGTCTACCTCAACACCACGGGAGGATTAGGTTGGACACAGACCTGGGGCACAGGAAAGGGACCAACTAACACACTCGTGCATGATGTACCAATGTGGCACTTGGGAGGAACATTTTGAGACCTGTTAGCTGGCTGTACGCACTGATAGCTGACCAGAAGCTACCCTAGACAACAACAGAGTTAGGTTGAGAGCTGAGTGAGGTTCCGATGGTAGCTCCGAGGTAGCGCGTCCTCAGGCACCTGGTATCCATTTTCCCGCCAAAGCCCCGTGCGTGCTCTGTACCGCGGCCGGTGCCAGCCAGAGAGCACAGAAAAAAAGACCTCGGTCTACACACAAGACCGCGGCGAAGAGCACAACTGAGACCAATGGCCGTGTAACACCAGGTGTATTTTTACTTCGCCCAGTCCAGCGCCTTTTCCTGCGTTCCCTTCCCTCCGGGGTCCACTCCCCTGATGCTCGCTTTCCACGTCCTCCGGTTACAGAGGTCGGTGTCCCAGCTACAGCCGCTATCGCACTCGCCGCTCCCACTGCAATTTCTGCCGCTGCCGGTATTACGGGGCCTCCCGCCGCAGGCGTTGCTGTCACGGTCGCCGTCGCTGTCGCAATCCTCCCCAACTCCCGGGCCTGGACGGGCCAATCACTTCGCAACCCTGGCGACACGCAGCACTGGAGCCAGGCCCAGCCTGACCCAGCAAAACACAACTACCCCGCCCCCTCCATCTTCCTCCTCGACCTTGACTTCTTCCTCCACCACCTCCTCTCGACGAACGATTCAGATCGCTCGTCACCTTTCTTCTTCTCCGTCACCGTCGACTCCTCAGCCGTCGCCCAACATGACTTACACCGTCCGCAAGGTCGCTCCGGCCCACACGCTGGAGCACCGCGTTTACATCGAGAAGGATGGCCAGCCTGTGTCCCCCTTCCACGATATCCCCCTGTACGCCAACTCTGAGAAGACCATTCTCAACATGGTTGTCGAGATTCCTCGATGGACCAATGCCAAGCAGGAGGTAGGATCCAGCTCACCAATCGTCTCTTCATCGCTGTGCACAAACATGTTGTAGCTCTGGATAGCTTCGACCTGAATCCCTCTGCCCCTCCTTTCTCCTTCTTGGGCACCATTTCCTACACCGCACACCCCGCAAGCAAGCTCATGAGTCCTCAGCTGCTAACTACGCCACACGCAGATCTCCAAGGAGGAGCTCCTCAACCCCATCAAGCAGGATGTGAAGAAGGGCAAGCTTCGCTTCGTCCGCAACTGCTTCCCCCACAAGGGTTACCTCTGGAACTACGGTGCCTTCCCCCAGGTATGCCAACCTGACTGGAGAGTATACTCTCACACGCAATGCTGATTGATTTCCCCGACAGACTTGGGAGGACCCCAACCACGTGCACCCCGAGACCAAGGCCAAGGGTGACAACGATCCTCTTGATGTCTGCGAGATCGGCGAGCTCGTCGGCTACCCTGGCCAGGTTAAGCAGGTCAAGGTTCTCGGTGTCATGGCCCTTCTCGACGAGGAGGAGACTGACTGGAAGGTCATTGTCATTGACATCAACGACCCCCTCGCCTCCAAGCTCAACGACTCTGAGGATGTTGAGCGCCACCTGCCCGGTCTCCTCCGCGCCACCAACGAGTGGTTCCGTATCTACAAGATCCCCGACGGCAAGCCCGAGAACCAGTTCGCTTTCACTGGCGAGTGCAAGAACAAGGAGTATGTGGCCCTCCTGACACCGAATCAGAGCTTATATACTGACAATGTGCGCTAGCTACGCCTTGGACGTCGTCCGCGAGTGTAATGAGGCTTGGGAGAAGCTCATCACTGGCAAGTCCGACCCCAACACCATCTCCACGTAAGTTTTATACTCCCTCTTCAACCAATGCTTATGCTAATATGGTGAAGCACCAACGTTGCTGTTGAGAACTCCCCCTCCCGCGTTGACCCCTCCCAGCTGCCTCCTCTTCCCCCTAACGAGGACCTCCCCCCTGCCAAGATCGACGCCTCCATTGATAAGTGGTTCTTCATCAGTGGTGCTTCTGCTTAAGCGCGCATTTAAGCTCGCAAAAGATGAAGTGCGAGGTGGTCTGATGGTCTGGTAGCGTGTTAAAAGCTTGCACGTAGCAGGTACAAAAGATCTAGGCGCCATGAAATAAAATAAAATAAAAATTGATCAATTGTCGTTATATTGTACAGAGACTGTGTTCATGTCCCATTTCATTGGCTCTCTCAGCCTTGTAGTTGTAGTCCTCTCTTATAGAAACGCCACCACTAGTACATTCGTAGTATTTATACAGTCAATTGCCGAATATTTAGTCGGTGAGATCGGCCACTTTTTGCAGTTGACGGGAGTGACGGTCAGCTTCTTCCACCAAGCCCTTGATGTTCATTTTTTCGCAGTTGAAGTTGAGTTCCTTGCCGTCCTCTGCAGGCAGTTAGCCACCAAGCCCCGCGCCACCTCGTTTGACCAGCCATGACATACTAAACTTGATACGCAGCGAGCTGGGTTCCGTCGATTGCCGAGGGAGCACCGTGGTGCTGATGACCATGCCGCCGGCTCGGGCGTTCGGGGGCAGATATGTGAGGAACAGTCGGGCGGGCTTTGCGCAGGCCGAGAAGGGGTTGAATTTGGCCGTGACCTCGGTCATGAACTTGGTAATCATTTCGGCGGCGGTGGGAGCGCAGTGCGCGTCGAGGCAATTGATTCAATGGCTGGTTCGCAGGAGTCGTGCGAGGCGTGGAGGGGGCGGTCGTCCAGTCTCCATCGTCTGCCACAATGGCTCAATTTTCGCAGTGTTGGTTGGAGCTTGGTTCGGATAGTTGCATATATTCGGGGTCCCGTCCCCTCCTTCATTTACCGGGGCCCAATTGGACAGGTGCAACGTCATGACACTGTGGGGGACCACGTTTCGCTCAAGTCGACAGCCTGATATAAAGGACAGCAGTTTGATAATACGGATCGGAAACGTTTTTCTTTTCTTTTCGCTCTCTTGCCGTGAGGCTGTTTATTTCTCTTCGCGGCTGCTGCCCCACCGGCGAACTGCAAAAACACACTACCCGACAATGTCCTTCCAGGGGCTGCAAGAGCGCCTGGCAGCTCTCCAGGAGACCACAACGCAGCTCAAGGAGCTTATCGATCGACTTGCCAACCTCAAGTTTGCGCCGGGCTCGGTGCCCCTTACGACCGACGAGGAGAACAGCGTCAGCGGCGAGCTGAGCGCCGAGATTGCGCAGACGCTACGAGAGGATGAGGAGGAGCAGGAGCTTTTGCAAGAGGAGGTGGAATATTTCCGCGGGGCTGAACATGACAAGGAGAGATTACGGGAGGGCGTAGAGAATATTGGGGCAGACCTGGCCAGGTACGACAAAAAATGCTCCCATGGCGGGGGCTGGGGGGTTGGGCGAGAACCAAGTCAACTGACACTGCTACAGCTGCCGTCTATCCTTTCGAAAAGCCCGATTGTCTGCAAAGAACAGCCTAGCGCAAGCCCAGCGTCTCGAGCGGGAGTTACTCATCAGATCATACTCACAGCCCATATTCGGAACTAGCTCCCCGCACCCGGAGGGTGGCAGCGGTGATGACGACGAGAGCCACCCGGCCATGGCGGTCCGCAACCCGCGACAATTTGGGCGGCGCGATCAGTACTCGAGCCTGACCGAGGAGGACCAGCAGGTGGTGGGGGCGAGCAGCGGCGTGACAAATGCACTGCGGCAGACGCATGCCCTGATCGCGGCCGAGCTGGAGCGCAGCGAGTATGCTCACCAGACACTGACGGAATCGTCAGCGGCGCTGAAGCAGCTCGATGAGTCGTACATGTCGTTGGATGGAATGCTGGCTAGCTCCAAAGACCTGTTGGGTACGCTTTTAAAGTCACAAAAGAGTGATACTTGGTATCTCCAGACGACCTTTTATATGCTTCTGACGACAGGTGCCTGGCTCGTTTTCCGAAGGTTGCTCTACGGGCCCATGTGGTGGTTGGTCTGGCTCCCAGCGAGAATGATCTTTGGTACGAGCATGAAGGTGGGCGGGGCGGTGATGCAGGGTGTATCGTCATCGGGTGAGTCGGGCAAGGTTGAAGTGGGAAGGGGAGCTCAAGAGAACCCCGTGCAAGGCCTCCCGAACGCGGATCTGCCTACGGTACAGGTTGGCAAGGAAACTACGAATGAAGATGCCGAAATGGTCCAAGAACAAGTCAACAAAATCGTGGATGCCGTCAACGAGGCCGATGAGCTCGGCAATATCCCCAAGGAAGATGTAGACGAAGCCCGAAACACCAAGAAGAGAATGTGGGAAGAGACTGAAGGTGTGGTAGAGGGAAACCGGCCAAAGGACGAGCTCTGAGATTCTAGAGACAGCTCAAAGAAGACACTTCAAAGCCATGCCTGTTTTCATACTTTTCACCGTCGGTGCGTTTACTCGCCGCCATAAACTCCGTGACATTCAACATCCGCCTACCCGCTCAACTACGAAAAAAAAAAACGAAAAAAAAAGGAAATGAAGAAAAAGATAGCCTTGTTGAAAGAGGCGCATATCATAATTCGCTAGAACAGTTGATGACTTTTGGGGTGAGTTGTGCCTCAGGTTCGCTGGGGAGCGATCTGGGCAACTTCGCTGATCCATGGAAGACCGAGTTTCTTCATCTCGACAGCCAGCTGGAAGAGATAGTCGAGGCTGTTAGGGCGAGAGTTAGTCATCATGGGCCAAAATACACGCCGTTTGGGCATTGTGGGACCTACCTCTCACACTGTGTCTTGGCCTTGTGAACGTTGTCGCCCCAAACATAGACGCCGTGTCTTCGAACGAGAACGGCGTAAGTGTCAGGATACTGCTCCATGGCCTCCTCAAGGTACTCGGTGAGATCCTCTTCGTGGGGCGTATTCTCAATGACAGGAATGCGGAGGGTGTCATGGTAACCAAGGTTTCCAGTCTTGGTCATACCGCGACCGAAGCCCTTGATCTGCTCAATGTTGTTGATTTCAAAGACTTTGTCCTTGCCAGGCCCTTGGGTCTCGAGCAAAAGGGTCACCAGCACAGCCCAGTGTGAATGGGTGTGGATGCAGCAACCAGCATTGCGACGAGTGAAGGCAGCAAGGAAGAGAGGAGTGCACTGAGAAGGCTTGTAGCAGGGAGGAGAGCGCAGGTAGACGCGCTCCTGTTGCTTCTGCCGCACGGCCTCGTGGTCTTGGCCAGCAAGAGACATGACATATATGTCAGTGTTCTTCATGAGCTCCTTCTGAACGCCAGAGGGAGCGATGTAGACCAAGTCACTATGGAAGACAAAACGTGAGCGTTGTGCTTGAGGCCTTCGACGGATATGCCATGGCTAGGCACAATTAGAAACACCGTTGTTTCCAACTGTGTATGAGAGCTACCATAGAATGATTGCATCTGATGTTAAAATCCATAATGATGAGGTTGAGCAGGTGCTCGCTTGAGCGATTAATCCTGCAGGGATTATACCAGAAAACAAGACGAAAATGGTGTTTGGCTCCATCTCGCTTGAAATTTGAGACTAACAAGGATAAATCCCTTGTGCTTCATATTGGCGAAGTCCTTTTTAGACACACAGACATGTGTCTCTCACATGTAGGGCGTGAGGGGCGATAGGAGAGCGAGAAAAAAATCCGAACGTGGGGTAATTGCACAATTGAGAGGTAAATTTTTTTTAAGGAACGTCCTGAAAAGGAAAGGGGGAGGAAAACATTGGAATGAAGAGAAAGAAAAAACATACTCATCTCGGATTGAGCAACCACCACCAGTACCCGTGACCCATCCCAAAGTCCAGAACTTGGCGCACAAAGAAGGTATCAGGTTGGCCGGGTGGTTAGCATCATCAGATGTGATGAGGGCATCACCAGTGGCGCGCTCGGCGCTGTTCTCATCAAAGGCCGGCATTGTGATTTCCTGGAGGCTTTCAGCCTTGAACTAGCGGTCACTGGACGGGGCTGGCTGGACAGTGGAGGAGGCCAAATTGGTGTCTCTGATCCGAGACGAGGTTGGACGAGGCGGTTGCAAGGGGAGGCCGCATGTATGCGCGCAGAGCACGGTTGGAATTAATCAGGTCAGATCAAAATGCGCTGGGCGACCGTCTGCTGTTTGATAGCGGGAGATGGCCAGTTTCGTCCACCACAGCGATGGCGGCAGCTAAAATCTGCGACCCAGACCGTCTCAGTCACAGCTAATGGTCGATTGCCATGGTTGAGTCAGGGCCCGTCACAGGCCCCCCTGCCAAATCCCAGCTTGCCTCTCACGCTTTAGCATTCGAGCAGGGCAGGTTGCCGCTTGCCGTAAGACCCATAAGTTAGTTGCTACTGAGGCAAATGGGAACAATCGGCAAGGCAGTGGGCCAAGAACAACGCGCCCTAGCCACTCAAGGGTGGCCAATCCTCGCGAAAAGCCCCGGCCACAGTGTGATCACTCAGTGTCCAGTGGAGATTGCACTGGAAGAACCCACCATCGGAAGCACCCATTGGGCCACCTACAGAATGAACAACCGGTGAGGTCATGCCAGCCCAGCTGGGCTAACCTTATTACGGCAACCAAAAAATGCAGGACATTAATTGGCAACAGTGCCTGGGCCCTCCCAGGTACCAAGTGGGCACTCAACAGGGAGCCCGCAGGGCTCCCAGGACATCATAGCTACTGTCCTGGTGGCGACTATGGATGAAGATGGGCAGCAATCCATCCAGGATGGATGATCTTGACCACGACGGTCCGCCCTGCCCAATTAGCTCTATATTCGGAGCACAGTGGAGGGCCGTGACGGGCAACACAGACGATTATCACCGGCTGACAAGCAAGTGTCGCGTATTTATAGCCTTGGCAACCTAATATTCCCGGCCTAAAAGCATGCATGGACGAGGACGAGGTCAAGGTCGCGGTTGAGGGCTGAGCGAGGGATGTGGCCACCCATCCTAATGGCTCGGCACTCCGTTGGATTCAGGTCCAGAGCAACGGGGTCCGCGGCCGGCTGCGGTTGCTGATGCGACCTGGCTAGCGCACAGTGCAGCAAGGCACAAGAGCTTTTCGATGCAATCCACGTCTCAGCAGAGAGGCGCCTGCAAACAAGAAGATAATTGAGCAGACAGTTTCGATGATCAGCCGAAAGGAGGCGTTTTGCGCATGAACTAGATCCGCCCTCGTCCAGCTCATCTTACAGGACCTCATTTGCTGATTCGTCTAGACCCAGGCGGCTTCAATGCTTCCATCCCGTGCGTCGCCCATCTTCATTCTGCCTGGATCAACTGCAAATAGAATCGCTTGCAACCATCAGGGGATGTGGCTTGACCACTCGTCAGGCGGCGCCTGGGCCGCCACTAGAAGCAAGGGAGCCCATCCACGGCCCCAATCCATCATCCCCAGTGCTCAAGGTCGATGGTCCAAGGACCAAGCACCAAGGCCTAAGCCCATCGTCGTCCCGTCTCTGCCCCTCGGTCGTCTGAACCATCTTCAGCTCAGAGCGCCGCCTGAGGAGCCACTGGCCTCAGGATCCTGGTCCCGCAACAACGGAGAGAGTTGGCGAGAACCGGGGGCTTATCCGAGGCCAATGGGCCCAGGCTCGTATTCATGCAAGCACAACCTGCTCTGGATGGTCAATGGTCGGCTGAGCCCGCACACAGCGTTACAAGTCACAACGAGGAGGATTTTTTCCGTTGCCCAAACAGCGATGGACACGCGCTTTCAAACGCGCTACTTTGGTGTGCCTTGGTTGGTTCACACAAGTTTGTTGTTGTGTGTTGGATTGTTTGGATTGTTTTCTTGGCTTGCTTTTCATGTGTCTGGTTGCTTCTTCGAGACCACTCGTCTGCCTGGACAACCATGCACGAGCTGCGAGACAGTACCTATTCCACTCTCTTGGTGCTCCAAACTGCCGGCATCCGGCCATTGGGCAGAACATGGACTTCTTTCTTGCCGGACCTCTGTCTTACTGCTGAAACCGAGCGTTGCGGGGAGGCCATATCGCCCGCCCCCTTGTGGGAAACAAACCTCCTCGCTTTGCAGCGGGAAGGGCGTAGATCCTCCGTTACCATGTCTTGACGATGGCGCTGGGAAAAAGTAACCTCACTCAGACCCAGCCCAGTGTTTGCAGATGCCCTTGCGCACGGAGGCTGTGGGCGAATCGCGAGATTCCAGCTGCTCTCCACTGCCCCCTCCCCTCGATGTGATTAATGTCTAGACCAGCGGCGACCCCCTGAAACAAGACTAACTGCAATCGACTTGAAGAGATCCAAGACCAGCGCTGGCATGGGGACGCCGAGTTCACAGTCGGGACGTCATGAGGGCGCACGAGTCAAATGTGGGATGAGTGAAAGATGTCACGTATAGTGCAGAGATGGATTTCTGCTGATTCCTGGAGGGTGGTACGGTGCTCTGGCAACACGAGCTTTTGGGAGGGGCTAAGCCGATGGGATGGAGGGATGATGGGACAGATGGTTTCCAGCTCCACGCCGTGGGTCCTCGATACACATCACACACACACACCAGCGCATGCCAACTTGGCAGCGAACGTCCAGAAGGACAAAGAAAGGAAAAAAAGCTTGCACGATCTACACCATGCCGGAATTGCAGGGCGCTGGGCTCGTTCGGACACTCCCCTGTCGAGCGCAGCGCAGCGTGCCAGGCCGGACGTGACTGGGACGGCAAATTAGTCTACTGGATCATGGCTTGCAAATTTAAAATTAGGAGGCCGGCGGGCTTCCCCAGACACCCCCATCACGGCCGATCGGCCATGTTGCTCCC
Organism: Calonectria crousiana; assembly: GCA_013406985.1. Taxonomy (NCBI): domain Eukaryota; kingdom Fungi; phylum Ascomycota; class Sordariomycetes; order Hypocreales; family Nectriaceae; genus Calonectria; species Calonectria crousiana. The sequence continues at coordinate 2,483 of VTGD01000194.1, read as the reverse complement.
ACTGTGGCACCGCACCCTTGTCATTGTGGCTCCTCGCATGGACCTGAGAGGCAAGCACCAAGCTAACGGGCTAATCAGGCCGATGGACCGGCAAACCTTGGCGCGCTTCCCCTGCTTGCTGTTGACTCTGGCTTCCCCCTGGCGACTTGCTGCTGAATTGTCTTTAAATGTCTGCTTCGGCCCCTTCATGTAGCCCTTCTCCTTTCACTCTCAACCTTGCATATCTTGTCCAGTCTCCTTCATTCGTTAGAAGTTCGATTTTCGCTCTCTCTACTCGAGTTACTTTCGCTTATACACAACTAATACCCTAATACCACCACTCTCACCAGTCAAAATGCGTTTCACCATCGCTGCTGTTGCCGGCTTCGTCGCCGCTGCTTCTGCCGCCACTTCGGCTGCCGCTGCCACCACCGTCTCCCTCGACCCTGCTCAGGCTTCCCAGTACAAGTGCATTGACGCTTGTGACGCTGGTGATGTCAAGTGCCAGTCTTACTGCATCACTGTAAGCTATGTCCATCTCGCCTCGTTGCTGCACAGCTAACAAGACATTCACAGGTCCCCTCCCCCAACGATGCTCAGGCCAACGCCACCAACACCTGTGTTGGCAACTGCTCTCAGGGCAAGGGCACTGAGGCCGACACTGCGGCCTACGCCAGCTGTGTCAAGAACTGCATTGCCGACAACTACTGGAAGCCCGTCGACGGTACTCCCCGCTCCACCGGTGCTGCTGGCTCCGGCTCTGGCTCCAAGACCGCTGCTTCTGGCTCTGATTCTACCGCCTCTGCCTCTGCCGGTGCCTCTGGCGCTGACTCCACCGGTGCCTCCGAGACCGGCTCCGGCTCCTCTACCGGTACTGCCACTGGTTCTTCTTCCAGCTCCACCAGTTCTGACAGCGCCGCTGGTGCTCTCTTCGCTGGCTCTGCCTCCCTGGCCGGTCTCCTCGCTGCCGTCCTTGCTCTGTAAATTGGTCACTCGGGTGTCTGGTTTTCGTGGAGGAATTAATGGGTATGGAAGCGCGCTAATGATGGAGTTCTAACGGGATGTCCGGCAAGACATCGTGTGAGAATGGCCCACTACAAGGGTTATTTTAATTTTCATGGACAAATTGGGACATGTCTTGAGTTCATATTGCTCGGTTCCTGAGCTACAATACAATACCTTTCGGCTCAGCCTCAAGAAATTATGTGCCTTACCTTTTGTGAATTGTTGTGCCCCTGTGATATCGATTCTAATTTCCACCATTTGCGGTTCGTGATGCGCGCTAGTACCTGACTTATTTTAGCCGTCTCGTCTTTGACATGTGCTCTAGCCCAAACCGTCTTGGTATTCGTGCTGGTCCATAAAGTGCCCCGCATCTACAGTTTAATCATTGATAACACATCTGGTCAGCAACAAAGGTCGAAGCGCAGCTGGCAATTAACCGTAGTCAAATTGACATTGTCGCGTGGTGAGGTCCCAGCGGGTAGCAGGTAGATTGTAACTTAACAGTAACCTCGTTTATACTCACCTATTTGACAACTGGGCAGCATGTATTGGTGCCGTAAGCATGGCGATGGCCTGATCCCATCAACTACTTCAACCAGAGGTGGATATATTGTAATGTGAGTAATTAGGTAGTCCCGAGCACTAAAAGCAGTGCAAATGCATACGTGAGCCAGTTTGTCTGTTCCGTCAAAACCATCCCACAAAATAAGCACACCCAGTTTCGTGACTTTAATCACACGACCGGACCAACATCCTGGTCGTAACCTATCTTACCAAAACAATGATTTAACGACAGTCATTAGATTATCCTCACATTTAATCGTTCATTAGGTCATAAGCTGGTCTCAGCCACGCGCCTGCGCAGCAAGTTTAATCACCACATGGCAACAGGGTAGGCAGCTATGTCAGCTTGACCTCCCTCATTCGCGATGTCGTCCGTGCGCACGTCGGCCATGTTGAAAGTGCAAAAAACTAGAAACAGTAGCGTAATTTCTTTACTCCACGAATAGAATGTTGAATCTTGCGAGAAGGAGCATTGACTCACTCTCCTCGGTTATAAACAATGTGGCCAATTTTAGCACAAACTGCGCCCGCCGAGGCCATACCAACTTCCTCATTTGATCAACTATAGCCTAGCTTGTCCATCTACTTGCAACAAGTGTCTTTGGAATAACCAAGAAATCTAGACGGTCACTGCGTAACCGCCAGGTGGATTGACCCGCAAATTGGCTATTTCCTATCATGACAGGTATTTTTGTACCCAGCAGATTGCCACTTTCCCACACATATGTTTGATGTTCGTCAGGATGAGTGACGTGATTTGATGAAGACCTTTTTTTCCAACTCATACTGGGTGATTCACTTCACTAGGCTATAAATGATGGCACATGCATACATAAATGTGCGAATGATTTGAAAAAATTGATACTGGCTCATTGGAAGCTTTGGAACGATGGCACCGAGTTTCATGTCGCGGTTGGACACTTCCTCCCCCCCCC
>VTGD01000193.1:0-60103 GCA_013406985.1 Calonectria crousiana | reverse complement strand
CCCCCCCCCCCCCCCCCCCCCCCGTTGGAGCTAGCGCTGTTTTGTGGTTCTCGCAGTCCCTGTCTTGTGCCGCATCGGGGAGGCCATGCCGATGATGCAATCCAGGCCAGACCCAATCCGAGGCCGATTTCTAAGCAACCCGCACCAAAAACCGCGCCCCCGGGAGGGACCGAAACCACCAACACACAGGTCCATGATGAGTCCTGGAGGGGCCGGGAGCATTCCCTGGCTGCCCGTCCTCTCACTCTCTCCGCTGGATCGCCGCCGTAGACTTTTCTTTCAGGTGATGGGGGGGCGTGTCCACTGCGACATGGTGCTTCCTCGACTGCCCTCCCACTGGATCCGCCTCGTCCTCTTCATGATCCTCTAAGCAGCCGTCCGTTAATAATTAGCTTTGCTCTCTCCTCCTCCTCCTCGAGAATCCCCAGTTGTTTGTTCTAGAACCAATCCCCATCCTCATCCCCCGTCCTTGTCTTGCTGCGTGTCCCTCTCACGTGCCTTTTCCTACTGTCGTCGAACGTTTTCCAACGGGTGCTTTTGTCAAACGCCGACGTCGTCCGACTCCGCTCCGCTCCGGGTCGTCGCTCACGTCTCCGACCACGCGCGAGTGCCGAACTTTTGCGCCGTCGTATTTCTGAGGGTCTGGAATCCACCCCAAGGGACTTGGCTTGTCTCTGGTCTGGACATATTTTTTTTTGCCTCGCTCCGTACTGCTCGTGCGAGGCCGTTGGCAATCCCTCTCTTTGCCAGCAAACAAGCCTTCCGGGTTGCAATTCAACTCCGCGCCATTTCCCACGACTCCATCCTGCTCTGCCAGTCACCCGCATCCCGCCCACTCCATACCCACGGCGCTGCAGCACTGTCACCACCCAGTCTGCCCATCTCGGTTCACAACCTTGGCTGTCGCAATACACCAATCACGCCGGCCCAGCCGATAGCATCCCGCGCTCCTGTGCCATCAACTCGCGCAGCACGGGCGTCGTAACCTGGTTTCTAGGGGTCCTTGAAAATACAATTCCGAGAGGGCATCCTGTCCGCCTGATTCCTGGTCGCTTTCGCCCTGCAAAAGCGTTGTTTATAAGGCGCTCCAAAACATTGCGCCCCATCTATTTCTCTCTTGAATTCCTCATTAACTCCGCCTCAACCATTCTTAATTACACCTCTCATCAGCCATCATGGGTCTCTTGTAAGTTGACATCTGCAATCACATGCCGGGCCTCAAAATCTTTTAACGGTTGAATATCGCGCTAACCTCGATGGAAAAAATTTTTAGAGCGCTAGGAACTGCCCTCGACTGGCCGGAGGCCAAAAAGCGCGCTCCGCAAGTGAGGGAATGGGGCATCAAGGTAAACCCACAGCCCCCCCCCTCTCTCCCCAATCACCAGCTGCACACCGGCCACTGGCTGGTGTTGTTGCTGTTGTGGTTGTCAAAACCCCCATCCTCGTGACATAAGATGCTGACGTTGGCGGTGTTGAAAAATAGCAACTATTGGAGATATGGAATAAAGCCAAGGGCAAGGAGCGTGATGCCATGTTGTGGGGTGATGAGGTCAGCTATTCCTGGTATCACGACACGAAGGAGACCCCCCATAACTGACGCCTCTGCTTAGGTCGAATACCTAGTTGTAGTGTACGCCGAGGATGACTCCAAGGTCCTCCTCTCTCTGAGACAAGCTCAGATTCTAGAGGCTCTTGCTGCCGATAAGGAGCTCAAGAAGAAGGGCGGGTGTGTTCCCGACCTTCAAGATGAAAACCAAAAAGTGAAAAAGTCAAAGTACGCACAGGCAACTCTGCCCCATGCTCATCTTGTTACCCTTGCTGACAGAGCCGCTAGAGAACACCCCATTCCCGTGTTCCACCCCGAGTTTGGCCGTTTCATGCTGGAAACGACTCCCGGGAAGCCATGGGGCATCGGTTTCAAGGAGCTGCTCGATGTCGAGCCCGACATGAAGCTCCGGAGGAAGATTGCCAAGGAGCACATGCTGTCCACTGAATACCCCATCACTCTGACAACTTTCCCGAGAATTGGCGTTCCGGGCCAGTTCACGCACCCTTACTATCCAGTATCCGGGCCCAAGCTGCGCTCTCAGTTTGTCCCCGACGAGATCGCCAACCCGCACATCAGATTCCCGACCCTGGCCGCCAACATCCGGTCTCGAAGAGGTCGCAAGGTCCAGGTCAATGTCCCCATCTTCCACGATAAGAACACACCGAACCCCTGGAGGGATCCCACGGTCAACTATGACCTACACAACTGGCCCGAGGACGACGATGTGAGAACCGGAGCCGCCCCTGACAACTTCATCCACATGGATGCCATGGCTTTTGGCATGGGCAGCTGCTGTCTGCAAATCACTTTCCAGGCCAAGAACATCACAGAAGGTCGACAGATGTACGACCAGCTGAGCCCGCTGGGGCCCATCATGCTCGCCCTGACTGCCGCAACCCCCATGTACAAGGGCTTCCTCGCCAACACTGACGTTCGATGGAACCAGATCAGCCGCGCAGTGGATTGCAGAACCCCGGAAGAGCTGGGCGAAAAGGTAAGCAACTCTGCCAACCCTTTTGGAGAGAGAGGGAAGTTGTGTTTGATGCTAACTAATCGGCCAGCCTCTGACAAGCGGTGCCCGGAGGATACCCAAGTCACGATATGCCTCCAACTCAACTTACATCTCAACCGACTCGCGCTTGCGCAAGGAGTACCTGGACGCCGACCTGGTGGTGGACCAGGACATTAAGCAGCAGCTCCTCGACGGCGGCATGGATGATCGTCTGGCTACGCACTTTGCTCACCTGTTCATCCGAGACCCCATCGTGGTCTTCGAGGAGGATCTGCAAGAGCTAGATCTCACCAAGACAGATCACTTCGAGAACATCCAGTCCACCAACTGGCAGCACATGCGGTTCAAGCCCCCGCCCGCCGACAACAGCATCGGGTGGCGAGTCGAGTTCCGATCCATGGAGATCCAGATTACCGACTTCGAGAACGCCGCCTTCTCTGTCTTCATGGTGCTCGTGACGCGGGCCATACTGTCCTTCGACCTCAACTTCTACATCCCCATCAAAAAGGTCGACGAGAACATGGAGCGCGCCCACAACGTCGACGCCGTGCTCAAGGACAAGTTTTACTTCCGCAAGAACCCGTTCCCGAGCCGCCCGTCGCGGGCCAACACTGTCGCGGGTGATGACAGCCGTCCTGGATCAGCCTACCCCAGTCGGCCCGCGACTCCCTCGGGGCCAGTCGAGGACGAGTACGAGGAGATGACAGTCAACGACATCATCAACGGGTCAGCCGATGGCGACTTTCCTGGTCTCATTCCCATCGTCGAGAGCTATCTCGACAGCGTCAACGTCGACGTTTCGACCCGTTGCCAGCTCGCGACGTACCTCGACCTCATTGGCAAGCGGGCGAGCGGCGAGCTCGACACGGCGGCCCGGTGGATCCGCAACTTTGTCGACGTTCACCCGCGGTACAAGCACGACAGCGTCGTCGACGACGAGATCCAACATGACCTCATCGGTGCCGTCATCGCCATCGGGGAGCGCGAGGGCGCGGGCAGGAACTTTGCCGGTCTGGACATCCACGGACTTCCCCGCCTGCTGAACGGTTTCCGCGGAGGGTGCGGCGGCCAGGCCACCTCCAACGGGACACGCCCGAACGGGACGGCGGTGACAACAAACGGGAACGGCATTGGATCGCTGAAACGGAAGAGCGACTGGATCGAGAGCGCAACTGAGACGGCGCAGAAGGCGTGAGAGGACACGGGAAGCCCTTGTACCCCTGTTTTAGATTTCCTTGGTCATGCTTACACGCAAGCCCTGGTACTTTTTTTCTTTCTGTCTTGTTTTCTCTTTTTTTTTCTCCTGTTCATTTATTCTGCTTTTTTTTCATCACATACTTGCTTGGTATGAGCCGACAGTTTATGGACTGCGGCGAGCATGAACAATGCGCTATGACACATGGGCGCGCGCGTCGGGAGAAACAGGATAAATGCCAATGGTTTAGTTGGGTTGGTTGGTTGTTTGGATTTAGTTCTTTGGCCAGGCTCTCTTTTTGGGGTGATATTATCAAAGCTCGAAGCTTACTATTGCATCTCCCAGAATGGATGACGGATGTCACTGCCAAGCATCTCTTTTCGCGTTAGACAGCCCCGATGCATTCATAGATTGAGACATACAGCTCGCCCTATACTCGGTCGAGACAATTCGGCGCTCTGGGCAAGGCGACTATCGAGAATTGGGTGGCCCTTTTTCCTAACTCGGGCAGGGTCTCGTCGTGACTATCCCTTTGCGTCCCTGCGCGCGGCCTATCCTGCCGTCCTTCACTCTCAGCTCAGCGCTACATTGAGACATGCTGTGCTTGTCTTTCTCAGCTCCGCTAGATTCCGCCATGGCTCCCATTCCGCTAAATCTATCAAGGCCGCAGACGAGAAGTATGTCTCGGTGCCCGGAAAGGTGGGGGCCAAGGTTGGGCTTGACGGCGGCATCGCCTGTTGGTCATTCTCCCATGTCCCGCTGCTTTTCTTTTTGAGACACCAGAGCCATTTTAGACTCACACGAGCAAGTCACCGATCTCGTAGTCGGGGAGCGGGGGGAACTAGGACATGGAATCACGCCACTCCAATGACAAAAAAAAAGGATTCGATGGTTCAGCGGCGCACACCCGACACCCCGCGCGGAGACGGCCGTGGTGGCCGTCCTCTGAAAGACAATATCCGACTCAAGACCGAAAGTCTCGACCGTCTTCCAAGGGCAGTTCGACGTGGGTTTGCCCATTCCACGGGATGCTTGTCTGTGACATATCCCCCCCCTACCCGGCGCGCGCATCTAGGATGGACAAATATGCGAATCTCGATCCGAGATGCAAGCAGGGTCTTGCGAGACAACGACCAAGGGAAAAGCCAGCATGGGGACCCAGATCGACGCCGACACACCGGTCAAGGACCTGGCACAGCCGGTGAGCGAGTAAAACGCTTCTTTTGAGGGGTTTGTCTGCCCACCCTCTCCATTTAATCCGACCAACATGCTTGCTTTCTGCATCTCTTCCTCATCGATTTGCCCTGGAACGCTACGCCGCAGGTGGGCGCCGCGATTTGGGGTGTTGCAGCGAGTCGTTGCTTTTTTCTCTCAGATGGAGACAGAGTCGATAGCGTTGTGGATACGGACAAATCGTACTTCAGGGAAACATGTCCTAGGGTGATCACAGGAGAAATGGCAAGCAAAGGTGACGAAGAGATGCCACCAGAAAAAAAGCACACTATAAAACGCATGTCTCTGACGTAGACGCACACACCACACCACTTTCAGCCAAGTGACGACCGTAAACAGATAGGTGGACAAGCAGAATAGGACGTCACAGGAGATGGCCCGCGATCTCGATTAGCACGGGGGGGGAGGGACGGGCAGACTAAGCCGGGGGACATCCGATAAGCGAGCGCATCCCGCGGAAACGACTCGACTCTTGTTTTTTTGTTGATGCAGAGCGAAGAGCTGAAAAAGCACCCAGCTACTCCATACAAACGGTGCAGAGCGATAGTCACGGACGGTAGCCACACGGGGAAGTGATCGACCCAGGCCGCTGGAGGAGGGGCGTGTGCCGCGCGAGTGGGCAGTGGGGACGATGGTTGGGCATCCGAGAAAAGTGACGAGAGGACGGGAGGGAGAGGGGGAAGAAATGAGTTGAGTCGAGTTGAACTTGGCTGAGTTGCGATGGGTAATGTCTGATGCGAGATGCGAGATGCGAGATCAGAAATGCGAGATGCGACATGTGACTCAACCCGGTGCCCCAGGCAGAAAACAAAAATGGAAAGAAGGGGGTGATGGGGGGTGAGGACATAGGTTTTCACGACCCGATCCGGGCCGCTGGGCGGGAAGTGCGGTCGGTATTTGGCCAAGTTCCGACGATCGGGAAGTGAGCATTAGTTGCCAAGTGACTAGTTGTCCTAGGTCGAGTTGACTTGTTAGATTAGGTTTCGCCAGGAAACCTGTCAGCTCAGTTGAGGGTGTGAGCGAGAATCAGAAAAAAAAAGTGAGATATGCTTCTCACTAGGGACCTAGGAAGAAAAAAAAAGCTAACCGCAGGAAATAGAGAGGGGAGGGTGTGTATAATGCAATGCAACAAGAGAGAACAAAACAAAAAAAAATTGTGTGGACCTGCAGTGGAGTTTTTTTTTTAGTGAATGCTCGCTCGGACTGACTAGTCGAATAGGAATCTCTTCGTCATCATTTTCTTTTTATTCTCCTCTTACTGTTAGTGTGATGAAACCCTCTGAAGCGGTCGTGTCTTGGGTTGGAGATGAGTCTGAAATCCGAAAAGTGACTGATAAGATTGACACTTCCTGGGATGCTCCTTGGGCAGAAAAGCCGCCTGCACACCACCACCCCCAAAAGGCAAAATGTAACTCTCTATACACAACTTGCGCGGAGCAGACTACCCAAACAAGCTTAACGCCTCGCAACCAGCCTTCTTTTTTTATACCTCCCAAGAGGTGGGGAGACAAAGCACACACAGCCCACTGGAACGTCAGTGGATTCGTTGCCGTCCTATTATTATTTTTTCTCCTTGCCCCTCTGCGAACTCGTCAACTCACCTGCATAGCTCCTAGTTGCTGTGCGTTGAGGGGCGTGCGTGACGGAAATCCTGAAAGCCCACCGTTGAAAAGCTATAGGGGAAAAAAGAAAGAAAGAGAGAAAAAGCAGCTCTGGCCCTGCGAGATCTGGAAAGGATATGCGTGTGTCTGAGATGGATACCTGCATCCTGGTCTCTCATGGGACCTGTTTCATTATGTTTGCCCGGTTTCTTTCCATCACACCTTCTCTATCCTAGCACCTCCCTCTCGTTGGCCCTAGTTTTCCGAATCACGCTACTAAAAAAGAAAAAGAAGAGGTCTTGGATTGTATTTGAGATCAGTCCCAGACCTCGATCAAAAATTACCCAAACAGGAAGCATCCTCCCACTAACGGCCGCGCCAGCAGCCAAGTCACAAACGCCCCAACCGCCCCTACATTCCAGACAGCATCATGGACATTTAGGTCTCAGCTGCAGGGAAATTGGGAAATCCTGCATCTCTCGAGGACCCTCAATCTCCTCCAGAGGCAGTCGTACATCGCATTCGGGACCCCTCCCTGCCTTTGCCTTCGTCTCCTTCCACGCCCCCAGCCGGATCTCCCCATCTGCACTCCGGGCATCACCCGCGCACAGACGGGCGGAAGTCGCGTGGCTCTCGCACACTCCAGCCGCCCAGTCTCCGATCTGGGGAGCGTTGTTGCCGATCGCTCGGGTTGAGAATGGTATTTTCCGTTGCTTGCTTCCTTGCTCCCTCCACACAAGGGTTCAAGCAAGAAGGGTCCTTCGGAAATATTTGTGCATGCTGTAAAGTGTTGAGGTTTGGACTTGCTTTCTGCAGGGCGGACCAGGAACATCGTGTGGGCGAGAGAATGCAATGTGGCTGGCATATGCGCGGCAACTTCCACCACGACAATGGATCCTTACACAAATCGATTTTTTATTATTATTTCTCACCATGAACTACAGCCTCCTCAGTTTGCAGACACGAGAAGCCCATGAATTTTTTGGCAGTATAGAAAAATACGCTATGGCTTCTATGGGTCCAGTGTCTCAGGCCCTGATGTTCCGTCTCAGATCTGCGGAATGAGATGATCAATAGGGGTCCAACACATCAGGCCATTTGTCAATGGCGATGTCTTGATTGTTATCCTACTGGAACTGGCGGCAACATGCCCAACAAGGCAAAGGGATGACCAGGGTTCTTCCGCATGAGCGCTCCGGTTCCCCCTCGCTCCTGCAATGCGTATCCATCTCAATGACTACGCACCAAATCACCGCCGCCGCCCCACGATTGCGGCTCCCGTCTACCCTCGTCTAACCGCCTTGGACTGGATTGAGCTCTCCACTTGACTGGCACCCAAGCCCAAGGGACAACAGCAATAGCTGCAATGGTGTTGCGAGTCAAGGAAAACTCTCCGTCGCATTCCAAGACGGGCGTCTCCTTGTTTGCCTCTTGTTGCCTTCTTCCCCTCCCTACATGCAATCAATGGCAAATTATCACGCATCCGTTTCGGAGGAGAGGCGCATGTATGCATGCATGTCTGGAAGAAGTGTGTATGCACACAGGTGTCCTCCGTAGGTAACCCAGACGGCCGGTCACGACGTGGCTGGGTCTGTCGGAAACAGCGACGTCTCAATTTCTTTTCACTCCTAATTTTCCTTCTTTTTTTTCTCTCCAATTTGTCGAGGAGACAACAGAGGGGGCTTACTATTTTTCCTTGAGCCCCACGTGGCCGGGACGGCATGAGATGTGGGCCGCGAGCTTCACACTCAGGAATGAGTGCAGCCAAGCTGGGCGTGGCTGAGACAAGCAGATGTCCGTCCACAACGAGGTATGGAGTGGTCACGCCCGTCTGGCTTTCTTGAGTGGCCAGAGAAGGCGATGATGGCGCGGCAAAAGACGACGCCGAGGAGAAGCTTGAATGGGGCTGTGGGTTTATGACGTTGGTGGTTGGGGTCAAAGCAGAGGGAGGGAGAACGTGGGAGTGACGATGTTGGCTGCAGGATTTCTAGCGGAGCGGGTGAGATATGACGAGTCTTAACATGTCGTTTTTTGGGTCCCGTTGAAAGTTTGTTTGGCCGTCTCAGTTAGACAACATGACCACGATTCGAGGTGAGGTCTCGTTTTCTCTCCAAGTCAGTCATCTCGGGGTCACTCTAGCCGACTCGATACCCGTCAATGGCATTGACTTGAGGGAAAAAGCAAATGGCCGATTGAGCCGACTGGGTCGACTGCAAACAACAATGAGACAAGGGAAAGCGGGAGCAGCAGGAGTGAGCGGTAGGACTCTCGCTCTCGTGCCCACAGCAGTTGAATGGGCCCATTCTCCCTCCCTCCCTCTCCAATGCGCAGTAGCTGCGTTGGATCGAGCCAACCATCTCACAAAGCACCGTTGACTCGCATTTTCGGTAGCCATCCGAGAAGAACGCTGCAGCTGCGCAGGCAAGGGTAGGACCGGATTATCCAAGCATCTACAAACATGTGGCGACAGTGCAAGCCAAGCATTCGACTTGCCGCCCGGTCTGTGCCACCGTTACCGGGGGAGAAGGAGGAGAGAGGATGAGAAGAAAGGAACAGAAGAGAGATCTGAGCAAAAGTGCAGATTCGCGTACTTGCAGAGCTCGTCTCTGATGGAGTGGTACACGCCACCATTGGAGGGGCACGGATGTGGGACGCAAGGTTGAAAGGGGGGAAACACAGCACATACGAGGTGTCGTCCTCCGTTCAAGGTTGTATTGGCTTGTTTCTTTTTCCTTTCTCCTCATCCCAGGCTCCCAGGGCTGTAGGTGACGGACTAGGGGTGCTGTCTGTGTGTGCTCTGTCGCATGCATACCTGGATACTTGGGTGTATAAACGTGGGGGTGGACTAGTGCGGGCAAGGATTTATAGCCATAGCTCCATCAAAAACGGGGAGGGGAAGGGGGGGTTAAAATCGAGGAAGGAAGCAAAGGAAAAATGAAAATGAAAATAAAAGAACCGAAAAGGACAACCGCGCACAGCATGCGTGGTGACGATAGAAACCGGGGCCGAGCATTGGTGCGTACCGGGGCTGGGCGCGTGTCAATCCATCTGCATTGTCGATTGCATTTAGGCATCAAGACGTCTGGTCTGGATACCGTTCGTGATCATCTGCAAGAAGCCGTGCAACGCACAAGACAGAAGAAACCCACCTCTTCACGTCCATGTTGGCATAGTAATACAACGCAAGGGGGAAAATAGCATACCGGCATCAATTACCTATGCGCTGTCTTCCGTCCTATGTCCTCTCCTCGCAGCACTCCACCCCGTCACACGTCTCCTCTTGTCCTCCCGCCAATATCATCACAATCCTAGACATAGCACAGCAGCAACCACACCCACCTGCGCAACGCACGTTCCCGTGTCCGATGAGCTGAAGCAAGCTACCCGTTCGTCAGATCTCTCCAACCCCGGGCTTGTGCTCTCTGCCTTGTGCCTCTGCTTTGCTACTAATGTTGCTGCTGCTGCTGCTACTGCTACTTTGCTCCGCTCTGTACTCCTCCCCTGCCCTGTATGTGAATGTATGTGCGCATGTATCTGCATGTCGCACCTCTCTCTCCTGCGTGTAACTGGTCCTTTCTCTCACTATCTGACTCTCTCTGACATGTTCCCGTCCCCCTCCCTCCCCGACCCGCACCGGCGACGCTCTGTATGTTCGCGCTGGGCGCGGACCATGGCGTTTTGCTTTTTCCTGTTCGTTTTTTTCTTGGCACCACCCTCATCCACCCTCGCCGGCGGCTCTGTGACAGAATATCGACAAGTCGTTTCTCGCCCCCTCGATGCGGCAACCGGTCAAGACTTTGGCACTCGAGAATCGATTCATGCCCGGACCGGTCAGCCTCCCAAGGAAACCGCGGGCTACAACGGTGATGCTTGCCCGCTCGGCTTTGCTGCCCAACAGAGCTGTCGTCAAACCAATTTCACCACCGCTGACTGCGCTGTCCGCTTCACCCGACGAGCCCGTGGCCTGATGTGGCTTGCTCGTTCTACCCACCCACCCTGCTCGACTTGTAGATCTGCGACACGGAGGGGAACGGCCCCTGCCAGGAAGTCCAGCACTGTCAATGGCAGACGAGAACCCCTCCCTATACCTGCCTGCCTGCCTTCAGCTTGCCCACTCTGCCCTACCATGAGGGATAACGGTGTGCGTCACACAGAGGGCACACATCACAGACAAGGCACAATCTCATGCAATATCAAGCCTCAAGCCAGGCCGAGTCCGTAGATTACTCAAGCAGCCCGGAGACACCCCGGGTAGACACATGCGTATGCGCGCTCGCTCACACTCACACGGCCATCACTGACCCAATGCCCAATTCCTTCCACTCAAGCGCCTGTCATGACCAACCCATGCTTCCACTGGCGCGCATCTAACCTGCCCTTGCCACCAATGGCAAGTCAGCCCACGCCCGAGGGAGCACTTGAGACATTCCCCGGCCCAGCAAGCCTTCGAGCCCGCACTTCACCCTCTAAGCTCGCATCCCCAACATAGTGCACTGAATCACCCATCATAAGACAAACACCGCAAACTCCGTAGGCTTCAAAGATGATTTGTGTTGATTGCTTTCCATTGCTCCGTGTCCCTTGCCCCTCCGCATCTGGGAGGCCAAGGAATCTTTTGTCTAGAAATCCACATATGTCCATCTCTTCCGCGCCAGTTGCCAACTAAAAACCTATACCCCCAACGACCCGTTGGTAAAATGATAACGCCTGCAATGCTGGGGATCCGTCCACCCAATCCGAGGTATCTGCCTGTAAAACATATATACATGGGACGACTATATGCGCCATTTAGAAAATCGGGTATTATTAAACGTCGAAAGCTGTGCTGCCTCACAACTGCGCCGATCGATCATCACCAGTGATCATTTGGCACAAATTGTGTGGAATCAACCAATCACCCCATGATATTCGAGGGTGACGGCTGATGGCGATTGTGGAACACGTCAAGGTCGAATTGCCTCTTCGGGTTTCGGACGAATCGATCTTGCCTCCAGTTGTCGCTTCCTTTCTAGTTTGGCGTAGTGAAGACCACAGGCGTTGCAAAGCGTTCGGGCGCCATCTGGCCCACGTCTCCACTCAGGGGTGTCGATTCTGTTGCAGCTGTGGCATCTGCCTGGTGGTGCAGCGCGCTAGATATCATATGTCAGCTTTTTGCTTCTTTCCTCAGGTCCGCGCAAACCTACACCTCGTCGCTTTTTGACCTCAGTGATGCCATATTGAGGCTTCATTCCATCCCCGTACATGGAGACATCGTGTTCATCGTCATAGCCCTTCATCTTGGCGGCCCCTTCGCGAGCCCGCTCATTTTGAATTGATGTTTGGACAAGATCCCTGACCTGCTCCAACGAACGCTTGATGTGTTCGATGTTTCCAAGCATGTCGCTTACTTCGCGTTCGGTAGGTAGCCTCTCAGGAATGGGGTGGGCGCCATGCTGCTCCTGGGCAATTCGGCTGTAGGCTTCCGCGAAGCTAAAAATCGTTCGCGCAGAAGACCCAATCTAATCAATGTTAGAATAAAACGTGGAACCAAACAGAATTGCCTTTTTTGTGTCAGGTACTTACTCGGCTCAACGAGTCCTGGTAATTCCAGCTCTCAAAGTGTCTGTTGACAGTGGCGTCATATCTGGCTCGAGAATACTCAGGCTCTTCCACGTGAGGAGGGGCCCGGGGGTCGTATGGGTTGGGAACATGAGGTGGCACGGGGTGGCGAGGAGAGATGGGATATGTAGGGAGAGGCATTTGACCAGGAGGAAGCTGGCTTTGCTGATATGACACGGGTGCAGGTGGAGGAGGCGGCGGGTGTCCGTATCCGCCATTCATGTGATGGTGAGGCTCCGGGGGCTTCTGCTGCTCAGGGTGGTGGTGCTGAGGAGGCATGTCCGGCTTTGTCGTGGGACTTGGGCGGCGGTCAGAAACCGGAGGGAGCGAGGGCCTGTTGTTGAAAGGTGGTCGTGGCGAGTCGGAAAACGCAGGCAGTGCATCCGACCTAGGAGCGAACGAGACAGGATGAAGAGGCTGTGGAGAGGCGTGCTTATCAGCATCGGAGAATGTTCGATGGCCTGTTGAGAAAGGCGAAGGCAGGCCGGAGCCAGGCTGAATAGCAGGAGGCGCGTGAGGGTAAGGACCAGGAGGCTTGGCTCCCTGGATAACCTCTGAGATTGACGGCAGCGACTGGCGGGTTGAGGATTCGTTGTCGTCGGCCGACTTTCGAGGCTCTGTTGAGGATATCATGTTGGAAATGCTGGCCGCCGAGGAGTGCGGATAGCTCGAGAAGGAGGAAGGTTGAGGTTGGTAGTGGGGGCTCGGAGTGATGAGTGTTGCCGTGGCCATGGCGGGAGGTTCCCGGTACGACCTGTCGATGGGATCCCGTGAGAAGGAGGAGTGCTGGCGGCGGTGTTGGTAAGGTTGGTGAAGAGAGTATTCAGGGTCAGGAGCAGAGGGATGACGGCTGTAAGACAGAATGGGATGTTAATATGGGAGGGGCATAGGTAAATATGAGGATGCCGTGGTGGGCAGCACTCTCGTTTAAAGGAATTCAGACGGACCTTTGCCTGGCACTAGCGTCAGCCGCTTCCATAGCGGGTCTGGCAATTAACAATGATTTGGCGCAATTTAAGGCCGTAGATTCATCTGACCTGGCTAGATCCGGCTGGGGGGTCTGCTGGGCGACGATGAGATGGGGTGTGTGAGATGTAAGATTTGGTAGAAGATGTTCCCTAGTGGAGGAAGGTGCCAGGAATGGGGTCGAGACACGGGACCAGGACTGGATGTGACGGCGGTCTCTCAGGTGAGGATCGGGGGTGTAGGGAGAGGGGCTAAGGAGACGAAATAAGAAGGAAAAGAAGCAAAAACGATAATACCGGTCAGGCCAAAGGGGGGGTGGGCAGATCTGAGGCACGAAGGTGAAGGGGGCCCTCGTGGTGGCGCTGGAGCGGGACGCTGGCAGGGAACTTGGGGTCTTGGAAGGACTGGGGATGGGGTGAGGGAAGCCGAACTAGGGGAGTGTGCGACTTGGGGGGGGCGATGGGATGGGGCTGCAGCAGCGTGTGCTCTGGGAGCTGTAGTGTCGTGTGTAGTGCGTAGTGCGCAGTGCGTAGTCAGTAGTGTAGTGTAGTGCACTGTAGTGTACTGTAGTGTGTGGTGTGCTCTGTTCTGCCGCTAGAAGAGACGACGAGCGTAGCGTAGCGCAAACTCAACCCGGCGGCCGCCTGTCGCGGAGCTGGCCCAATGGCCGGGGTCTGGGGATGTCTCTCTCTCAGTCTGTCCAAGACAGTGAGGTGGCCTGGTGGAGCTAGAAACCACGGCACTGGATTGCACTTGTCTCTGGGGCTGGCGAGACGGTCAAGACTAGCGATGCTTTTGGCTTTTTGGCTTTTGGCTTTTGGCTTTTGGCTTTTGGCTCCTGGCGGCGAGGGCGGATCGCCCGCTACAACGTGGGCAACGGTGTTGGGCGGCGTGGGCCGGACGAAAAGCCTCTGGTTGGAATGCGCCAGTTGATGGCACTGAACTTTGAACCTGCTGTGCTTCTGCGCTCAAGCAGCCTATCTCGTGATCCCGGCTGCAGGCGAGTGGTTGAGCAGTGAACGATACTGACACAGGAAGCCGGCGGCAGCGGGGCGCCACAGGAGTAGTGGACAGAAAGATGATTTCTGGTTGCAGTAATCACCGCTGAGGCGTCTGGTAGTGTCTTTTCGGAGAGGAATGACGAGTGTTGAGATGACTCGTTGTGAGCAAGAAGTGAGAGAGAAGAGGGAAAGAAAAGGAGAAGCAAGGACGAAAATGAAGAGAGAGTGTGGGTATGCGCTAAAACAAAACAAAAAATAGATAATGTTGCTTGGTGTTGTTTTGATTCTTATTTTTTTGGTATAATATTTCGGTGTGAGTTGAACGAAGCAGGTGGTGAGCAAGAACAGATGAAAGGATCCAGACAGCAAGAGAGAAAAAGAACGGGAGGAGAAAATCGGGGAAAAGGGAAGGGAAGAAGTGGAAGAGAGAAAAACAGAAAGGTGGTGCAGCCCTGTACGAGCGAATATGAGATCAGCAGTCACCCATCCTCGCATGGGATGGACAGCAGTTACGAAAACAACCTGAGCCGACTACTACTTGCTGCTGCTGCTACTGACTGCTGCTACTGCTACAGCCGCTACTACCGCTACTACTGTACCTATTGGGAACCGGCAAGTAGCCAAGCCAGCCAACCAGCCCAATGAGACGCACATAGCACAATGGGCACCAACCAAACTCGGATCGATCCATGCTTTGTGCAGTTCCTACAAGTGCGAGGCAGAGCATTGAGAGTCAGCGACCTAGCAACTCTGCAGCTCAACCTGCAAGCAAACCCCAGCCGTCGAGACATGCCATGGCAGGGGTTTAGGCTGCTGTCAGTTCAGTCTGGAGCCCTCTCCAACATGGATGAGCTGGCTTGAGGTATGGGTACATTGCTGCGCATCATACCTCGCTCCCACAGAAGAGGAGCTGCACTCGGCCAGGCAAAGGTCCGAATGTGACAGGAGGGGTGGGAGGCGGCCTTTTGACGTCGGGTTGGTGCATCTCGCCCTCTGCGCAACGTGCTAAAAACTTGCCGCCGTACCGATGTAGGCCACCGCTGAGATGCAATGCACCAGCTTCCGCGAATGGCTGGTTGCTACCGCTGAGGGTGACGGTGCGATGTATCATACCCGGGGACGAGGGGGCGTGAAGTTCGCTTCCGACAGAATCTGGTAGGGATCCCCGGATAGGCAGAGACGGTTACAATACGGTCCAGGATGGTGGGGACTAGAAGGAAGGCTGTCAGGATTCGAAATGTCAAGGAACAGATCAAGGAGGGTCAATGACGGTGAATCGTGAACAAGGGCAGGCTCGACTTATCGACGGCAAAGCCCATCTCGGCCAACCAGCGGTGTCATCGGTTCCGGGTTTTACATAGTCTCCAGAATCTCTCTCAGACGCGAACACGCGCAGGGGATGGAACCGAGATCACCACCGCCTAGACTCGGAATCATAAGACGGCGGCGATGGCGACGGTGACTGCGAGACATTCTGGGAGATTCATCAGAAGCATCGACTGCGGCCTTGACAGCGCCGCACCGACAGCCAGGACCGCGATGATAGTTTGGTGCAGTAGCGCAGGTGCTTTGGAGATCTCCAATCTCTAGGACACAAAATGGTACGATTTTACAGGGGCCTCGCTTCTGGGGATATGGCGGCGGTCTGGCTGGAGGCCCACCGAAAACACAAGCATCCCCGGACCAGTCTCAATGCCACCCATCTGGAAATCGACGGTGTAGGTTTGCCGCTGGTATGATTACCAGGGGGGCGCTGGCGTTGGGGGCGTTTTCTTGGTGCTGATCTTCTGGCTTGGGCTTGGGAGGCTTGGTGGAAAATGACTCCTCGAGAGAAGCAAACCCCGGAATATACTTGGTCGAAGGGTGGGATTCTGGGCGACGTGATGGGACGACGTGAGATGGGGTCGTCGAATCGACAGGCGACGGCTGCAGCGCTTGGCTTAGGGCATGCACAGTTGTTGCTTTTGGCCCTATTGCTGGGCCTGTCTCGTGGCCCTCCGGTGCACCATTCCATCGGCAGTGCACGCGGGGGTTTTTACCGTCGGCGTCTCTTGGACACATCACACCTCGATCCAGCACAGCGGCCACTCACACCCTCCTCCCCCTGCTCGTCTGCCAAGGGGTGTGTGGCAGTGTGACGTTGACATGTATAGCAGCACACCAGAGCTTGGAGGAATGATGGGAGATGGGTCCTTTTCGAGAAGTTGAGAGCTGATGGATGAATATCGCCCTGCGGTTATTGCATCCGACATGGAACAAGGACCTGGTGGGCAGTTGGAAACGCCAAGCCGAGCATGAATGGGGCAAGGGGCTGGGTCTGAGCTTTAGGCTTGGACGTCTAGAACGATGGGCGATGGGACTTTCGGCGATTGACCATGTTCGAAGGGCGATAGTCCTGATGGTGGTGGTGGTAGGCGATACGATGAGCGAGATGGGCGCCAGATTGGGGACAGATGGATGGATGGTGCCGCAGCCAGGTACGTCAGCGGGCCGGGATCACTGCCCCGAGGGGAGGTAAACTGCATGTACCCGATGGGCCTCTAGTTGGTCCGGGACGGTTCCAGCGCTCAAGGGCCCATCCTAGCTTTCCCATGGCTCTGTTCCCACACCATCCCGGCGATGGCAGGGGTTGAAGACGGCCCATCCGCCACCACGCGAAGTTGTCGACGGCGCCGTCCTGGCGGATGCCCAGATGGCCCGTCGACCTAATCTCGCCCAGATCAGACACGTCCTCGATTAGTGCGCCGCCGGTGCCCCTTCCATCGGGCATGGAGACGACGTGCCCCAAAGGGCATAATGCGGCCCCAAACAAGGAGCTGACCCTCATGTGGCGCGCCGCTTTATGGACTACTCACGGAATTCCCCGCCAGCTGTTTGACGAATCCCCGTTGATCCTGCCGAGTCACAGCCCGAGGCGCTTTTGTGCGTGTCGTTGCTGGCTCGCCTGTGGATGATATCCTCACCATAACCAACTATTGTCTCCATCACGGCCGCCGTCGACGCCAGTCATCCTTCCCCCCTTTTCTCGAACGCCCTCGATCTCAAATTGTGCTACTGAGATGAGATGCGATGCGATGCCCATCTCTTTGCCACAAACCGACCATTGCCAACGCCAAGCAGCCCATTAGTGGCAAACCAAGTTGAGGGTCAACCAGCGATGGAGCCCCATGATCTGGTGATGGCTTCCACCGGCCTTCCTTTCTGGACAGACAGCATTCCGACAAAGCACCTGAGGTCCATGTACATATTCCACACTCCACAAGTCTACTTTTTTTTCTCATTATTACTACTTTTAAATTTGGAAAACTCACAAGGCCGGCTCCTCCGCCGGGCGCTGTCACTGGCGCACTAAACGTCAACATGCAACGGCAAAACGCTCTGCTCCACTCAAACTTCTCTTTTCTCGCTATTTTGCCGCGCAAAGTAACCAATGCGCGCTCATTACCGTGATAATGTAAAGTCAGGAGGCGGAAGTGGTGCACCAAATCCTCCCGGCCTCAGGGGGGGCCAGAAGTGAAAAGTGAGCCATCACATCGTTACTCAAAAGACGTTACCAGCCCCCAGCTTGTCACTTCTGGGATGACCCCAGTAGCTCATCGCCCGTCTCAATCTCCGTCGACAAAACGATCCCACTGGGCGGCTTCCAGAATGTAATGGCCCGCACGTTTCCCAGCCCTTTACGGCATTTCTCGCAAGGCCGCTCCCACTTGACTCTGTTAGTCGCACTGGCTAGTACGTAGAGTTTCCCACCACGGCCGCATGTGTGTGTGCCAAGCAGAAGTCTTTTTTTTTTTGCTGTTTCTCTTCATATTGCGCCGCAGCTGCTAGTGTTTGCGACTGGTCAAGCCTTTTTGGATCTATTGAATCTCAAGCAACGGCGCCGGGTGTGCGCGGCATCATCGTCGTATTCGACCTCGCAACTCTGCTAATGGTACCAGACCCAGGCGAGAAACCCAACCCCCGAGACGAACAGCAAGATTACGTAGCATGTCGGACCGATGGTCATCCATTAACAGGCACAATCAGCTTCCCTGTCCATCACAGTAAAATATTTTTTTCTCCCTCTCTTTTTGCTTTGCCCAACTGCCAATAGCCTTGAGCAGTGCGTTTCCCCAAGGATCCCGATGTTTGGAACCAATGCCCTGGGGATGCAAAACAATACTGGCCCAAAATACCAGGGTTCCCTGCTAGCAAATCCGCTGCCGCCCTTCCGCGTCATTCTCGACCAGTTTCCAATCGCCTGGGAACCGGATGCGCTTTGTTGGGTCCCTCCCTCATCAGCATTTTAGCCGACCGGGGGCCCGAAGCTAGCCCGCGGCCCTGTCCTAGTCACCATCGCCCGTTACCACAACGCCATGCGACCTCGGTCTGGTCTCTCACCAGCACGATGATACTCTGCGTCTAACCTGTGGGCGGCTGTGCGTGAGTTTGGTAGAAACTCTGTCTGGCCCCCTCGCCCTCGTTGCCCATCTCCCCCTCCACTCCCTGCCACTGTCATCTCCTTCTCCTTAACAGGGCCAATAACGTCCCGGGGCACCATCATTCACGGGCCAGCTCATGAGTGCAACCTTGCGAGGGTACCGCACCGGGCGCCTCCACAACTCATTAGCCTCGATCTGTCGCCCAGCAGACAACCGGCTCCATGCAGGCCCTGCCGAAATGGTGCTGGCACGTTATTCATGATCGCAAACACTTGCTAGGTATTGGGTGCTCCTGAACGGTCCCGCTAAATCTTCCCAGATCTCACCCTCCACAGCGAGGCTGTCACAATGTTTCCCCCAAGCCCAGCCATTCACCTCGCAATCGTCAACAAGCTTGATACACAAGTACAAATGAGCCTGAGCCAGTATGACACGTAGAATTACCATTGGGAGGTGGGAGAGGGGGGGGCGAGGGGGGGCCGCAATCAGCACGAGCCTACCATCTCCCAGAGTCACACGATCGTCTTGTTCAACTCTTCCATGCCCCAGCTTAGAACAAGTGGACCATCAGTCGTCTCTTTGTGCGCCCCTTGGCTTCTCCACGTTGCTCGCCATGCCACGGCACGACTCGGAGAATTCTACCAGCTCCAATCTTTGTGCGTGTGCAATGGGATCCATTGCCATGCCACCCGAGCTCTCCGATGCGCTAGAATTTTTTCTTTCTTCCCATGGTCCAAAGCCCAGGCAATCCTGTCTCCAGTTTGATTTTTTTTGGAGATTTTTTTTACCGGGTCTGGTTTACCCGAGGCAATGCGGCAGTGACGTCGAACACGACCTTCTCCCACCCTTTGCTTCCCCCATCTCAGCCGTTGCGCATCAAGTGCTCCGCCATTGGGGGTTGCAATCTCCTCCATCTCTCTTCTCGGACGATACCAGCAACCCGGCGACTTTTTTTTTTTCTTTTTTCTACTCCGGTCCGCATCCCACAAGCCGGACAGTTAGATGTTGGCCCATATTTCGGAACCGGCCTGCCCATCCTGCAGTCATGTGCGTGCACATCTATGTTCCGGGTCATACGTTTTTGGGGCCTTCCGCCCAACTTCACCCGGTCCATCCCCGAGCCACGTCCCCAGCGGGAGACCCACCCACGATCCGGTGCCAATAGTGCCGCGATGTTACTGCAAGTAATGCTTGCTCTACCGTTCCAGACCCTGCGCATTCAGAGGAAGATGAAGAAAAGCATGCAAGGAGTACAGGGTAATGTTAGGGAAAAAAAAGAAAAGAAAATTTTCTCCTTGTCGGCTGCGGGCAAGGAAGCCCCAGATGCCCTCGGCAGGCGCGAAATAACTGCCAGCCAGGCTTGGGTCATTCTTGCGGACACGCGAGCTTGACCCGACCTCAGCCAATACGAGAAATACTCGGCTGGGCTGAAGTGGCGCATGCAGCCAAAGCACCAGACGACGGATGAATGGCCTTGACCACCGTCAATCTCTCCTCTACGTGTCCACATATGTTGAACCGCGCAGTGCTGTCCTTCACATTACCCTGTACGATACCGCACAGAGACTGGTAGGCCAGGCGCTGTCATCAAACGGCTTTTTCTGCCCCGGCCCGCACCCCCTACACTGCGGTTGATGGGTCAGGCGTCTCCCGTTTTCGTCGTCGGCCCATGTCCTCTCCCACAACGCCCAGGAGTCATCCCGACTCGTCACTCGCATGTCCATATTGCATTCGAGCTGCTGCCAGCCCTCACCCAATGCAGTTTCCTGCATGCCCTTCAGTCAGATGCTCAGGACATCGGATCCGCTTCCCCTCCCCTCAGATGAGAGAATCCAGCCTCAGCGACACAAATCACATCCTCCTGTCGATATTGCCTCAAGACTAAGTTACGATTGGCCGGCGCAGCAACCACGCCATTAACGTTGCTGCTTGAAATACCCCTGGGCGGAATCGGGTCAGGGATGTGACTCTCGGGAATAGCCAGGGGCCGAGCAGGGTTTCGGGGTCGAGGTACACATCCGCTTGCCGACGAAATGAATTACAATGCAGAGGCGCAAGCTCGTTACGGTAAGCTGCGTTGTAAATGAGGGATCAAAATGGGTGATGACATGTGCTTTCCCTCAGTGTCGGGTCGCTAGCGGGGCCCAGTGTCTAGGACATTGGACCCCAAATGACACCTTGCTCACCAACATAATGGTCGCCGACACCCGACATTTGCAGACTGGCGAGTCAGGAGGCCATGCAGACGGAGAGGCCTTGGTAAACTAGTGTGTGTCTGGGACAGATGTTGGGCGATGCTGCTTCGTGCTGCGTGTCAGCAGTATTCCATTTCCGTTGAGATTGCGCCTGTGTGACGTCCCCCGGCTGCCTCGTAGAGGCTACTGTGTATTGCCGCGGTTGCTCCCTTACCTCGAATCCCGTGCATTGCAGCAAGCCTTGGCGATAGAGACGTATGAATCTGGCCTGTGCTAGGTCAGATGCAGGGCTACTCACAGGCTGGTGAGTGGCTGTGGGAAGCGGGGGTTGACAGTGCACAGGAAACAAAGAGTTAGCCGTTGGTCATCAAAGCTCTCGGGTAAAGGAAGGAAAAAAAACTACAATGTAAAGTAAATGAGTGTCCCCACGAAAATGGCGTCAACCGCATCTTCGATTTAATTTGTAAAATGCCTAATTTCGTCAATACTCTGATCTTCTAACGGTCGGCCACTCGAGGGATGATCCTGGCAGACCAAGCGTTGAGGCGTCCCGGATCATGAGATCTCCACGATGCGGCGTGGTGCACGGTTGGGCCCGGGGTCGTCTAACAAATTAATTGTGCAGGTTAAATCTGGTTGGGCGCGACCTCGCTCTTCCTTCTGGGGCGGGTGCAGCATGCACGCACGTACCAGGAAAGGAAACACGCACAGCAACAGCAACACCACAAAGACAGGCCACTATAGGTGTGGCAGGGAGTGCGTGTTGTTGTGCGGCGTGTAGCTTGTAAGATGGATGAACCTTGCCTGGCCGCCGTTGTTTCTCGTAGTGGTGGGGCACATCGATTTCGAAGCCTGGGTTCTCTCACAACGGAGTCCTGGGACATGCAGGTGCTGGGAAACTAGACGGCGCTTCCCTGCAACGGGGGCTTGCGAGGTGGTCTGATGTCGATCGCCTCGTGCAACTTACTCGTGGAGGTCGCTGTCGGTTGCGGTGGAGAGCGATCAGGGGGCCCGTTTAGCAAGGGATTTGGTGAATCTTGAGCCTACGGCGAGATGGAGGTAGCCGCGATGTGTATCACCATGTCCCGGCCCCGGCAATGCCCGGCCTGCTCCTGAGCCTGCGCAACCGTAGCACCTGAGATGTATCGGCAACGACCATCATCAGTATCAGCCGCTATCACCACAGGCACTAGCCAGGCGGGAGGCGTATGGGCGATCATCATCACATCCAAGCAATATTACATTACACAGTCACGCTCGGGCTGGCACAGGCCTGACCTCGGCTGTCCACCTGACTAGCTGGGAGGTGCAAGTTGCAATACTGCCCTCCAGGCGGTAGCATCGAGAGGAATACCGGATGGCCGCCGGGACGACACCGGAGAGATGCGGCCCACAGACCGCAGTAATAGGCTCATGAGGCGCGGCGCTCGACGGTGGGTGGAAGGGAAGGGGAGGGTGTGCATGCACCTATGCCCGCCCCCGAGCCCCGTGTGCGTATGCGTGTGCGTGCGTGTGTGTGTGTGTGTGTGTGGTGGACATATGCGAGCAGCCTGGAAGGGAGACTTGGAATCATCGGCTCTGTGGCGGTGGTGTCACAGCCAACTCAGCACCCTCCTGAGCAACATTACTGCGCATTAAAACTGCTCCCGCGACAACGCCCCTCCACATTGGGAAGTCTGCTTGGTAAGTGACCGCAAGCACATCCACGTATACAGGCAGCTTGGGCGCGTAATTTGGTGGAATACCCATGCTCACTTCTGGGAGGGAGGGTGTTTTCTTTGCGCCACAATACATCCCATACTGGAAGGCAACAGTGTTTTCTTGGGTGAATGGGCCTTTCGGAGGGTCGGTTATGCGCCGAGGCACATGAGTGGTTGCTCAATTCAACTTTGGTCGCCACACGTCAAGACAATCATACTTCAATCTGCTGCTAATTTTATCCCCGCACGCGCACGCTTCGGTCCTAATGCTGCAAGCTCTTGACTGTCAATACACCACCACCGCCACCACCACCACATGAGCTAATGGTTTGCAGCACGGAACACGGCCACCAGGCAAACCTGATGTATGCCATTGCCATTTTTGCTAGCCCGTCCCAATGCGTCTCACACACCTCTGCGCAGCCGAACTAATTGGATCGAAAGGAAATATGCTGATGCTGTGCGCGATCGAAACCGCCGAGTCATAGCAGCGAACAAGACCACCGCCAATCAAGACTGCCGTCGCAACCTGCCGAGATGGCGGAGAGAGCCTCAGACCATCAAAAGAAACTTCATCGAACGGTTTTACTGGAGAATTTTCCCTCACTTTTAATCGAGCAGAGCAATAATACGTCACTGTGCCGCTGCTTGCTGACGTTTCCCCTTCAGGCTTTGCCGGCGGCGTGGATCAAGGTTTTTTGTACTTGGTTCTGGGGGCCCCCTCCCCATTCGGACCATTCCCTGCCCCTCCCACTCTCCCTCGGGTCTGGCCTAGGCAGGAAGAGGTCATTGAAGGCGGTGATGGTTGTGGACCAGAGCCGCAGACGCCCCCCATCTCGATTCCCCATGGAACTAACTCTGCTGGTATCGGTTGGCCTAAACCCAAGGCGAGCAAGCTGGGCCCTCCACCGGGACCACACGTGGTGGGCTTAGGATGCAGGGCGGCGGACGAACTGCATCTCGAATCCCACCAACCCCGATCCCCATGCCCGTTTCGGACAGCCATCCCGGGCGCCCTCGCGGGGTTCCGGGGCCCGGCGAGGGGAGCAGCTGGGAGGTTCAAGGAAGGCCCCGGGAGCACACGAAAATGACAGACCGCATGTTTCTGTCCCTTGCCCGCGAGCGAGGATTGGCAACGGCGAGACATTAATTGCTTGTAGACGCACGGATAATGGTGGATGACAACCCTTGGCGACGGTGATAGCGATCGGCCCAATTATCTACCGTCCCATCTGATCACGTCCTTGTTAAATCCCGTCTGACGGAACATCGTATTGTCTCATGCCCCGGTCCCAACCCCTGGATCCTCATCGCGAGGTGGCTCTCGTGGGACTAAACTCTGGAGATGCCGCGTGTCAGAAGTGCTGGAATCAATGTCAAGCTCTCGGCATGTGCCTCGGTGCTAGCAAAAGTCAGTTTCCGATTAAACGAGGGTTTGCCCAGCGCCCGCGATATGCTTTCTTCGGATTTAGACCAAGAAGCGTTAGGCAAAATCGAGTTAACCAACCACTAGAACGAGAACTAGGGCAACGATGCTGGGTCCCAGAATGACCGAGCTGTCAAAAAAGACAATGGCAGGGCCCACGGCCCACCTTCTGTGAGCCGTTTTGGTACGGAGAAGCAGGGTCTTCCGCCCGTTTCCTACTTCCCCGTCACGCCAAGCCCGAAACGAGCCAGTGTCAACGCTTCGGTTTCCCACCGGCACGAGGCATCTTCGATTCCACGGTACTTCGGAAAAGTCGCAACACGGGGCAGGCAAGCAGCCAGACAAGGGTACCACGATGAGCCATGGGTTCAACGGTCCATCGTCCATCTTTCTCGGCCCATCGTGGGTTCCCAACCACTGCGACGTCCATGTGTCCGGCCGCGGTTGATGGCAAGGGTATATGGTGTGTTTGCGCAAAGCGTGTGTGCTTGCGGATGCGGATACGATTTCCACCAACATGACAATGCGCCGCACGACGCGATCAAATCGTCATCCCCGACCATATTACTCGCATCTTCGGGTTCCACGCTCTTGGTAGATGGATGTTGCAGCTTTGTTCCAAGCTCGGCATCGATCTGTTGTCCGCTGCAACCCTGCGGGCGTCATCTGGATGACCTCCATCTCCAATATCTTGTTTACGCACGTCAAAGTGCCACCCCAAGCTGAGAACTGGCACTGTTCCATCAGCTCTTGCCGTCTCCTCTCCCCCGTCTCTCTTCCCGGAGGCGCCGTCACAGTTCCGTCACGAGACACCAGATCAGAGCCGCCTTCTTGGTTGATGTAACACGATGACTCCCTCATTCGCAACGTCTTCAGCCAAGACCCCACAACGGTGTAGAATGCCAGAGGGTTTGCGGGTTGGCCTCAGGTCAGCGCCAGCGTCAGCGGACACCACCACCAGGATCGGAAAGCGATAAACTGGGAACACCGGCCATGGGTTACTCAAAAAGCCATTTCTGATTTCTTTCCCGACCGATTTCATGTAACACTCAGCAGCCCCTAGGTCGTCTATTCCCAATTACCTCCTTCCCCATGTCACGGACCCCGGCTGTCGGCCCCTCTTCGATCATGTTTCGCAAATCGGCCGTGTTTTTTTTAAAAAAACTTTTCTAATAAAGCTTTGAGCTGGTTTATTAAAAATGGAGGCGATTCATTCCTTCAGTCCAGGCGGCGACGCTCCCCAGGCGCTTCGACCAAGAACCCACTGCCCAAAGACCTCATCCCGTTTGCATCCTAGCCGGGGACTTTCCTTGTAGCCTCTCAGCCCACCCATATTCAAGTTCAGCCAAACGGGGGAGCAGGGCGCTTCTAGGGGTCGTCAGCTAACGTTGGAGGTGTACAGCAGATGCACGAGAGTTAAACTGTATCCCCAACGTCACGTCACGTTCATTCTGACACTCATGGAGTAACCCGTGCGGCCTGCAAAGTCTGACGTGGTTTGGAGCCATGCTTGTTGTGGAAACCACTTCGGGTTCCATGTTATCCTCAACATGTGATGGATCACGCCCATCCTCGTCGACCGGTGTAAGGCCCCGAGACTGCTCACATTTACATAATGACAGCCCGTCGGGGCGAGATTTGCCAAATCAAACCTGGGAGGGGTGACAGTTACGGGGTACCGCGGCGTAAATTTGGCTTGCAAATCCTTACTATTTCCATATCCCAGCCGTCCGCCCTAATGTATCAGATCTCCCCTGCAGTTGTCAACTCTCAACGGCGCGGACAATGCAGCGTGCCGAAAAAAGTTTCTCTGATGGCGCTGTCAGATCTTGCGCCTCCTTTAGTCCTCGCATCAGAACTGGCCGATGGTCACCCACCCATCCACACTGGCGAGGGTCTGTCCGAAGACACGCAACACGTTGCCGATGATGAACGGCCCAAGGTTCAACCCCTCGTCGCACTCGATGGCGAGCTATCTTTGCTCAGGCGCCTTACTCTGCAGGCGCCACTAATCCCATGTTCCCCATCCGGAAGCTCGCCACAGAGAAAGAAAGAAAAAAAGTGAGCTGTTTGTGTTTTTCCGATGCATCCAGGTTCTCACCTTCGCCCCCCTTACCACCCCGGGGCTGGGGCATGAGAGAGCCAAGGCTCCATCCACTCTTTCGCATTGATGGCCTAATCCTTCCACTCGCTCCCAATCTGGCCTAAATATCCGCCACCCGCCAGGCTGGAAAGCTATTATCGGCGATGATCTTACAACTGCCGCTGACCAACCACCCCGATCGAATGGTGCAAGTGCGGAGGTGCCCCAGCTGGCCATATTCTCCTCTGACCCGGCCAACGAGGTATTCGTCTCATCTAGTCAGGTGTCTTGACTGCTGCGTCGATACAGCTAAGAAGAAAACCCAACATCAGGTGATGCAGATTCCGAAGAGTGGATTTGCTAGAGCTATCCCCAGTCCAAAGCTTCACCGTTATAGGCTCGCCGATGAATGCAGCTGGGGAGCACATCCCGGTCCTAGATCGCAGAAGGGACTGCAGCCGAGATTCATGTGGAAGCAACGCCCGGCCGGCATGGCCCCCAAGTCACCAAGCCCACCTTCGACCTAAGCCGGTCGATCGGGTCACGATACTATGACGTGGTCGTGCTTCTTTTTGCCCGTCCTGTTACACCCCCAGAAGCTACCCGACTCCTGGGTCACCTGCACCACATGCAGAATCAGAACCTGTGCTTAGTTGAGAAAAGTACCAAGGCGCTCGCCGAGATGCAGATTGGCATCTGTCTACGAAGGCTGACGAATACTGCTCAGACGTCAGGTCCCATCCCGTCCACCGAACTGGGGAGGGTTACGTCCGAGGCGATCGGTGAGGTTCCCCGGCGGGCACTTGGCTCATTTTTCAAACCATCGCTCTGAGCTCGTTGATGTCTACCCGTGTAAGCAGCTGGAGCTGGCCTCCGACCTGAGCTGGCGCCAACAGATCGTGGGCAAATTTGGTCAACTTGGCTACCGGGGACACGAATTTCCATCCGTATTCAGCCTGAAGCCGACGCTGGGCCAGCGCCCGCTCCCCTGTCGCCCTTGTCGCACCCCCAATAAATACAGGGCGCCCGTTAGACCAGGGTCGCGAGAAGGCGGAACCCTGGGATCTGGCTGCAGTGGGGCTACCTCGACAGGACGATCGTCTGATCCCAGGACGGCGTGGGTGCCCACTAGCTAGATCCTGCCCGTCCCGCGAACACACCACCAATGCGGCACACCTCTCTACGAGTGCATGCAGCGCACACCCCCTCCCTCTCCGCCCCCCAGGGAATCAGTACGAGCCGGCTCATGTCGCTGCCAACTAATCTGCAGTCCCAGATGCCTTGTTCCAGACGCCTAAATAGTAGGCCAGTAGCTGCGCCTGGATAGACATCGAATGACAGGAAGGTCCCCAACCTCCAGCGGCACGGTGCTGCCCAAATTTGGCCGACGTTGGACTCGGCGGAAAGCCAGGACAAGGACAGGATGAAACTGAGGCCTTCCTTTTCGAGGAGTCTCGATCTCAGGCTTGCAGGTGAATCGATCGCGATGATGTAGCTGTCTGTCATTGCGCAGCCCATGCAACAGGGAGGATCCCCCTTCTGACCAACCTTTAGAGAGCTTCCTGTCTTAGTTAGCCAGCTTCTCAGACGAGTCGACCTTTTTTTTTTTTGTGGGCAGAAGGCAAACAGCGCATTGAATGCAACAGGAGCAACACGGACCCCCCTCCAGCATGATGGCGAGGATAAACCTAGATTTAACCCCATCAGCTACCGATCGCCCAACCATCGGCAAACCCCGTGCAGATAATCAACAAGAGAACGCGTTCGCGTTGCACTGTCTTGTTCCTCCTCAGTCATCCTTCCCCTTAGTATGGGAAAACTGGACAGCCGTCGCATCGCCAGAATCCTGGTCAGCATAAAATTCTCAAACGGGGAATTGTCGGTCAAGATGCGGGATGCAAATGCAAGCCACACAACGCCGGTCAACGATTCAGTGACCTGGATCCGCTTCTTGGCGCCCTCAAGTGGCCTGATCCTGCGGAATGTCTTGGCCGGGCGTCTGCACGGCGGCATCCTGCTCCTCACATGCCCAACCGAGTCATTTACCTGCACGCCGGTTCTAGCCCTTTCGTCTCAGCCAGTCAATCTCGGGGAGGGGGTGTCAGCAAAGAAGCTTGGATGCGCGGCTGGCGGAGAAGCATTGTTTGACGACATATCTGAGATCTTGGGGGAGCGATGCAAACTCTGGGGAACCGGGGTTCATGTGTCCGTGAACGCAGAGTCTAGAACTGTCGACGGCTGAAGGACGCTCAGTGGTCCGCTACACATGACCAAAAGGCAGAAGGCACAAGTCACCAGAATCGGCAACCTTGGACTTGGACCGAATTAACGCAACTCAACGGTGCCGCGGAATCCCGAGTGTCATGGCAAAGTCGAACGCCACGACACCGAGACAGCGGGTGAGGTCGACAGGCATTGAGCGACGGCGGCGGCAGTGGGGAGGGCGCACAAGATGGAGGGACGAAATGGTGCCAAGTCAGCAAGATCTGGGGGACGGGACGGACATCTGCCTAGCTGGGCTTCCACAGCACCCAAGTGCCCGACACAAATCGAAGTCTGGCAGAACGACTAGAGGAATTGGACGCTTAGCCCCGATCTAGCATCAAATCCACGGGCCCTTCCTTGGTGCCAGCGATTTCAAAATTTCGCATCCGTACGCCCCCAGTTTCGACCCGTCGTCTCAGCCTTACCACCCGAAGACCACCGCTAGCAATGCTTGCGACATGCACTACTCTGCTAGCCCCCAACCTATTGCTTGCTTGTTGCGTGGCGGCCCCCTAAAGGACGCACATCCAATCACGGTGGTCGAACTGGTCTGATTCATCATACGATGTCCTGAAAGCCGAGCAAGCCAGCCTTCCTGCTTTGGCTGTGCTGCTGTCCGCCCACTGGCCAATGTTCGTATGCTGGCTGGGTCGCGACCGATCTCTGCACAGGCAGGTAAGATGATGGAAAGGCCAAGGGGATCGGGCAGGCGCACGGAGATGAGGTGCATACTCGAGCATCAGATCCCCGCACCCCTCAAATTCGTGGCAAACAAGCGAGCACGAGAGCGGATGTGGTGTTGGATGATCATTTTGGCTCGGCATAGAAGCTATTTTCCTCCGTCAGCCATCGCATCTCATCTCATCGTATCGAATCTCATCTCGCCAGCATCGTGGAGGGGGCCGATCCGCGGCTCGTGCTCTCACTAGGGCCTCCCCCCTGACTCAAAGCGTGGTTTGGCTCCGTTTCCTTCCTTCTTTCTTTTTCTCGTCCTGTTCCCTCCATTGACTTTTTGCCCATCACTTACAGCAAACTACGGCACCCGTGCTGTGGCTTTGGAGCATAGCCGAGGCATGTCCAGATCCAGCTGCAAGCCGCGTCCCTACTGCCGAAACGCGCATCTTGCAGCAGCTCGGACTTTTTGTTTTTTGTTTTTTGTGTCTGCCCCCGTGGAGATGCTTGCTCTATCCCAGCCGCGGTGCAGATGAATGCATAAGGTTGGTCGCATACATACGGGGTTTCCTGATGTGCGAGCGATTCGTCGGCCAGCCTGCAGCGTGATTGATGCCAAAGTTCAGCGACGAGTCAGTATCTATTGAGCTACGTGCCGATGCAGATGGGGAAAAGAAAGTAAACGGAGGAAAAAGAAAATGTCACAATCGACGCGTCTCCACGCCTCCGCTCTTCGGCACTCATCGATCAAGGATCTAGAAGTCCCGTTGACGGAGTTAATATTGATGATATGATGTTTAATTTATTCCACTCCTGTGTTACTTTTCTTTCCCCTCGATTCGGTAGGTGCAGAACGGCCAGCCGGATCCCTGAAGGAAGTAGTGGAGGAGAATCACGATAGGGTTCACGGGGTTCTCCGACTCATTTCGAGTGTTTAGCTGAAAAGGCACTTTTGGCAGTGACAGGCAAGCCTTGGGGAGCCCCCCTGACGCAGATCCCCAGCTCCATGCAGCCTGGGACCCGTATACTATGTCGGCGGTTGCCAGGATTTGTTTCTAGTTTCGTTTCAGTGGGCTTGCTTGCATTCCTCTGTGCTGGTCGCTTTTCTTTTTCACGTACGTTTTCCTGCTAAATCGTCCCACAGTTGCCGGTCCAGCGCAATGCGTATTGCTTTTTTTTTTTTCCCGCTGCCGCAAACACCTCCTACACAATCCCCCTTCTTCATTTGAGCCCTTTTTTTTTATTTTTTAAATAACACAGGATGCCAGGCTGGCTGAATTGATACCCCGGCTCCTTTGGAAGGCTCGGCTACAAACTTGGGCGCCGCCCCCTTCGTCATCTGTGGAGAATTGCATGCGAGGGAAAGTGATGGCACAAGCGTCTACATACTTTAATCGCTCAGCCGGCAAACTGGCGGGTTGGCGGCATCAAAGTAAGACAGGAGGTGAAAAAGCTTTGTCGTTTCCCTGATCGAAGAAGGGTCCAGGAAGGGTCCAAAATATTCTGCGTGCCAAAGGCGGTGATGGTTTTGTCTCTGCCGATGTGTTTTTTTTTTGTGTGGACAAAGCAAGTCAGCGGCTGAGACTGCAATGGAACCGATGAACTATGGTATTCTGTCGGATGGGATGGCAAATAAAAATTGCATCATGTTGACCTGTGTCTCTCTTGTGGAACCTCTGAGGCCTCTGAGACCCTGACAGGAACGGAGCTGGACCGATGCATCCAATCAAGGCGGCTAGAACGAAGGGGCCGATTGTTTAGTGAGGCGTCATGCACCATCGACCCTCTGTTGGTCCTGGCGCGGGCCGCGGCGGGCAGTGTCCTACACGAGTTCTGAGACCAAGGCTATTGCGTTGGGACGGACGCTGGATCGGTACTGGCGATCAGGCCCAGGACCCTGGTTTTTTTCTTTTGCTGCTGTCGATCACCCGGTCTGGACCTGCACGCCTTCATTCCGATTCAGTTAGGAAGAGACGGGCAGATTAAACCAAGCCTCTCCGCGGGCTGCTAACGCCGCGCCACCGTTTATCGCCATCTGCCGTGTACACGATCGAGCAACCATCCAGCTGGATGGCGGCAGCGCGAGGTTGAGCGCGGAGGTTGGGCCCCGACTCGGCGTAGTGGTGGTTTGACCAGCGAGAAGACAGGACCTGTCGCCAACCCCCAGGAGGCTCCGTCACATATGATGAGACACCCAGGCGATTTTTGGCAAGATGAATGTGGGATATTTGCCCATCAACGTCGGACCTCTTCCTGCAGTGGGATAAATCAAGGCAAGCCACCAGATGAATGTGTATCCCTCTTGCTAGCGAAGGCGTTCACATTGAAAATAGTAGGGCCGCCGCCCACCTCCCCGAATGACACTGAATCGGCGATCATCCGAGACACCGCTCCGGGAGGTTTTTAGTGCTATTTTTTTCTTCTTCTACTTCTTCTTCCTCCTCGTCTTCCTTTGAATGCCGTTCAGCTCTTCCTCCAGTCTAGCACCAATTATGGATGGTTCGCACAAAAAAAAACAAAAAAAAAAGGTCAATGAAATGGAACCTGACGGGTTAAGCGTGGAACGAAGGCGCACAGAACCAAAGTCTTTGAGGGGGGTGTAAATCTTAGTTTGTGATGGACCAGATCCGTCTCCATCAAGATCGACAATCACCGCATCGGCAAGTGACAACGCCCAGGTGCCCAACTTGGGCACAATGCGGGTTACAGTCCTCTCTAGTCCTGCTTAACCCAGGCCAAAGGCAACTGGAAGACAGGCCAAGACACAGACACAGCCATGATGGTGCAAATGAGAGTCGCTCACAGACACGTCTATGACGACAATGAAAATGGACGGCGCACAGGCCAGCAATGATTCACGTTCACGGACGTCTTTAATGTTTCCTCCCCCTCGGAACAGGAGACCTAGCTGTGCGGTTTTGAGCCGAATTCCTAGCGAGCTATTCGCATGCACCCGTCCCCCACGAGCCCCCACCGCAACAATTCCCATGAGCAACCAAATTACCCCATCACAAGTGATCGTCCATCGAGTAAACGAGACAATCAGGGCTCAAGTTTGCTGCTTAGCTCTGCTGCCATCTCTGCCGTCTGTCCAGCTGAGCTTACTGCGCCGCCGCCGCCGCCGCCCAAAACAACCAGCGCCTCCATTTCGATCTGCCGCCTCTATTTCTCCTTGGCTTGGTGACAGAGCGGCAAGGGAGGCAACGCAGGCAAAGGAGTCGACAGCACGGAGCGTGGCGTGTGATGCGGAGGAGAGGGGCGACACTAGCCAGCCATGGTTATCCATCAGATGCCGGGTCTGCTACTGCATGTTTGCTTTGACGGCGGCGCACCGATCTCCTTGGGGGGCGGGGGCCGGCCGACGATGGGGGCCCGGTGGCTCGATAGTCGATGCAAGATCGCCGGGTGCATTGCTCGGCCAGTGTTGGCCAACAAGGCGGCGCGAGCAA
Source organism: Calonectria crousiana (assembly GCA_013406985.1). NCBI lineage: Eukaryota > Fungi > Ascomycota > Sordariomycetes > Hypocreales > Nectriaceae > Calonectria > Calonectria crousiana. The sequence continues at coordinate 27,737 of VTGD01000193.1, read as the reverse complement.
TGCTGATGCTGCTGCGTCTGTTGGTCGTGATGGGCCAAGAAGCGGGGGTCCGGGGGGCGGTGACGTTGGGTGATAGCGCCAGATATGTGATGTGGTTTATGCCGGCTTGTTTGGTCGCGGCAGGGGTCGGCCTGTTTGCTCCTCTGCGAGAACTTTGAACCGTGTGGCTGCTGGCTCCCTCGGGAGTTGTCTAGTATGTTTTGTTAGTGGCGCTCATCGTGGTGTGTCTGTAGGGTAGTCATGCGAAAGAGCAACAGCCCTGGTGCTCAACTATGAAGGTGGGTTTTAGCTTCGATGACGAGTACGATGACGGCTTTGGGGGCGCTGGGCATCCCAGTTCCGCTATGTTAGTGCCGCTTGTGAAGGCTATTGTTGGTTCAACCCGGCTTCGCAGGTAATATTGCGTCTAGCGCAGTCAACTTCTTCTACTCCATTGAGTCAACTGAAACCGCCACAAGCATGGTCAGAAAATAACAAATGAACACGCAAATACACCCGAACCCAGCCGGCACTACGGGGCCGTCACCAGGATAAACGCGTTACCGAGAGAAGCATGAAACTATGACACAAGGTATATGTACCGGGTAGCTGAATACTTGGACCACCTAGTGACTTGAACATGGCCAACTGATACAGGCTACTAAGGTGATGGGCTCCAGTAAACAAACAAGGGATCCAAAAATAAATAAATAAATAAAAAAGAAGGAAAGCAGTGTGCCACGTGAAGTTGAAGAAACCGAAACAAAGTTCAAGCGCCCATGCTGCGTTGGATGAAACCATAGTGTCTTCGGTGTGTCAGTTGAGAAAAAAAGAAACCAAGCAACGCAAAAAAAGGAAACGACCAGGGCGAGAAGAAGGAAACAAAAACAAGACTAGAAATAATAAATTACCCGAAAACAATGTACAGCGGTCCACGGAATAAAACAGCACAATACAGCGAGGTGTGTGAAACGAGGGGTGAAAGCTGTGTGCTTGATCCGCCTCGCAGAAACGCAATCTTCGACAACACCAACCTGACGACCACCACTCTAGCTGTCCCAGTATCAAACCATGCCACACCGTTTCGAATTTAATTTGCAACATAAATTAATAAGCCAAGACACACGAGAATCAATGACGCGCAAAGAAGCTGCTTTTCCTGAGCTTGCCAGGCGCAATCATGATGTGAATGACCTTCCCCCCCCCTGAAAGTTACGATATCTCGAGCTTACAGCAAAAAAGGGGAAGGAAAATGGGGTAGATGTTTGCCAAAAACAGACGAGATGCAGTAGAAAGTATATCAGGAAAAAAACAATAAAAAAAAAAACAGGGAACCTGCTTTGGTTTGGCGAGTGGAACTGCTAAGAACTGTGTGTATCATGACATGATGACCTCTCAGTCTATATATCCTCAACCTTCCCCCCCTCAACCTTCCTTTTGGTTTTACTTCTTTGATTCGTCCCTTCCAATGCCGCTCATGTCCATGCCGCTGTCCTGCGTGCTGGGTCCTCGCAGCAGCCCGGACTCGGCTCCCTGGTCCGTCCCGGCGCTGCCCGAGAAGCGTCCTGATCCGACGCTCGTCGTCTGCGCGTCGGCGGACTGCCAGTCGGGCGCCTGAGGCGGCTGCTCGGGCAGAGGGAGGTTGGCCTGGGTCTCGGCAATCTTGTGCTCCTTTGGCTGAGGCATTGTTGTCTCGCGGCTTCGGTGAACAAGAGAAGGTGTCAGCTAATGCTCGTGCCATCATGGTCTTGCGGGACATGGGTTCCTCCCCCCGTCTTACATTCAAGCGTTCGTATGTGACAGAGTTGGACGAGTTTTGTCTCGGATGAATTGATATCTGCAGATGAACGGAAAGCAGCTACATACTAAAAAAAAAAAACCATTGAAATTTATACCATCTAGATGCCTTCTCATCCCTCTTGTTTACAATCACCAACATCATTGACGTCAGTGACGTCAACGAGGCCACGCCAGCAAGGGTCACAACTCCGATCATGCTCCGCCATTGTTTCTGTATCTTGCATTTTTAAGAGCTAATAACCCGACCCGAGGAAGCAGGGAGATGGTTCCACAGCAGCCCGTGTTGCACTGCATCGTGATGTGGCCGGCGGTGTGTCCATGACGATGATGATCACCGTCATCATGTATGGCCCCCATTTTATCTGGGCCGAGCTCCCTCACCTCGCCTGTCGAACCGGGACGGGATAAACAATTTGGATCAAATTTCGAAGTAACCGTCGCCCATAACGCCATTGATAGTCAGGCCCGGGTGCAGCAATCGCAGAAACGTCACATTAAATTTCTCATCTCTCGCCTGAAACGAACTCTGCCTCACCGTCCTCATGCAACGCGCCTGTCCGTCTCCGCCGATGTGGGCTTCTCTCCCGTGTCTGGGTTCAGGTAGTCTGCGTCTTCAGCCGCCTCGTACTCGCCGATCAGGTCTGCCACCACCTGTCTCGCTTCGTCGAATTCGTTGAGGTTTTCCGAGAATGGCGCCGTCTTCTTGTACCCCTCCATGAAAGCATTGCGCTTGCGCATGCCATCGTACTGTCGTAGAATCCTCTTGAAGAGCTGCCAGGTTGGGAACCGGGGTTAGCGGGTCAAGACTTTTACATGCCGTGACGGATGTTACGTACCGTTGCAATGCTTGTATGGTTGGCCAACATCAGGCCGCTCACGCGGTGGCTCATGGGAATGTAAGGGCTTCGTTTTGTCAAGGCCACCTGGATGCTGGCAGGACCCCATGGAATGAATGTGGCCAGACGGCGTTCGCGGATACGCAGCAGACTCTTGTGCACGTCTGTGGGATCGACCTCTCCCTGGATGACATTGAGGATGGAGATGTAGCAGCTCTTCTTGCCGGGCACAGTCGACACCATGCGGTTCTTGGGCTGCAGCAGTCGCCGCATCACATCCAGCACTGTCGTCTTGCGCACCGTCTTGGCCTGTTCAACCTGATCACCCGTGAAGGGCGTGTAGGCTGTCATCAGGAAATGGCACCGAGGCGTCGGGATCAAGGACGCCAAGATGCTCACGAGATCATTGTGCATGTAACCGGGGTATCGCAGAGTTGTCGTACTTGCCGACATGACTGTTGCCACCTGCTGGAGTCAGTATATGTCGTGCACGTGAAGTATTGCCTGGGACAGAAGGTAGCAAGCGTAATATCGCTTTGACTAAAACTCACGAGTTGATTTGTTTGCTGGAAAGAGGGTTCCTGGACATGTAGTCTGTCTGCGGCAATGTGCGAGAGAGCACCGTTATCAAGAACAACCACCGAGTCAGCGTTTTGCGTTAATCGGCGCATGGATAAGATGCTGTTGTACGGGTGCACAACAACGTCGCCGCTGCTGGTCGTGTCCGGGAAGACGGAGTAGGTTTGGATAATCTTCTTGGGGAATCGGTCGTTGAGCCTCTCAAGGAGAAACGATCCCAGACCGGAACCAGTACCACCGGCAATCGAGTGCAGCATCATGAAGCCCTGACTGGCGTTAGCCTCGAGGTCGTTGCTTGCGGGGGTCAGCGACATGTCCGCTGCTCACCTCGAGAGAGTCGCTGCCGTCAGCTTCCCGGTCAATCATCTCCATGATGTCTTCGTAGACAGCCTCGCCGCTTTGGTATCCATCACCCCAGTTGTTTGCAGCGCCCATTCCATTCTTGCCCACGTAAAAGTTCTCAGGATTGTAAATGTTCTTGTACGGCCCGGTTTGGATGCCGTTGAGGACCTGCCCACGATTTTCTTCAGCATATTCCCAGCCCGAAGCTGCCAGTCGCCAAGACATACCCTCGGTTCCAGATCGATCAATATGGCGCGGGGGATATATCGGGTGTCGTCGCTTTGGTAGTAGAAGACGTCCTTTCGGTCACCGCCCTCGGTCGCAAAGTCCTCGAGGTTGCCGTCCTGGCTGATACCGTGTTCCTGGCATAGCTGCTGCCAGAATTGGCTGCCGACTATCGGGCGAGGGTCCTGTTAGCTATGGGGACAGGAGCCTTGGGCGGCAGAGAGCTTCCTTGGCTGCGAGGAGCAGGCTGTGTGCTCACTCGCAGCGGTAGCGGGTGGGGGGGGGGGGGGGGGGGGGGGATGGGAGTACTAACTGCTGTTGCCGCACTGCCCGGCTTGGATCGTGATGATTTCCCTGAAAGAGCCCGAGAATACACGTTAGCGAGAGTCACAACAACGACAAATACCGGTCCTCAAGGGGTGCGACGCTACCTGGGCATTTTGGCGTCGTGGTGCTGATGCAAGCTTGAGATGCGGTCCAAGTGCTGTTGTCCTGCGACGGCTTCCTGCAGTGACGCGACGCGCCGCTCACAGGACCTCCTTGAGCTGTGCCCCCGCCCCCGCGTTCCACTTTAGAGGTTGCTTAACTTTTTTTTTTTTGGGCACAGCAACTATTGTGCGTCTATCATATAATACAAACAATCCTTGAATCATTGTCAATTCGACACTTTGCCGCATGGTGCTCTTGTAAAAAAAAACCCATATATATATGTATATATCCTAGCATTTTAGTTAAGAAAAACAATAAAAACCCCATACATATTTATCCCCCTAAAGAAAGTTTCTTGTATAAACATATAAACATTTTTTTTATAATTATTTTTGTTTGAGGGGTTGTGGTTATTTTCACTGAACCAACTAAATCGTGCCTCCCTTATAACCGTTCAAGGGTTGCGTTGGTCGACTTGATAGTCGTCATTGTTGTCATTTTAACCATGTCAAGAATCTAAACGCTGCATCGTCCGTATCGTGTAGCTGATTCAAACACAATTCATTATCTAATTAAGCAACTTTTTTATAGTATCTTCCTAACCTATCATATACACCACTAAGAGTATAATATGTGAGACGTTTGGCCCAGTAACAACTTTTGATTCTTCAAAACAGTCAATCTTTGCTGGGTCGAGCTTCTTCGATACCATTCAAGCATGGTCCCCCGCAAGCTAAAAAAAACATGTAATAGAATAGAGGTGCCAAAAACTTCAGTGCTCTGCAACGCCCGCAATGCATGCCCTTCCATACCCTTCTATATCAACATCCTAGTGGATGCATCTAACTAATATACTTTGCTCCTCTTCCACATTACTTCTTATTCAGTTCCTTGTGTTTCTCGAGTGCCTCTGCAAGATCCTTTGCAAGGTCCTTTGTTTTCACCTGTATCATCCAAGTTTCCAAACCAGTACCAGTTTCATCTGACGTCATCAACTTAACGTACTTCTCATCCGCCTTGTATGTCCCCTCGGACAGGATGATCCGGTTTAACGCTATGTTTCCTCGGGGCTCTGATCGCATGAGAAGACGAGCGGCGCTCGTCTCCTTGTGCTTCAAGAGGCGCAGCGAGCCTATGCCCTGAGTTACCCATGGGCTCTTTGACTTGGGCTTCTTGTCATCCGATTTCTCACTGGCGGAAACAAATTTCAGAACCTTGGCACGGACCTCGTGCAGCACTTCCTCATCGGTTTCAGCCCCTCCCGTCAAGCTGATTTGCTCATGCTTCTCAATAGCGTCCTCGCCGCCGCCGGCGCTCGTTCCTTGGGCTGTCGAAGATGGTTCCGGGGTCCCTCCAGCGGGTGTTGTTGCCAGGCTGGAGCCTCCTCCAAGACTGAACGGTGTGTCTACGACCGTCGCTTTAGTGGGAGGATTTTCCGTTTCGGAAAAGGAGACTTACTGGTCCCAGTGGTAGAGGCTCCACCAGCTGGAGGTTGGAGGTTGAAGGCGGGAGCCGGGGTGGATCCAAACACAGGAGCAGGTGTCGGCGCCTGGGAGGTGCCCGCTCCGAAGCTGAATGTTGGAGTTCCCGAGCTTGAAGCACTGCCGAACGCTGGTGCAGAGTTGTTGCTGTTGTTGCCCTGGTTTGCTCCAAAGGTTGGGGCTGGTGCGCTGCTGCCGCCGCCGAACTGGAATGCAGTAGAACCACTGGATGGGGCCGCGTTTGCACCAAAGTTGAACATGCCACCAGAGGTTGAGCCGGATCCAGATCCAAATCCAGCGCCTTCTCCGCTGTTTCCAGATGAGAAGGGGTTGTTGAATGAAGTACCTGAAGCGCCAAAGCTGAAGCTGCCAGATCCCGTGTCGGAAGACGAACCAGCACCAAAGCTGGGAGGGTTGTTGTTGGCTGGCGCTGAAGAGGCACCGCCAAAAATGGGCGCGGATGAAGTGTTTGTTGCACCAAAGCTGAAGATGGGAGCTGAAGAGGCGGCGGCACCGGTGCTTCCTCCGTTGAAAGCCCTCTTTGCGGGAGAGGGAGCGTCCTGCTTCATGGGGCTCCCGCCGAAGAGAGGAGCAGATGATGTGGGTGACTTGGGCGCAAACAACGGCTTCGCGGCGGCCTCGGACGTGCCATTGGCCTTGCTAGCACCGGCCGAGGCAGCTCCAAAGCTGAAAATGGCGGAGGGCTGTGTGGTGGTCGAGGCTGCATCTGGCTTGGATACCGAGGGAGCGTCAGAGCTGGCGCCGCCGAAGATAGGCTTGGACGCAGGCGCTGAGGCAGCTCCGAAAAGGTTGGTGGATGTGGTAGTGGAGGGCTTGGCTCCGAAGATGTTGGCCGCAGTGGAGGCTGGTGTGCTGGATGTGCTTGTGCCAAACAGAGAAGTGGCCTTGGGGGCCTCAGTGGTCTTCTCGCCACTGGCAACAGGCTTCGCTCCAAATAAGGTGGACGATTGAAGAACTGGGGCGGCAGGAGTGGTGCTTTCTGCAGGCTTGCTGGCGCCGCCAAATAGGCTCGAGGCTGTCGTGGTGGGCTTGTCATCAGACTTGGGGAGTCCGAATAAGGGTTTGGCGGGCTCAGCCGCCTTGGGAGTTTCAGCTGCTGGCTTCGAACCGAAGATTGAAGATGCCGTGTTAGCTGGAGCGGCAGGTGCTGCGGAGCCAAACAGAGACTTCTTGGGAGCCTCGTCGTTCTCCTTGTCAGATTCGCCTCCTGACTTATCCTTCTGCTCGGTAGATGCCTTATCGGCAAAATTGTCTGGCTTCGCTCCAAAGATGTTGGAACTAGCGCTTGGCTTGGCAGCAAAAATAGAGCTGGAAGGTGTCGTGGTGCTGTTGCCGAAGAGACTGCTGGACTGAGTGGTAGGAGCAGCTGAGGCAAACTTGATGGGAGTGGTTGATGGGTTCCAAGTCTGGTTGGTAGGCTTGGCAGCTGTCTTCTCCGAGTCGGCCTCAGGCTTGTCCTCAAAGCGCACGGGCTGACCGTCGCTGTTCTTAGTGACGCGGTCAAAAAGGCTTCGGCCAGGCGTGCTCTCCCTTGTTCCGGGGGCGCTCGAGCCAACAGCAGGAGCACTTGTGGGAGCCGGCTTAATGCCGAAGAGGCCTGAACCAACCTGGGAAGCTGTCTCAGCACCGCTAGCAATCGCGCTTGGCTCCTCGCTTTGGCCAGTCTCCTGGCTGTCACCAGCATCAGAGTCAGCCTCGCTCTCTGCATCGGCGTCTACGCCACTGTTCTTGGCCGAGCTGGCATCAGAGAGGTACCCAAAGATGTTGCCACCAGCCTGGGCATTGCCAGGCTTCAGGTTCTGGAAGACTGAGCGGGCCAAGCCACCGCTGCCACCGTTGACCTTGGCTGATGCAAACGGGTTTGGCTTGGCAGCAACACAGTCTTCTGCAGGCTTGGCCGAAGACTTTACGGGGGAGCCGGCCGGGGTCGACGATTTGTTGGCGATCTTCTCAAAGAGTGACTTGGCGGCGGAGGGAGTAGACTTTTGCATCTTGGATGGTTGGCTCTCCGTATCATCGCTTAAGGATGCCTTTCTCTTGCCCTTGACAGGTGCCGGGAGACCAGCAGGAAGTTCCTTGTCCTTCTCCTCTTCATCCCGTTCGCCAGCACGACGCTTGTTGTTGGACAGGCCAGTGTCTTTGGAGGGTTCGTCATCGGCCTTGCGCTTCTTTGAAGCGGTGGCCTTTGTCGGGGTAGGCTCAGCGTCCTCCTCATCTGGCTCAGGCAGCCCGTGCTCGCGTCGCCACCTCTTGAGGACATCTTTGGAGGGCTTGACATTTTGGAACTCGTAGAGACCGTATCGCAGAAGAATAATGCTTCGACTCTTTTCAAACTCCTTTGCAAAGTTGATGATATTTAGCTTCCAATCCTTTTTGGAAAAGATTTCGTTCGCCGCGTACTTGAGCCGGCGGAGATCGAGGATGGCAAAAAACTGCCGCCGCTGCTCGTCATCAAACTCAGGAGGACATAGGTGCGATAGGAACTGGTCGGCGTAGATGGAGCCCCTGGAGTTCCACTCCTTGGGAATCTTCTTTGTTAGAGCCTCGCCTGAAAGCTCAGGGTCGGGGTCCTCGATTCGCATATGGAACAGCTCCTTGTCGGTCGCCTTGGCCGCCATGCCTCGGGGTGTGACTTGGGCAGTCGATTCTCTGAAGACACGATTCGGCTCGGGGGTGGCGCCGGGAGCGAAAACCTTTTTCATGGTGTTCTGGGGCAGGCTCGGGGAGAAGGGAGTGACAGAAGGGCTGTCTGTGATGGTGGAGGCACGGAAAATGTTGCGAGCCGCGGATATGGTGCTCTTGTTGAGGCCACTCGATGAGTGTTCATCGCGGGCGCCCAGCAGTCGTCGCGATGGGGCGCTCTGGGGAGTGCCGAGTCGCTTGTTTGTGAAAGGCGAGGAGACGTAGGCGCGCTTCGCGAAGGGCAGAGGAGGGCGCGGCCGAGGCGTGGCCTTGCCAGCTTCGGCGAGCTCGCTATCGCCGGGGATGGAAAAAGTAACCATACTGAGGAGTGGACGATGGAAGAGTTGGAACGAAGGGAGTGAGGGAGTGTGGGAGAGGGGATGAAGTCGGGCTCGAGGGCGCGTCGGAGAAACACTCGATGTGGCGAGGGTTTGCCAAAGGAAAAAGGACTCAAGAGAAGTTATTAGTCGTTGAGAAGCTTGCTGGGCTCTCGGCGCGCAGCTGGGTGTGTGTTGGACGACGTCGAGCGATGCGGCAGAGATGGCAGCGCAGTCGCATCAAGGCCGGGTCGCCCTGGGAAACGACACGAAAATACGAGTCTGGAGGTGTTTTGGTGTGGGAGTGGATGCTCTGGCAGCTGGGCGGCTGCTGACCCTTTCAAAAAAATAAAAGCGGGCCCCTTGCCCACCGACGGTAAAGTCCTCAGGCACCAAAGCAGAGGTGCGAAGGCCGGAACCAAGTCAAGTCCAAACCCAGTCGCGTGCAGGTCCCGTGATTCATATGCAGTCGAGTCACATCCTGGGAAGCCCTCGTCCACCCAATCCGAATCTGGCGTTGCCGAGCCACCAAACATCACTCATGGCTGGGCTGCGAGTGCGTGTATCGGACTTCTTTCGCATCGTAGAAAGCGCACTCGAGGCCGCTGCAGGCTATTTTGGCCGACCAATGATGCGAGAGTTTACGGGATTCAATTGACGTGGCACGGGCCTTGCCATGCGACGAAATGTCTCTCCACATCCTTGGTGTAGTTATCCGTCCGAGGCGACCACGATTGGCAAACATGCGTGCAGAAGAGTTTCATCATGCCGAGTACATGTATTGAGAGAGAGCTACCGATAAGAAAATTCAATTTGCTTCCATCCCAGTTGTCCAGTCCAAAAATAACGAGCGTGGGCTCCCCTCCTTGTTTCAAGTACGAAATCACGATCCAAGCCGAGTTGGCACATCGCCTTTTTGTTCTTGTCTTGGCCCGCCGTAGCTGGCCATGTGGCACTATGGTAAGTCTGCCAGGCCGCGAGCGAGGAAAAAGACAGAGGAAATAATACAGATAGGAGGGGGCAACAACACAAAAAAGATCAATTCCGGAACCCCATATCCCTAACCCAAAAACTTGTTGATAATACCACACTTACTTGCCAGCAACCCTCTTCTTTTGCTCCTCGAGGTACTCCTCGTCGGAGGCATCGAGGATGTCGTACTCCTCATCCGTCATGAAACCGTCCTCGGACAGGTCCCATTCTTCGTCGCACGACTCCTCCTTGGGCTCAACTGGCTCCTCGACGACGGGGATAGGCTCGACAGCCTCGTGGATGCTAGCCACGGGAGACTCCTTCTCAAGCTTGGGGAAGATCATCTGGCTCGAAGCCTGGCTCTCCTCTGCATTGATCTCCTCGGCGGACTCCTTCACGGGCTCCCTAGCGGGAGCCTCAGTCTTGACCTTGCGAACGCTGACGTCGCACCAGAGACGGTGGCCAAACTTGTGGCCAGAAGGAGCGGTCAGGCGCCAGTAGGAAACAACCTTGCCAGGGCGAGCAGGAGTGCGGAGCAGGACGGTGAAGGGAAATTCTTGGCCAGGGGCAAGAGGAGAGTAGCAGACAGTCGACTCCGATGCTGAGACAAGCTCAGAGATGCCAGCAGGGTGGTTGGGGTCGACGTGGCCCATGTAGTCACCACCCACGAATTTGACAGAACAGCCAGCGGGCCAAGCAGTCTTGCCCTCGTTTCGAAGGATCCATGTCTGCTCGAAAACGTGGTTGGGAGGGAGGACGCTGCCATCGACGATTGTGTCGCGGACAAAGACAGCGTTTAGGCCCTGCTCAGAGGTGGGTCGCTGAGGGGGCGGGATCTCACTCTTGAACTTCATCTCAGGCTCGGCCTTCTTGACAGGGGGAGCAGGAGCGTGGAGCTCAGCCTTGGCCGGGGCAGGCTCGGTGGGCTTCATATCCACAATAGTCTGGACGGCGTTGATCGTGTTGCTCTGGGCGGGAGCAGCAGCCTCGACAGGCTTGGAGTCGGGGACGATGCGGTCGCCCATGGTGGGCATTCGCTGGCCGTCTTGGTGCTCACCGGTAGTGGTTACGCTGACATGGCGAACTGGAGTCTTGAACATGATCATGGGGTGAGTCTTGTTGTGGCCATTGACGGGGCTGGCCTCGCAGTTGGCGCAAAAGTCCATGTCGTTACAGACGGCGCACTTGTAGCGAGTGCCGCGGATGTAGGCGGGGTAAGCCTCATTGCCAGCGCAGAGAGGACCGTCACAACAGATACCGAGGTGAACCGGAGCAGGAGTTCGGTTGCGGGTCTCGGAGAGCTGCTCGTAGATGGGAATGAAGCGGTGTCCCGGGTGGGTGAACTTGCTGTCCCTGGAGCAATCAACGCAGAAGTCCCAGTCGGGGCAGTCGAGGCACTTGTGGCGGACGCCAGTAATGTACTTCTCGCAGCCGTCGCAGATGGCGTGGTGCATCTGGTTGCGGCCGGGCTGCATCTTGACCTTGATGTGCTGAGGCATCTCGGTGCCCTTGACGGCAGGGGAGAAACCGTGCTTGGGGTGGTGACCGTGGGCGTTCTTGGCGAAGCAGGGTTGGCAGAGGTCGTAGTCCTCGCAGTTGTTGCAGTGGAGGAATTCCTGCTCAGGAAGCTCTATGGGTTGGTTAGCATCATTACCATTACGAAACGACAATGGTTGGTTCATTCAGGCTGGGGCAACGCACCTCGGACACAGCAGTTACAAGTTCGGCGAATGCCGAGGTTAGCCCAGCGGGCAATGAGAGGCTCGAATGAGGGCTTGGGGAGGGAAGGAACCTCGTCCTTGGGCTCAATCTTAGTCTCAATCTTGGTCTCAATGGTGACCTGGGGCTTGGTGGACTCCTTGGACTCCTTGGCCTTGATCTTGGGGGCAACTGTTTCGGTGGTGCTCTGGATCAGACGGCCGTCGACAGTGGTGCGCTTGATCAACCAATGATCTCGGCCGTGGCAGGTAATGCCCTGCTGCACGCAGGACTGGCAGAGGTCAAAGTCGCCATCGTCACAGGTGGCGCAGTGGAAGTGGACATCGGGGATGGTCTTCTCGCAGCTGTTGCAGCAGACAGCAAACGCGGCCCCGGTGGCGCCGCAAGCCGCAGGGTAGGATACGGCGTGAAGAGGAGTAGCCGACGGGCCGGACCACATGCTTTGGACAGGGTCGGCGGGCCTGCAGCAGCCGGAAGCTTGCTGGGCACGACGAGCACGGTGCTCAGCCTGCTGGGTAGCCAGCTTGGCAGCACTTGCCTGGCTGTCCATCAGGTTGGCTAGTCGGGACTCGAAATCACGGCGGGAATCCTCGCGCTCGCCGATGTACTTGGCAGCGTCGCTGAGGAGAGTAGAGCTGTAGGCCTTGGAGATGGCGCCGCGGTAAGGGAGAGTGACCGTATTCGAAACGGCAGACTCGTTGACTGAGGATGCAGCAGGGTTGGCCTCAGCTTTGGGTTCCTCCGAGATCTCTTGGGGCTGCTCTGGGGCTTGTTCTGGGACTTGCTCCTCCAGAGGGGACTCGGCGATGGGTTGTGAAGGAGACGCTTCGGGCTCGTCCTCAACAGAGGCGGGCTTGGGGAGAGTCTTCTGGGCCTGGTCCTGAATCGTGACGCGAATCTTGAGCTTAGACTTCGCCTTAGCGGCACGGTAGAGCTGCTTATAAATGGGGATGTTCTCGGGGTCAAGAACCACGTAGGAAGCAGCCGAGTCAGAGTACCGCTCAAAGACGGCCTCGGCATCAGTAGGGAGATGCAGGAAGGTTCGGATCTGCCACAAAGTCAATATCGCCGCAAAGGATACACGGTTCCGATGTTGTTTTGACGCAAACGGAAATCGAATGGCAAGGCCATTAAGCACAACGAGGCACAGGAAGTGGGGAAACCAGCAAAGCGAGAACAAGAACGGAGACGTACGCTGGACTCAAGCGTCTTGGGAACCATGTCCCGAAGCGGCATCTTTGTGCGGCGGGTGATGCCTTCGTACTGGATCTTGACGGTGATCATGGTGTCGAGCCCGGCAGAGGGCGCTCCGGAAGCCATGGCTGCGATGGCTACTGGGAGGGTCAGCAGGACGCCCGAGACGGGAGCGATAATGATGGATGATGGATGATGGAGATTCTATTTTCTGGGATGAGGATGGGTAAGGGAGGATATTTTGGATGAGAATGAGGCACGCGGGACGAGGAATGACGATGACGGCGGTGGAGCCTTACCTGCCTACTCTAGGGCGGTGACGAGGTTGTGTGTTATCGGGTGCGATAAGGAATCGGCAGTGCACGACGGCCGTCGCCCGTCAACGAACAGAGCCGAGAGAGATATCCGGGGGCGGGGGTGGTGATGGGGAAAGAATGAGGAAGGGGGAGGAATGCGAGGATGGAGGAAGAGAGGTCGAAGCGAAGATGGGGAGGTGGGAAAGGATGGATGGTGGGAGGGAAGGAGGAGAAGTAGTAGTCGAGGAGGAAGGGAGCTGTTTGGCAGCCGCGCGACGAGCTGTTGGCGGACGGGCACTGGACAGCGGCGAAACGAGCGCCAGAAGGCAGGAGCCGCAGAGCGCTGCTGGAGGTGGAGGGAGTCCGTCGTACCCCAGGTACTCAGGTACTGGGGGGGTGCTTGAGCGGTACCTACGGTACACCAACCTTAGCGGACATGGACCTGGACCTGGGCGGGTGCCAGGTGACGGCGGGCCTTGGTTGCCTTCGGCACTGGGCTGGGCCAGTGGCCAATGCCCTGGGGGGCGGTCACTGGTCGCTGGCAGGACTGGGGGGCCACCTCCGGGGAGCGAGGCGGGAGGTGTGTGCTAATCCTGTAAGCCGCCGATGAATGTAAGCATTCTGGAGGGCTGCTCGCCAAAAATGCCCATTGCCCGGCCGGCCAACAGAAATTACATGCAGTGTTTGCGACTTCACATGAGGATGCAGCCTCTCGTCCCACCTATGCTGCGGCGTACGCAACTCGGTCCCGTACCTTTGTACCGCCGGTACACTTCCATGCGATAGGGTGGTAGGTTTGACCACTGTCCGTGTGGCGCCATCCGCATTGGGCTTGGCTCCAACGCCGCTCTACGCCGCATGGCGATGGCAAGACGTGATTGCGGGGCAGGCCGCCGTCATATGACTGACAAAGGATCTTATGCCAGTCTTTGTGCAATGTGCACCGAATCACGGTCACTGGCAAAAACGGATCGCCGTGCTCACCGTTTGGGGTGGACAACCGTTTGCAGGCACCTTATCATGGAGCTTGGATTGTTGAGTGGCATGGTGGCCAGTGATCCAGAGCTGAATTGTAGGCCCGATGTTCTGCTATCCACCTCAAACTTGCTCTTTGTTCATGAAATGGAACTTGTTTTTGACATTCTTATGACAAGCCTCTTCTCAAAGCGCGTTGTGTTTTTTTTGTTTCCATATTGTGTTGCGACCAGCCTTTTCTTTCTTTTTTACTCGACGCTTTCAAAGGTCCGCTTGATGCCAAATTATCCAGAGTGCAGGCCTTCGCCATTGGTTTGGATATTTCCAACCTCATCCCAACTGAACACCCTGGTCTTGTGGGTTGTCCTATTCCACAACACCGCCGGGGTCAAACCTGAAGCACTGCTGACAGCTCGAACAGCAGAAGGTTGAAAACTGGGGTAGAAATACTGCGTTGGAAACAAGGCAGAACTCAATGATCCCGCGAACTCTTTCTCTACTTGATGTATATTCACATAGAAAAAAATTGTTCAACCGACAGGCAACCATGACCACATAATCAGTGTCTTGCACGAGGCCATGGGATGTGGGGATGTGGAGAAGCCCATGAAAAAAAAAAAGGGCCAATACTAGGCAGGGGCTCGGTGAATTTCGACAGGGAAGGCCAGTGTTTCCTGGTTGATTGACAACAACGTAGTGGCGGTGTCCTCCGTGTTTGCAAGCCCTGGTGTTGATATTGCAGTAATTGGAAAAGGCAATCGTGATAAAGCTGAGGCGAGGAGCTATACTGCATATGACTTAGTGGGTGTGCCGAGAACGTTGATTAAGGAAGAAGCTTGGAGATTATCATTCACATTGCGGCCTCACAATTTCTTTGGAGATTTCGCCTGCATGTGGTTCTCCACATTAGATGCCAGCTGGATCGCTGACAGCTAGCATCTTCATTGCTGTCATGTCATGATGCTCTGTCCAGATCGGCACCAGTATTGCTGGGGACAGATAATCTTCTCTGTGGAATTCTGTGGACACCTGCGGGATCCAGAGGAATAGAGCGTGTAGTGATGCAGGGCTTTGCCCAAGCGCCCAAGAGAGGATTGGCATGCCTCAAAATACCACGTGCTGTGAAAGACGATATGACCCACAACAAAAGTCCAGGCTCGCCTGTGCCTGTGACGTTCATTATCAAGCATGCTTTGGCCGTGTCCGCTTTTCGCTCAAGTTGGAGTTGATATCGGTTGTTTTGAAGCTATTCACAGGAGCCTACTGTATGAGCTGCCAAGTAGAAGCACAAACAAACGACGAGATCCTCGCACATGTATTACCTCGTCACATTTAGGAACTGCACAAAGAAAACTCGACGTCGACACGTGTTTGACCCAGCACTTATGCTGCTCCAATACTCAAATTCGTCGTGGCTGACCTGTTAGACATGAGAGCGTGTTTTCACTGACATATGTTCCTGCCCTACTTCCCACTAGAGGTAGCCATTACTAGCGCCAGATGTGGCGGTGACAATAGACTATCTTCAATCAATGCTCGACCTGTTAGCAGTGGGCATGGTTCTAGCCACAGTAAGCAACTATAATTGGACATCTGGCTTGTCTACTGCTCCAGGTTCATGTGCTTCGGTCAATTTCATTCCGGGCATATTCGCCCATATGTCGTCATGGATATGAGGGAATGTTGTCCCCAACAGGAGAAGAACGAAAGAATGCGCCTTTTCCCGTGTTTGCCATCTTGGTTGCATTATTCGCCCACCGCCGTGCAGCTTTGACAACAGTACGAACGCGGGACCCGATGATTTTCCTGCAAACTGAAGCATTCTTTCAACCTGCCTGGTCCACCATTCCTCAAACTCCCTGGCCCACTTTTTCCGCAGATGGCCGCTGGCGATTCACCTGAGCGGTGAGGTCTTCAAAACTATTACTTTCGTCTTTATCTTGTCAGAATGCACCAGGTTTGCCGATTGTGACAAGGGACTACTCAAAAAGGCACACCCTTGCGCGGCGAGGTTGTTTGCCCGAGCTGCTGGGTCAAGGATTCATTGGCCGGCCTCTGCACCTCATCAACCCGGAATGCGGTTGTCGATCTGGCGACCAGAACAGGTCAACTTTTCGGCAGCTTTTGTGACGTGTGAATGGCGCACCACATCCACATCTACAACTAGGTTGTGGGCAAACTCAGAGTCCACTTATAATACATGGTTAGTGGACAAAGGAAAAGTCACACGGATGCTTTCCCAGCACTGAGGCCCTTGTGGGCGGACGTTCACCGTACGGATGATACGCTGGCTGATAATTCGCGTGCATACCTGCAAATTAAAAGTCGAGTTAATTGAGAACAGGCTTGCGATGAATTCCTGGGCAAATTGAGCATTGTTGATGCACATTGGGTCACCATGCCTCCTGTGGAGATCAGAGAAATGCAATGTAAGTGAATTGGCGAAATGATTTACACCAAACCGTACAATACGGTGGCGGAATATGGAAACCGTCTAGGACTCCCAGACTAGTGGAACTCAATGGCGAGATTTATGCAAGCCCTCGTGAGCATGGCCCGAGCGACTGCAAGAGATCGACGCGGCCTAGGGTAAAAGCGGCAACGGGGAGCCCACCTCAGATGTTTAAGGAGGCGATAAACGCAAGCAGCGGCGGCCTTGGTGCGACTCATGGATTGGTTGGGACCGGGGGGGCGTGCATGTGTGCGTCAAAGTGTGTCAGTTTTGATCAAGGCCACTGAAGCCGGGGGACATGTCGCTGGATCCAGGCCGACAGGCAGAACAGGCAGTCGTTGTTTTCTTTTTGGTCGAGGCCTGGGGGCCTAGGCCGTGAAGTACAAGGTGGGACATTCGTCATTCGGGAGGAAGCCTGACAGAGGCAAAAAAAAAAAAAAAAAAAAAAAAAAAGCCATTGACTGATGCCTTGAGCTGGTGGCTGCGACGTGTTTGCCGACCGCCATTCCCAGCAGCCTCTCACCTTTCACCTCTCACAAACCAAGGCCCGCTCTGCGTATCTCGCTCTCTCTCCTTCGTTTCTAGGTACCTTCTGGACCGGCGAGTTCGGTCGCCATGGCTGGGGGAGTGGAGCCAGAAGGCATGAGAAAGCGGAGAACAGCAGCGAGTGGAGCGGGCCTGTGTACATGACGGGCGATAGGCCCTGGGCGGTCATGATAACCCCAGACGTTATCTGCCTCTGGGTACGGCGCACAGTAGCGTCACAAGCAGCGCTCATGACGAGTAGCAGCAAGATGATGCCGCCTCACCGATGCCGCCATTCATATCCATGCTCGCAGGTCACGGACTCACGGTCACGATCCCATCAGGGACTGGCTTCCCTCCCCGCTTCTCCGCCCTGCGTGCTTCGCTCAGGGCTCAGGGAAGAAGGAGGGGGCGTGCGCCATGCCGAGCTTGTGCATGTTGTTTAATAATTCGCCTGTCATTGTGCGTTTTCGTTCTGGCTGCCTGCGCCGGGCCTGCTTGATAGAGCAGGCTCGGGAACTCTACAATCGGCCTCATCGCGCCGAGCGATTACCAGTGCTGGAAGCTAGATGCGGAGTCGAAGCCGTGGGCAGCCAGGCATGGTCTCGGCCAGGCACTGGCACCACACCACTAGGCCTAGATGCCGACGTCGCCCATCACTGCCTATGTGGTTAAATTTTTTTTTTTTAAAAAAAAAAAGATAAAAAAAAAAGGAACAAGATCACGATGGCGTCGGCCGGACAATCCGAGGTGCTGTAGCGCGTGAGAAAAATGCCCGTAGATGGAAGCGGAGCAAAAGCCATGGCGGCCGGGCTGGTTGCAAGCTCGGGAGCACAAAGGTTAGATGAGGGACCATTCCTTGACAGTTCGCTGCTGTGCCCTCCCAGGCGGACGTTCTCCCCTTCTGCACCGTCACAGCTTGTCTGTTCAAGGGACGCGGCTCACCAGAGACAAGGCACACTTGTTTCTCCAACAGCTACCCGAGTCTAGCGGCCGGCCAGAGAGTGACCGAGAGAGGCTTGGCCCGAGCCTCTGTGCGAGGCGATATATCAGACATCAAGCAACACATCCCTGCCCATCGGTCCCTGTACGTGCTGAGACCCTGCCCTTGACAAAACAAAAAACGTCACACAGCCATGCATACTCGCAGCGCAGCAATAGACTTGCCCCCCTCGGCCATCTCCATTTCGTCAGCCCTGACTCCAGGCCTTTTCTCGCGTGACGCAGCTTCCGACCTCGTCGTGCTTCCCATCTGTCTCATCTTTCCTCTGTCCACGACCAGCCCCCCCCCCTCGCTGCTGACCCTTCTCCAATTCGGCCTCCCGCAGCTCACCGTCGCAGCAGCCGTGACCGGGCACCTCCAAGGTCTCTTGCACTTTCACGTCTGTGGATAAAGAGGGCATTGTGATGATGCAGGTGGGAGGAGCCATGTTGATCACCACGCCTCCCTCGGGCTGCCACGCTCCTTTGCTTGGACTCGGACCAATACCAGTGCATACGATTCAGTCTCGGCCTTGCAATTGTGCTGCCACAAGTGCCCATTGATTGTACAGTAGCTTCGACATATGCACGTACATGTAGCCTCTCCTCGCCCATGCATTTTGCATTATCTCTCTGTATGCCCGCGCCCCGTATGGGGAGTCTTTCTGTCAGTAAGCCACCATCATGGCCATGGCCATGGCCCGCGGTCCTGACCTTGACTCGACTGACCACTGACCGACGACCGTCTTGACTCCTCACCAGCACCAAGCCTTATACTAGCAGAGCGACACACACGGCCGCGTTCGTTCCATGCCGCTTTTGAACAGGCCCCTTGAATAAAACAGCACAGTCTAAAAATATACTTTCACTCTCGCCCCAGAGTTTCCCGCTTCCCCCTTAGCTTCTCCACACTGCACCACCCGGTCTTATTTCCATGCCCTCGGGTGCGAGGTATTCCGTATTGCTTCGCATTGCGTTGCGCCTTGTGCGCAAACTCTTGCGGGGCCAGAATGCATGGCGCGCGAAAATGCAAATGTTGCTTGGCAGAGGCGCAGAAACACTCCGGGTCCCTGTGTCAACAGCATTGGAAACCCTCCTCACTTGCCCCTCAATGCTCACTGCAATTCAGCACCTGGACCGTGATCGCGGATGTACTTCACCCCGCTTGCTCGTACGATATTGATCTTGGCCGAAGTAATAACAATATGTAGAGGGAAAATAAGCCGAAAGGTCCATAAGGTACTATCTTTAGGTGATTATATTCATTCATTTATTTATTTTTGCTAGAAACCCCAGGATATGTAGTCTCTTCTTTTCAGGGCCCCATGCTACAAGGTGTTGAACTGATAAGTCGTTCAAGGATTACATTGTACATGTGATTCATCACTTAGCCATTTTCGCCTGTTGTCGGGATCGTCCTCTGATCCGAATGAGAAGAGTGCTAAGCGGCTGTAGCCGTCAATAACCATTGCAGATACCGCGGCGTCAAGACAGTTCGTTTCTGCCTTTAACCATTCTTGTGTCGAGTGCTACCAGGCGTTGATTTCTCTTAGCTTCCGCTTTCATTTCATTCGTTACCAGCTGTCGCATTCTCCCCTGTAATGCATATAATAAGCTCGCATGTATCCTTTCGTCTCGATCGCTGCCACAACAGCCTGTGAGGCTTTACAGGGCGACTCTACTATCATTTCGCCAGCGGATACACTAGATTATGAGATACAACTTGTTTCCCTATTAAAACAGCACGCCCACACATGCCTGTATGAGCTTCCAAATAATCGCACTGATATGGGGAGACTTGACTCCCCTTGAGGCCAGTGATTTAGACAAACCCATTGTGATATCAGAGAGGACATGGCCATACTGGGAATCAGTGATGTCGTTTGGCGGCTTCAAGTGGAGGAAAAAGAAAAAAAAACTGATGCGTCGTTCAACCAGAAAATATCAGATTTGATAGTGGAAAGTGGGTTCTGGGAATAACAAGCGGAAATCTTCAGAGTGGGCATTGCATGGGAAAAACATCGTGTGTCCCTCTGCTCTCCGAAGAGATTGTTCGGCAAGGTAATATTACATTAGATACACCTCAACGACAAGGCTCACTTAGCAATGATGATGGCATTTTTTTCTTTAGCCGCAACTCTGTAGCTCCATCTCAACGCTGATTCGTCTCCATGCTCAAGGTTTTGGCCATCTAAGCCGATTCCGCTGAATCCACCTGCCCCCTCCCCCCTTTCCCCTCCTGGTGAAATCCCACAGCTCCATTCTCGAGCATTTAGTACTATGTGCCTTGAGCAACAAGCCCGCTCTTGCTAGTCCGCAGGGATTGCGTTCGCCTGCTAGGATGCGCTCCCTCCCCCCCCTCCTCCCAAAGCTCACATGGGTCCCGGAACTCCCGGGCCGCGAACATGGAACCAGCGGGGGGAGATTAGGAATACGACGAGTCTCAGCCGATGTTTATTTGAGTCAGGTCTCTCGTCGTGTCAAAAAGAATTCGAGCCTAGCAGAGTTAAAGGAGATAAAATGTGATTGGACAAGAAGGCGAGTTCTTGTTGACCCAACTGCTGTTGCACTACTGATACCGAAAACCTATTGGGAGGTAAATTCGACATGGATAGACACAGATATCCGCGGCAGTCAACTCTCATCTACAATGAATACTCATAGTGCTCACCAACGGCTGGAAACCTCACTAATGCACAGCTCGAGAACTTTGTTCACCAATATCCGCTTTGGCACTTGAATTCAGGTATATAATGCCCCAGACACCCAACGCCGTTGCCATGAAAGCACAACACCACACATGGGTTCGCAACAAACATGAACCGTGATGGAAGGTAGCGTGAATCAGCAGGGTGGCACCTAAAACTGCACCCCCGAGCTGTGTCCATCTCCCTGTCCATCCCCCCTCCCCCAAGTCTTTTTTTTGTCACGAAGAAAAAACCAAGAAGCGACCGTACACCCAGCAAAGACAAACAGTACCATAATCATGATCCTTCCCACCAGGAACACAATCCCATCAGTCCGTCCGTCTCGGAGCGCTGTGCTGAGCCGGCCAGTAGAAACACAGATGACAAAATCAACACGGCCATGATAACCGTATCCCATCCAACGCACTAGGGCCACCGAAACCACCCTGTAATGCAAAGTGAATCAATCCTTGGGCAAAGGCTTTCAAAAATGTATTTTCCTCTCGCCAACGCAACGGGGCGAACCCCCACAGATCAAGATGATGTCAAGCAATAATCATGTTGTTCCATCCAAAGTTTTTTTTGAGTCCCTTTGCCCGTCCATATATCCGTCCGAAAAGGTTCCGTGCAGTAAGCGGCATGTGCGCCGCAGAGTTTTTTTTTCTTTTATGTGTGAGGTCCTAGTTGTAGTATTAAATTGAGTACGGGTAATAAGCATGTGGATAGGTGAAGTAAGTGAGCTCTGTCATGTCACAACTCTATTGTGGGTAGTAGACCATGCCGGGAGCTTGCTGGGCGTAGTAGAACGCGTCAGGGCTGGGCGTCACCATGCCTCCCATGCCCATGACGTTAGGTTGGTAGCCCTGGGGAGCAGAGTAGGCCGGGTAGTTGTTTACCGGAGGTAGCTGAGAGGCATCGTAATAATAGACCATGCCATTGACCTCCTGGGCGACGAGATTGGAGCCTCCTCCAGGTGGCTGTGCGTTGCCCTGGACGGGCTGCTCGTGTTGGGTTTGCGGAGTGTAGCTTCCAGGGGGGCCCTGCTGGCCGGGAACAAACGCAGGAGCTGCAGCAGATGGCGGTATGTTGGGGTAGTAGTACCCTGGCTGGGGCTGCACCTGGTATGGCTGCTGGTTGTAGAACGGTGGTTGCTGGCCATAGGTGTTGGGCTGGAACGGTGCGGCATGAATCGCGCGCTCGGGAATTTGGGACAGGGGTGTGCCGGTGGAGTGCTGTGAGGGATACGAGGGCTGGCGATTGTGAGATTCGTGCGAGATGCCATTTGACATTTGCACAGGAACCTGCTGGTGGAAGGCCTGCTGAAAGGCTTGAGGGCCTTGCTGCATCGTGGGCGACTCGATGTCGGCAACCGAGATGTTCTTTTGAGGACGCGGTTGGTGCATAGGGAGCGCTGATGGGGGCCTGTTTTCCTGGAAGGTCGGCTTCTGTGGCAGAGGGTAGGTTTGGGGTTGAGGGAAGTCGTTGATTGACGACTCCGACGGCGGTGGCCTCTCATGCTGAATGATGGGAACATGCTGGTCCACAGGCGGTGGCGGTGGCATAGCCATGTGGACGTCCGGTCGTGGAACAGGAGGTAGGCGGACAACGGGTCGAGAGGCCTCGACCGGAATGGGCGGCCGAGAGATGACGGAGCCGGTCGGGGAGAACATGTAGTCGCGGTCGACAATAGACGATCTCCGGCTGACGCCAACACTGGGAGAGTAGACGCTACCGTAGTAGCTTCCGCCAAAGACACTGGTCCTTCTCGAGAAGCCTCCAACCGATCCAAAGCCAGATCGAGGCTTGCCGCGCATCCGCTGCTGGTTAGGCCGCATAGCACGGGGAATGAATATGAAGGACCTGTCGGCGGCGGGGAAGATGTATCGAGGGGGGTTGTCAGGAAGTGAGATTCGGACTGGTTTGTCTCGCCGCAGGGGAGGACGATGGTCGGGCAGCTTGGTGTACTGCTTGACAGCGACACCAGAGAAGACGGCGGGAGTCTTCATGTTGGGAAGAAAGACCCGAACCTGTGCGTTTCCAATGTGCTTCTCGGTAGAGAGGGTGCGGTTGATTGGAGTCGGGTTGGGTTCACACGTCGGAATGTAGCCGTTGCCGTTTGCTGGACCCTCGTCATCCACCATGTGCCGGGGCCGTACCGGAGGAGTTGGTTCTGCAACGGACTCATGCATGTCGTGGGTCCAAGGGGAATTGGTAGTCGGGTCAGCCGGGTGTTGCAATTGGTTGCTGTGTCTGTTAGCAATGAGCTTCGATGAGAGAGCTCAAGCTAGGGGATACTCACTTGACGGGAGCATAGGGGCCACCAATGCCACCGCGCCCGCCCCTTCCACGGCCCCTCCCAAATGGCCGGAAGCCGTTGGCCGCAGGTCCTGCATGCCGGTGGTCGTGCATAAAAAAGGCACCTCGGTTGGGCACAAAGGCTGGATCCTCATCCCTCCGTTTCTTGTAGTCCTCGTGCTCCTGACGTCGTCGATTGGCGGCGGAGCTTTCCTTCTGGCGAATGGCAGCAGCGGAGCTTACGACGATGGGAGCGTTGGGCGACTTGGCGGGTTCCGGGGCGGTGACTTCATCAAAATGCATCTCCTGAACCGGAGGGTCCTTGTCGGTGATGGACAGGCCGTGCAGCATCGCATCGGTATCCGAGATTACCTTGCTGTCCGCCTGGGCATCGGTGCCCAACTTGGATGATTTCTTGTGAGCGCCATTGGTCGTCTTGCGAGTGTTCTGAGAGGTCGGAGAGGCCTCATCGATGTTGCTTGTGTCACTGTCGTCGGCCAGGTCGTTGTCATCTGTGGCGAGGGAGCCATCGGTGATGGAATCGTCGTCTAGGTCCAGGGCCTCGGGGCCGCCCTCGTCGTCGCCCTCGTCTTCAACGCGGCGACGTGTGCCGATGAGCTTTCTGCGGCGGGGAGCGCCAGCCATGGTTGCGCAGCGATGGAGGCGATGGAACAGTCGACGGAGGGGGCTTCGGGGTCGAGCAGCGAACGAAGATGCGACAGGCCGGGCAGGTCATGCGGCGACGGCCGGGCGCAGCGGATAGAGAGGAGGAAGGGCTGGTGATGGATGGCAAGAAAGGGCGGTAGTGACTATAGAAGAAAAAAAAAGGTACCAGGTAAGGTAAGATGAGATGAATCAAGTCCCAGGAACCGCCCGGCGGTAGTGGTGAAAAAGCAATAAAGACTAAGAGGGAAAAAACAAAACAACCCAATGCCAAATATAGAGATTCCTGACAAGCAAGAGCAACCGCTGGACAACCAACCCAAATAGAGAAAATAAGAGAGAAAAAGAGGGGGAAAGGGGAGGGAGAAGACTCTGCAAGGCTCTCTTGCCTGGATGCAAATCCGGTGGATGCAGAGCAGGCGGTGGTGGAGAGCGAGAGGCGGCGAGGGGAGGCGGCGAAGTGGAGGAAGAGACGAGAGGGTGAAGGAGGAGGAGAACGAGATGTGGTGATGGTGGTCCAGAGAGAAGATTTGGTAAGGTAAATCGGATCGCCAAAAAGTGCTGGCCCCCCCGGCCCATAATCCTCTAGTGGTCTGCTAGCCCCATGTTACTGATGAATCCGGGCCGCCAGCACGCCCAGGTACCCGCCAGGCGAAATCGGCGTGGGCAGGTACATGCTGCGTGGTGTCTGACTCCAGCTTGGCGGATGCCGACTAGCAGACAAAACGGTCTCCAAAGTCGCTGGCAGCGTGCCAGCTCAGGTCGACAGTGCCTGGAACCCACTGCGGGATGGGGCCTGCTCGGTGCTAGGCACATGGGGAGCTGCCCTGGCGTGTGCTGCTTTGCCGTGCATAGTCTGTCTCTGGCTGCGTAGTGCTTATCATCAAATCCACGGCATTTGATTCATCAACACGGTTTGAATCATTACCTGCAGCTTCATAGTTTCTTGCGTTCCGAGTTGAGCATCCTTCTCCAGCATTATGGGGTTCGGCAAGCAGCAGATGGGGCATCCCCAGAGGGAGAGGGAAAGAAAAAAAAAAGGCCACTCCCTCCAAACCAGCAGCCGCCTGAACCAGAGGTACATGTCCAAAGAGAATGAGAGAAAAAAAAGCAGAGTACCCACCTACACTACGTCTGATGGCATCACAGATCCTTCCATGCCCTTCCTTGGGACTCTGGTTCTTCAAACCCAGCAGGCGAGAAAACACATCGTGGTCGGCCGCTCATTGCAAAACCCACACAGTCCAGGGTTCTGTCCATGACACACTGCTCGCATCCATGCCATTCGCCTCGCAGCACAAACATGCACGCCCACACACTCAAAACGGACCGCTGCGGTTGTTTTGTTTTTTTGTTGTTGTTTCTGGTGTCCATTACCAATCTAGGTTACAGGGTGTTTCTCCAACTCACACGTCCACCCACACACTTACACACCATGGTCTGCCAGCGATGAATCACACAACCGGCATTAGCCAGCTCCACGTCTGTGTCTGCCTTGCTACCTTTGACTTCTGCCTGGCTTCATGCAAAGACATCGCTAATAACTAGAAATGACGCTTGGCCGCCTTCTACCCGGATGCTTGCAGGCACTTGAGTTTCCCGTCGTCCTCGTCCTCGTCCTTGCCTGTAGGCCCCCCCAGATCGCTCGAGTGTGCCATTCGTGTCTGCTGCGTGCCATGAATCACACATGCTTTGCTTTGTCTCTCACTCTCCCTCCCATCAGATGATACCCCAACAAGTCTCCAGAGGAGAGAGCGGCGCACACACATATGCACACACACACCACATGTACGAATCTGATTCCGGGGGTTGGGGGTAACAAAGGTAAGCCAGAGTGGTGGGTGGCATGTAGTGTGGTGAGTGTCGTAGCTGACAAAAAAACACTCCACCTGCTCCTCTTGCTCCCCTTGCCAATGCTGTAACCCATCCCATCCGTGATGCATCACGCACCGACCGTATCGGCGATGTATTCACTTTCTCACCCATGCCATCCCGAAACAAGACGAAATCAAGGAATCCAGCGTCGCCCGCGTACGGTGCCCCCGTGGGATGTGAGGCCACGTTTCGAAGACGAGCCTGCATGCCTTGCAGGAACAAAGACGAGACCCAGCAGAAGGCTTGCCCGCCACTGGGTGGTGCTGTTGTGGACCATATCTGTATGTACGTACAGATCAGATGTGTGCGTGCGTGTATGTGTGAGCGTCCGTCTCTGTGTCTGCATCTGTATCCGTAGGCCGGTGCCCCAATGGCTGCACGTGTGTCATGTATGTGGTACTGGACTGAATGACTGACTGACTGACTGATTGCCTGTCTGTCTGTCTGTCTGCCTCTGCGCTGGCTCGTCCCCAACCAGCAGATAGATCCACGACTGTGGCCCGGCCTGGCCTGGTCAACCACCCCGCATTCACATCGTCCATCCAAGACCCCAGCGTGCGGTCCCCATTCTTTTTTTTCCCTCTTCCGTCCCCCCGCCGGAGGAAAAAGACGAGAGTCAAAGGACGACAGGATGGTGTGGGTTTCGTCAGTACGACCAAGGCGAACACCAGGGTGAACTAGCAGAGCATGGATATGCACAACATCGCAGAGGCAGCGTGATGGCCACCTTGTTTTGGCCAACTAGACATGGCTCTTTCGCGGCCAGGCCCAGGATAGATGCGGCAGTGACCTCGCAAATCCCACCGCCAGCCGGGCTCCCCGTCAGTTCCATCAATCCACGGGGCCCATGGACATCGACAGCGGTCCCCTTCCGTCCCTCCACCAGCCCCAGCCAGCCTCCTCCCCTCCGGAGACCACAGAAACAAACCACACAAGGGCGAGAAAAAAATAAATTAACAAGACAGGCGGCTCTGAGCAGTGTCTCAAGTTTCGGTATGCTGCCGGCCTGTGGTTGGCGGACCGACCGACACCACCGGAGACAGGCACATGTCAAGCATGGCTTGGGACGTCTTCCGATTTGGCTACCAGACGACGCTAATCGACTTGTCTTGCAACCCCCCACGCACGCGAGAGAGGCGATAGAGTGTCAACACCGGCCGAAGCCGAACCATTGCAACGGCCATCATTTACAGTGATATCATGCTTCCTATCTGTTTTTTTTTTGTTTTTTTGGGTTATTTTTATTTTACTTATTCGTTTTTGTTTCCACTGTTGAGTTGGTGTTTTGGGGTAATTTTACCTCATCTTACTTTGCCCAAGTGGATCAAGTTATATGACATGATCATCTCAAAGCACTGACGTCGTGCCGGAAAAAAAGGTTTCCCCAAGGGGTTCGAGGCTGAATCGTAACTCTTCAGCTGCTTCATCTAAGCTATGAGACAAAAGGCCTGATGCCGCTCAGCTCCGCAGCTCAAACGAAGCAGCCAACGCATACGGCGGCGGGCGTGACGGGAACCGTCCCATGATGCATGATGGCGACGACTTTAGATAGCATGCTTTTCTGCTCCTATAGCACAATTAATTAAGTCACCAAGCGTCACCGGCGGGGTTCGTCGTGCAGCTCCCCTTTTGGCTTAAGCAGCCATCGCTTCCGTCACTCTCTCGCTTTTCCCCGCTCTTGACATTTCCCATCTTCCCCAGATCTCTTGCCGCGCTAATACTGTATGTAGCTTGTTAGCCAAGGCGGCGAGCTGCTCTGAGATCCAAGCTCCTCGTCCTCGTTCTGTTTCTGTTTCTGTCTCTGCTCAGCCCATCGCCAGCTCCGGCCCCAGCTCCGTTCGTTTCACAATCAGAATCAGATCATGCCGTAGCAACTGCGGCAGCGCCTTTTCCTCGCCCATCTCGCCGTCTCTTCCCATACGTAATCATCAACCCACCCTTGCTCGCAGCAGACTCTGCTCTGCATCGCCTTGAGACTTCGCCTATCATGGTAGCGGGTGGGGTCCCTCCATTTAGCACGCAAATAAGTAGCCCGGCCGGCGCCGGCTTCCAGCGGGTTTCAGTCACAGAAAAAAAACCAAAAAGGCGCCAAAGGACAAAAAATAGAGGCACCCGCAGCAAGCCAAGACCAGCCTCCATAATCCCGTTCAACCCCCATGTGATCATTAGAGCTGCCTCTAACGTCAGTCCTTTAACCTACATGACAAGCTTCTCTCCGCCCCCTCCCCCTTCTCCTCTTTGCCGCCCAACACTCGCGAGACCGTCTATTCCAATTCCCTCGGATAACCACATTTTTCCGCTGCTGCACTCAATTCGACGCCTGAGAGTACACATGCCGCCACTTAAAAAGCTGCAATCCTAGCACCCCGAAACCCGAAACAAGTCGAGGCTCTGCGCGCCAACCAAAAAAAA
>VTGD01000192.1:0-61305 GCA_013406985.1 Calonectria crousiana | reverse complement strand
CCAAAAAAAAAAAAAAAAAAAAAAAAAAAAAAAAAAGAGGAGGAAGAAGGCTCCTTGCTTCGTTTCAGTCACTTGAGTCAGCGAGCTGCGCTTGACAGCTGAACGGGCCGCCCAGTCAATCCGAACAACATAATCACCCCATTATGACGGAGATGCTCGTAGAGCTGAATGAGTTTTTGGCCCAGTCACTAGTGTCGCGGTGGTGGCTCCATAGCCCCATGGGATCCATCATCCAAGGCAAGTTTCCTCGCCGGCTTCATTTTTTCTCCTTCAGCGCTGGGCTCATGGCGGGCCGACCAACGCTCGGCGTCCGGTTACTAGTTTAGGTATCCGACGCTTAACCTTTGCGCAACCCCGCCTTGCGCCGTGACTAGAAGCATTAGTATCAGCATCCGCGGCGCCGCGGCGGATTCCTTTGAGGCCTGGTTCTGCCTACTTGCAGCCCACCTGCCGCCTCTCAACTAGCTCTGCCATCACCAAGACAATGCTCAAACAAAAGAGGTCCTCAGTACAACGCCGCCTGGATCATCGGGACTAACCAATGCAACTCAAGAAACCCCGAGCCCTAACAAGGGCCTAGAGACCGTTGCGCGCCGTTGAGCCGCTGCTAGGCTCACGATTCTAGGACCTAGCCCTGAGGCGTTTCGGAGAGTGGCTATTCCCATCCGCCCTGACCTGACCAGCACCAGCCCTGCAAAGCCGCTGCACCAAGAATGACGGTAAAAACCATAACCGCCTTGACAAGGTCACAAGGATTGCCGGCCACAAGGCAGGGTGGATGCCTCGCAGCAGAGCCCTTGTACTATGGATGTGGAGATGTGGAGCCAAACTCCAGGACGTCGGTGAGATTGCCCGATGCGATGCGTTGGCGATCCCTCGCAACGAGGTGGATGCCGGGAGGGCCTCAGGTTTGCCTTTGACCTTGCGGTGCCTTGCCAGGGGGGCCCATTCCAGCGCGCCGGTGCTCAATTTTTTCCCGCCCAGGTTCTGGGGTTGGTGTTGGCGGGAGCGGCTTTTGGCATCGCGAGATCGCCTGTCGGAGCATCAACCCTGGTCATGATCCATCGACGTACGCAAGGGTCAACTCAATGGTCCGGTCACACATTGGATCCAACTGGTGGAGTGTGATTTGGCAGATGTGTGTGCAGCTGTGAATTCCCGCGCCTACGTGCGTCCGCCATGAACACCGTGGGTTCGTAAGTATCGTGACCCCGGAACCACACGAGCAGTCACATCTTTGCTTTTCTTCGCGTCGACGCCGCCCACCCCAGTCCTGATCCGCGCCGCCCCCTTCCTTGATTCCCGGTCCGGTTACTTCTTTCCCTCGCCACTCAACAAATCTCCTTTTCTCGCGGTTGTTTTTGATACCATGGTTGAAAACAGAACCTGGGGGGGTTGGCATGGGCACATACACACACACTCTCACACACAAAATCTGCCCAAAAAAATAAAAAATCCACCCCCCCTCCGATTCACCCTCCCACCCTCACATCGCGGCTACTGACATCCCAGGATAATGAGATTTCAGACGACACAGCTAAAGGACCCAAGAAAAAGACAAACTAACTCCACCCCCCGTTCGGGCGGTGCGCCACAACGCTGTTTAGCAGCTAATGGCAGGCCCGTCTCACAGCAGCCGATATGACAGGTCTGCTGCTAGAGGCCGGGGCCGGCATCCAGCATGGCTACCCAGGCTTCTCGCAGCGGGCCCCCTACGAAGATCAGATTGCATGGTAGCCCGCCGCTGTGCATAGCGCCTACGTGTAGATGTTGTTCATACCCGTCCTCATTTCTTTAGCCTTTCCCTTCTTGGTCTCGTAAGGTATCGCTGGAAGATAGCCATTCCAAGTCCGCCCCTCAACCTCTCCTGGCCCAAAACCATAAATCCCATCCGTGCCCCCACACTTTGACCAGTCCATACCATCATCAACTCTCTGATAAATTGCCTCTTTGATTTTCTAATAACTTTATTACTTGGGGTCCACACTGTTCATCACCCCCACGCTCTCAACACTCCCTCCTGGGCCTCTTCTCGAAAGATTTCAACATGGTTCTGTCACGATATCATCCTTTGACATCCGGCCCCCAGGCATGCTGCTGTGATGACCTCTCCCCGGAAGAGGTCTTCTGTGCTGTCTACACGCCAACGGAACCAAACACTGTTGAGTGCTGGCATTGGGAGAAGACCAGCGGCTTCATCGATTCGACAAAGTTGCGAATTTCTATCGTCTCGGCACACAAGGTTCCTGGCACCAGGTGTCCAACATGCGCCGCCGCAGGCAAAGAGGTCTGGGTTATCCCAGGCCGCTGTTGTGGTTACTGCGGAACCCCCTGCGACAACCACTAAGCTTCAACGCGTTCTGATTCTCTCGCACGGGCTCAAGGCAGTTGCCAGCGAATGACAATGTCAGAAATGGCGACGTTTGCGAACTTGCTGGGCACTCCATCGAAGACACCAACATCACCTAACCATTCACATTGGAATCCGGCATGGTAGCACTGTTGTGATGGTGGATGAGAGAAAGGAAAAGAGCATCAGACCGAGACTGAAAAGTCAAGTCGGCTCAGCCAAACTTCTGAAAGAGGAAAAAAGGAAGTTGGGCATTACGAAATCAGTTTTGGCAATGTTTTGATGCATTGCCAGGGACAAGACCGCTGTTGCGGGGTTTTTATTTTTTATTTTTTACGATCATGTTGAGGCTCTGAGGAAACGGACATCTTCAACCCTTGCTGCGACATTGGCCACTTAGTGGTTGGTTGGCACAGTGCCAAAAATAAAAGGATGGCATCACTGGAACAGCCACTGCCAAGGGCCATGTCTCACACTTCTGCGGAGTGAACAGGGCGAGCCTATCGGTCTCCGCGGGTACCTAATGCGACAGGAGGGAAATATCATTATACGTTTTACAATCTCGAATATGGGTGGAAATTACGACCGACACGTTTACCAGCTCAAGACTGCGGGGAAGGGGTGAATTGTTTTGCGACTCGGCTCCATGGGCGAATGAGTGGACATTTCATGATCATGACTCGGGCTTACAGCACCGTCAGAAGGCCACAGTGGCCGTACCGGGAACATGGGTTGTATCAATAATTCGGGAGTTGGGCTGCATGAGCCACCGCCTCCTGTGACGGTATTGCAGGGCGAGTCGTATCCGACATTCCGGGAGATGCCGGTAGTTGGCTGTTGGAGGGAGGGTGAAGAGAAAAGAGACAACGTCTTATGATGAGGGGAAACATGTAATTCGACGATCTGTAATTCGAGGGTTTTTGCAAGGCCCAGGCCGTTGAAACAATCTTGACCACACCACCATATGATTGGCATTCACTATTGGCATCTATATCTGGGGCAACGCGAGAAATTGGGTTTGCTGCCCCCCATCCATGCAGCGTGACATGAACTGTTGGAAAAAGCTCGTCCCAGGCCTTGTTCCAAATCGGAAATCTTGGCAGAATTTCGTCCCGTGGGCGTAGTCTGGACTGCCCAGACCAGCTGCCAAAAAAGCATGGCTGAACCTGCATGTGCGCCACTCTGACACAAAGGTGAAGATTGTGAAGTGTCAATTATCAATTGTCGAACAGGTTGGCTGAGCCGCATCCTCCAGCACCAGTTAGCTTATGCGCGACAAATCATGGTTGCGTCGAGATGACGCAAAAATGGTGATGCGCGAAGCTGATTGGCACAGCAGGCCTGTCAGCGCCAAAATCTGTTTCAAATTGATGGCGTGTTCCGTATCTTCGGCCGTAGTAAGCCCCGGTCTCGACGCCGAGAGTCGGCAGATGAGGTCTCGCGCCTGTGAGCGAACTGGGCCCGGGCTCCGGCCGCCGGCGCCGCTGGAGCTCGCCGTGGGATTTGGCGCGCATAAGAGGGCACTTGGCGCAATGTAACTCAATTTTTTATTTTTATTTTTAAAACAAGGCCCAGTGATGGGAAAAGGAAAATGAAGCAATTGGAGACGATGGCAATTTTTTTCTTTCTCTTTCTCGAAGCCATATTTAATTCTTCAATGGAGAGGAAGAAGAAGAAGAAGACTTTCTTTAGGTGCAAGAGCTGCACTGATGGTAGCTGCTCCTTGTTTGCCAACTGCCGTGATGGCTGCCATGTGTCTGAGCGCTCTGCTTCTGGTAATCGGCAACATTGATGGACGACGGCCCGCTAAATCCTGTAAGAGGACTAGTGTGCCATCTAATTCGCGGGATGCGATTGGTCCGGAAGTGCGCCTCCACTAAACAAACCCCGGAATGCCGTTTCTGGTCGCTTTCCTCCACGTTTTGCTTCTTCCCCCGCCCCCATTTTCCGAGGATACATCGTTCCTCACCCCAGCTTCCCGCGCCCGTTGATTTTATCGTCCACCCACTACCGTCGCTTCCGCCATCGCATTCCTCCACGCTCGGAACATTCGTTATCAAGGGAACCAGAGGAATCGCACAATTCAGCTCCGGTTCGGATCCCCTGCCCCTCCGCTCGGTAGCCAGGGAGGGTAGCTCACCATGGCCGGCTCCGGCCAGAACGGCATTGATATCCTGTGCGATGCCGCCGGGTCTGACATGCTCCTGTCATCGCTTTTCTCCCTTGCGTCCCCAGCACAGGATCCGGACCACAGAAGCCAGACTTCTCACGCCGTACAGCAGCAGCAATCGCACCAAGAACAAGCTGCGCCGCCGCCGCCCCAGAAACAGGACTCGTCTCGCAGCGGGTCCGCTGTCCCGTCCAAGAGGAAGCTGTCGGATGCATCGCTTTCATCTTCATCCCATGTCTGCCACATCTGCCGGCGCGTATACGAGCGAGCTGATCATCTCACTCGACACCTGAGATCCCACGAGAATGCTCGCCCCTACCAATGCTCCCGCTGCCCCAAGCGGTTCAACCGTGCCGATTTGCTCACGAGGCACGAGACCACCCACGACCGAGATGGCTCCTCCAAGGACCGTCCATTTATCCGGCGCAGCGATCGAGCTGCCGAGGCCTGTCTGAACTGCGCATCTTCCAAGGCAAAGTGCGAGGATCAGAAGCCCTGCAGTCGATGCCGAAGCAAGAATCTGCAGTGTCAGATGCCGAGCAGGCGCAGCAACCAGTATCGTACTTCGGATTCCCAGGGTGGCATGTCCCCATCGGAAGCATCGACAATGGCTTCTGCCGTAGGTGTTGACGCTCAAGGGTTTCAGCCGGTCGACCCCGGCTACGCTATCAAACCTTCAACAATGCCTCACGCTTCACTAAACCATGCTCACAGCGACTACGAAGGCTCGGCGTTTCTTGGCCATTCGAGCCTGGACGAGTTTCCCGGTGATGTCATGTTCTTTAACAACCCGATGCAAACAGGATTTCAGGACATGGATTTTGGATGGGATTTAGACTTCAACGGGTTCACTATCCCGCAGCTGGATGTGACTGGGCCAAGCCCAAAATCCACAAGCACTCTCAACTCCAAACGCTCACAGCACCACAGCACCCGAGATGTGTCTCGGGGACATGCTGCATTCAAGAGATCGCCGTGGATATTTGAACCAGATATGGTAAAGGATTATGTGCATCGCGAGACTGCTGCACTGACTCTAGATGATGAGTCGCTCCCAGCGTCTTCGACGCTTCAAAAGTTCGCCAGCAACACCAAGACCAAGTTGCAGATGCCCTCCACGATGCGCGACCGCCTTTTCGCAATGGTCCTGGCCCACAACCCACACCCTCAACGAGTGCCCTCCTTCCCGTCTCTCGAACTTCTCAACTATCTCCTGCAGGCCCATTTTGCCCAGGAAGAGCGCAAGTGCGATGCGCTCATCCACAAGGCGTCTTTTGATCCGGCGACGACAATTCCAGAGCTCCTGGCTGCTATCATCTCCAGCGGCGCAACGTACATTTCGGTGTCCTCCATCTGGCAATTCGGACTAGCTCTTGATGAAATTATACGATATGCCATTGCCGGCCGGGTGAGTGGTTCATGCTAATTTCCCCGATACACTGTTCTTCTGCGCACACGCCCGGAATAACCTACGCGCCTCCGTGGCTCTATCGAACTGTGACCATGTTTCATCTTCAGCTGCTAATGGGTTGTTAGTTTGAGGGATCGAACTGCACGACACGGGATTTGATGACGCTCCAGGCAATGATGCTCCACCTTGACATTGGACAATGGTGTGGATTCAACCGCAAGATGGAGATTGCGGAAAGCTTCTGCCAGCCGCTGCTCACCGTAAGTTTGATGTTCACCGCGACGAAGATCAAGGGCTAATGTGAAGCTAGATGCTCCGTCGGTCTGGGAAAACCTCTTTCTCGTCCGACTCCCCATCACAAATGCCGTCAATGGCCGACTCTTCAGAAGTCTTGGATTCGAAATGGCGGCAGTTCATTATAGTGGAGTCCTTCAAAAGGTATGTAACTCGTCACTTCTGACAGATTCGTTGGCTGACCACCTTTCAGGCTAGTCATTCACATCTTTTTCCACGACATCCAATCGTCCATTGGCCTCTGTAAGAATCCACTCATGTCGTACAACGAACTTTGTTTCACCCTGCCAGCCGCGCGTGATCTCTGGAAGGCCAAGTCTGCGCAGGAGTGGCGGGATCTTTATCTGGCGAAGCCAATCCCCAGCGGCGGTATCCCTAGAGTTGCCGAAGTGACGCAGTGCATGGCGATCCTGGATGAGCTCGAGGTGTGCATCGACATTGAGCTCTCGTGTACAGCTCTCCTCCACGGGTTCTGGGGGCAGATTTCGTCGTACCGCGATGCCGTCAAATTTTATGGTTCTGGGGGACCAAACCGGCGTGGCGCATCCACACCGCCGTTGTGGCTCAGGACACAACACCAGGAGCTCTACCGAGACATCGCCGAGTTTGCGAATCAGATTCAGCATTCGCGAAGACCAAAACCGCAGCTAATCATGCTTGCTGAGCTGTTCATGATGATCCTCCATGTGTCACCTGATGACCTCCAGAAGTTTGCTGGTAAGAATGGAGAGGAGGAAGCTCGGAGGGCGTCGCAACCGCTGGATTCCTGGTTCATGGCTCCCGAATCGCGGTATGCCGTTTGGCACGCAGGGCAGGTTTTCCACTGGGCGCGGAAGCTGGCGCCCACGTCTTTGCGAGATTTCAATGCCATTGCCGTCTACTTTGCCTGTCTTGTGTTGTGGGCCTATGGTGTGGTTTCTTGCTCTCACTCGACAAACGGGAGATTAGATGAGAAGAACGGCCATGGCACAGCTCCTGACTACGTGCTAGCTGACGGTGTCGAGTCTAGGGAGTCGCGGGCGTTCCTGCAGCTGGATCGCGGTACACCGGCATTGACGATGAACGGGGACGCGAGTTCCGGTATTGAATCGCTATCAAATGCTGGCATGGTTTTGACCATTACCCGGAACCTATTTCGAGACAACTATCCTGTGCACAACGAACCTCTCCCGCCTCTCGTTGAGAGCTTAGTCCGGCTCCTGCGAGAGTTGGGATCTGGTACCACAGGCCGAGCTTCGCGTGCGTTAAGCGAGGAACCCGAGACCACAGAGCGGTCGTCATGATGTGTTGGAATGTTGTAATGAAGTACGGTTTGTATGATAATAACAGTGATGGAGTTTGAAGAGGGGCAAGGCCTGTATTTATTTCCTTGAGTGCTAGGAAGGATTGGGTGCACCCAACAGATACCCGTGCGGTTGGGGGCAAATCGAGCTTGTATGATTTTTCTGTTTCATATTGTGTATACTTTTCAGAGAATACACTCGTTCCTTGTTTCGATTTAAGAAAGGAACTATATGGAACTTTATTGATTGTGCCATGCGAACAATAAGTCTGGCAAGTGGATACAGTGTTTGGCAGTGACCCGACAGCGGCTTGCCCACTCAACGATTATTTGCCCGACCGGCCAGCAAACGCAATAAAAACCACGGGTATTTGCATTTGCCTCTTTTCTTTCGCTTTCTTGGCAGGCATATAAAAGGATTGCGCTCGGAAAGCATCGCCCCGGCCGGATACCGCCCTCGCCAACCTTCAAGCAGCTTCTCGACTTGCCCTAAACGGCCGAAGGAATTCCCCAAACGCCTGCTTCTGCTCTATTACTCAAGCAATGATGAGTTCGGTGACAGGGGGTCTGGTTTTCGAGAAGGCCAAGGACAACAGCATGATCACCAAGCACTTTGAAAGCAACTCTCAGGCCTGGGCAGGGCCCCTCTCAGTGAGCGCGTATCTCGATCTTCAGCACAAGCTGGCCGATACGGCAGCCTCAAAGGGCAGGACTGCTTACTGGATCCTTCGCAAGGCAGACGAACCGCTAGGCCTCATCTCGAGCTGCACGACGTACATGCGCGATGCTATCATTACTAAGGGCAAGGGCACCCGCACCACAAAGGCCATTGTCATCACGGACATCTTTACGCACCCCGAGCACCGCATGCGCGGCATGGCGGAGCTGCTGCTCAAGAACCTGCGAGACCACATGGACCAGGAGAACTTCAGCAACGCCGAGTTCAGCATCGTCTACGGGGACCTTCAGTCAGACCTGCTGACCCGGCTCGGCTGGAAGCCTCAGCCCGGAGGCCAGCTTCGCATCTCGGTCGGCCAGCTCGACGCGCTGGAGCGCCGGCACGTCAAGAAAGTCCGGTATCTCGGCTTCCTGCAGGTGGTCGAGCTCGTGGCCAAGGACGTAAGCGCCAGCAAGCTCCGCCTCTCGGGCCACCGCGACGGCGCCGCCCACGTCCAGATGCTGCCGTCGGGCCCGCTGACGCGCTGGCACATGATCCGATCGCGCCTGTTCGGCCAGCACCACAGCCGGGGGAAGAGCGACATGGAGGTGCACGGGGCCATCAGCTTCGCAGGGCCGGGCCGGTACGCGTGGGCGTGGTGGGTGCACGACTACCGCGCGCGGCAGCTCTACGTCGGGCGCATGTACGTGTCGCGCCGCACGGGGTTCGAGGCCACGGTGCGGCGGCTCCTGGAGGCGGCCGTGGTGGAGGCCTCGGTGTGCGGGATACGGGACGTGGTGGTCTGGGACCCGAGCGAGCAGCTTGCCGCCGCCGCGGGTACGCTCCCCTGCGTGTTTGGCGAAAAGCTCATCGTCGCCCGCGAGGACCGGCTGGAGATGGTGCCGTGGTTCCGGTGGAAAGGCGGCGATGAGCGGGAGGTCACGATGGAGGAGAGAGAGTACTATGCGTGGTCTTAGAGAGGAAGGGCCGTGGAATCTAATTGGGGGATTGAGGGGGGAGGATGCCGGTGGGGGGGGGCTTGTTTGATGATCAAGTTCGGTCAGCCTCGAGACGAGCACAGTCGCAATTGACGAGTTAATTAGGAGACTTGGTGACGAATTGATGTACTAAACTGGTTATAAAAAAAGAAGAAGAAAAACGGTTGGAAGTCGTTTAGCAACCCCCCTTTCCGTTTGAATCTGATGTCATCTCAATGCTGCAGTGACATGTCAATGTGACAGCTATACACTTACAATACGCTGAATTAACCAACACACGCACTGCAAACCCCCTACTGACAGCTGCGGTGCATTATCCGCCGAGCGGTTAGCTTCCGGGAGCGTCTTCCTGGATCTCGGCTTATTTCATAGCCAGATCTTCACCTCCAGTTTCCAGTGGGGCCGACCATCGGCGGATTTGAGCTGGTGGGGGCGGGGTAATCCTTCGCGCTCCCGCAGGCCGTTGTCTATGGTGGCCGATTACAAAACAATTTGACCGAAGGGGGTTGGAAATGGAACTGCGGCGGAACTGAATAAAGCCGTCTACACCCGTAACTGATGGGATAAAGCCTCTGCCGCCCGACCCTCCCCCCCCCCTCCCCGCACCCCTTGAGTAAATCGATCGAAGCAGACTCGCCCTTCCAGAGCTTCATCGCGAGTCCGCCTCACTTCCGACGTTCCAATTGCCCGCAGCAGACGCTGTTCCAAGCACCAACACCGCAAACATGGCCGACCGAGTGCACCGCATTACCATGTTCAAGCTCCCCAACAAGGAGGACCAGGAGAAGGTCATTGAGCTGTACAAGGTCGTCAACGAGAAGCAGAGCAAGGTGGGACAACTCCCTTCCTCCCCTCCTCCCCCTCACCTCTACCCCCTCGTCGCCTCTTCAAGCCTCATATCGCTAACGGGTAACACGACGAAAACAGGATGGCAAGCCTTACATCCTGTCCATGGTCTGCGGTGTCCCGGAAGAGGACGCCCGCACCCAGGGTTTCACCCTGGTGGCCAAGTCCGAGTTTGCCAGCTTGGAGGATCTCAAGTACTACGACGCTGAGTGCCCAGCCCACGACGGCCTCAGGCAGGTAGTCAAGGTGATGAAGGCGGAGAACAGGGTGGAGGGCATGTTGACCGTGTACTTCAAGCCCTCCGTCATGGGTGGCATTGACAACATCAAGGCCTAAATGTGGCTGAATGTATATTACGGATTGTACCAAAAAAACCAAGAAGACGAAACAGCAATGAGAATCTAGGAATGGAGCATCGCTAAGAGCGACCCCGCCGTCGCCGGGATATGTGTCGATCGCCGCCTTTGTGTTTGTTTGTGCTACCTTTTTGAGCCAGGCCGCCTGCGTTTGCCCGTTCGTCCCTGCTCATCGGCCATGGTTCTGACTTGCCGACTGTTGGCCGCAAACGCTAACATTGTCAAAGCCCCCCTGAGCGGCCAACTTGCTGGCTATGCCGGTGTTTGCACCGGCCAATTCAGATCCAGACAGGGCGTGAATGACGGAGCTAGACGCTTGGCCAACTGTGTCTTATCATGGCACGTGGTGAGTGGGATACAAATCAAGTTTTTCTGAGCCGGGTGGTTTCGGTGCTGGAGGTGCGAGGAACGTGGTACAAGAAAGAGTCCTTGTGTGAATTTAGCATTACGCCTGAATGCAGGGCTATCGGCGACGCAGGCCATGGCTGGGCGTCATATCGCAGCCGAGATGTTTGCTAAACGGACAGGCTCGGAACGAAGATGCTTGTTGACGGCTACGTGCGGATATGGGGTGACGCGTAGAGAGTGGTGGTCAGCGCCGCGCGGATCGTGGTGGAGGAGCAATATCGCCAGAGACGTCGCCGACGTTTCAAGGACGTCTTGTGCGACGGCAAGTTGCCGGTCAAGCGGGGTTCATGAGGCCATTTCGCCACTTCCAAGCCGTGCTGTTTGTTGTTTGCTGCGGCAGAGCAGGATTCCGTCGGCCAGGTTCGGGAGCTTCGGCGCTGGGCTGGTGTGGTGGAATCACGGGGCCCACGGACGGCTCGGACACGGGCGCCAACACGGGAGCTAGTCCGGATGCAGCAGTCGCGGCATGAAGAATGATGGTGAAGGGAATATTGGTCGCTTCGTCGTGTGTCACAAAAGAAAAAAGAGGCGAAGAAACCTTTTTTTTCAATAGGAGCTGTCATATATCACGGCAGAGAGGGGGCGGTGAGGATGGGGGAGCCATGTAACGGTCGTTGAGACAACTGCGACGGGGCTTGGGCCGTGTCCGCCGTCATTTGGATCGATGATGGGCCCATGATGTCGCCATGCAGCTTGTGGTGCCTTGTGCTAGCTGCCTGATCGGGGAGTACAGACACGTCCTAGTTTGGAGAATAGTATCATACGGGTGAATATTATGGGCCGCTATGCAGGTCGCCTAAGTTCAGACAAATGAGCAGCTTACAAACACCGGTTGTGCAACCTTGTAGACTTCCCGAGCCGTGCAGCCGCCTTCATGGATGGCACAACACGTCCCGCGTGGCAATCAATCCTGAGGTTGCCCAGCTCGAGGCATCTATCTGATCGAGCCCAAAGACTCTTTTGGCCAGGTATTTTCAGTATATAAGGCTGACTTCCCTCCTCGTTGGTTTCGAAAATACTCCTACAACAACAACACTTATATATACAGCCTCACAGCTGAGGAGGCGGGAGCCGCCGCGCTCGGTCGAGCTGTCTGGGACAAGGTTTGGGGTTGAGGCCTCAAAAATGGTCGCCTCCCCTTGCAGAGCCTTGCCGATGGATGGATAGCACTGGCCATCATGGGTAAGTCACTTTTCCAGAAACTTGATTGTCTCGATTTATTGACCGTTTGCAGAAAGGGCAAACGGCACTGCCGCCCATGATCGGCAGGGCATCTATCGGGTAAGTAACATTTCCAACATACCCTTCTGTGTCTTGATTTACTGGCTCTTTTTTTCTTTTTCTTTGCAGAGAGGGGTGCCTACCACACAGCGCCGATGGAGCGGAGTCACCGGCCGAGTAGGTTTCACTTCTGATATCACACTTGTCTTTCTTGATTTGCTGACCATTCTTGCAGAGCCAAGAGCTGATGATTTGGGCGGCACAGCTGCTCATGAACAGCAGAGCCCCTCTATCTGACGCCAAGGTGAACGTGCCTTGCCTCAGGTCCTGACATGGAGCATCTGTCAGGCAAGTCGTACTTTCAATGCACCACTCGATTACCTGATTTACTGACTCTTTACA
The DNA here is from genome assembly GCA_013406985.1 of Calonectria crousiana. Taxonomy (NCBI): domain Eukaryota; kingdom Fungi; phylum Ascomycota; class Sordariomycetes; order Hypocreales; family Nectriaceae; genus Calonectria; species Calonectria crousiana. Next base: position 48,909 of record VTGD01000192.1, on the reverse strand, counting down.
GAGAACCACAAAATTTTGGTTCTGTGTTTACGGATGGAAGAAGCGAGGTAAGCACCCCCTCCTTGATCCTCTCTCTGATATGGCTGACCTGTTTCCCTTGCTAGTCAATTACTGCTTCGGGGTCCACCGGTCTGGTCCTAGAGCCCAATTCTATGGCGCTTCTTCTAGGACCAGGACCTGGCTCTTTGTTGGTTGGCAAGTTGATTTTGAGTCGACCAGGCCCGCCTTACGAGATGGCACGAGCACTGGCATCTCGAAGGCTTGTCTCCCACTCACGCTCTGGCGAATTGGGCATCATTGCGTTTTGAATACTTTTGCTTCCGTCACCATCGCTGAGATCACACGGCGTCATCTCCCTTTGCGATGACTTTCGGACTTTGCGCCCACCTGTTCTGGCACGTCCACTTTGCGCTCCCTTGCATGCATGAGCGCATCATCCAGCTGGTTGATACGGGAAAGAACTGGGGTCTATACTACCCAGTTCTTGTTGGTTCACAGATACTGATGCCGAAGCTGAACCAACGTTTGCAGTTCAGGCCGACGGCATATTCGACAGGATGCTCTCCCTCGTACTCGAGTCAGACACCCTTCATCACTTGCCTCGAACCACCGAGGCCATGAAGCGACGGTTTCACGCGGTAGATCAGCGGCTTTATGTCCCTGGCTTCGAGCAGCCGCTGCCCGGATGCATGCGTGTTGCGAGTGTGTGAGAGCAATACCCGCTTTACTTCCGCCCCAAAAAGAGGCCAGCAGGAGAGACTAACGCGGTGCGCCATTTCATCTTGCGATCGCACGGCTCGAAGCGTTTATATTCATCAGCGCAGCAATTTCCGAACCCGCTTGGCATCGACTGTACCTTGGCCAACGAATCCATTACCTAGCTGCCCTAGGTTTACTGCGACAACAGTCCACCAAGATCTGGATACACAAATATTGCGCTTCATGTGCTCGTTTCTCTCGAAAAGGCATCAACAAACAGCGTTTACTGGATGCTCCTTCAGAATCCAACTCAATCTACTTGGCGCCCATCGCATAGAGCTCAGCTCTGCCGGCACTCTTTCCCCGGTAGCCCAGGGGGGCATCTGCAACTGACCCCGTCCACGCTTGAATCGAGCTGGCTGCTTCGCCTTTGGCTCGACGCGGACCATCTTGCGACGACCATCCCCGCCCAGGCAGGAGCCCGGCACTCAAACAAGCTGTCTCGTACTCTACTACCGCCAGCAACATCAGTTATGCGCCCTCGATTGAGCAGCACCGGTTCTGAATATGCTCCTTCACCATCGAATCATCCAGGCTCGCCCAAAGAAATTTCCCGCAAACGCACTGTCAGCGCTTTGAAGCAACCTGCTCTCCCATTGGGCAGTGTTTGGGTTTGTTCGCCTCATTTGTTTGCCCTCGCCACACCCACTGTATTCGTTTGCCATTTTCGGGCAACCTTTATGCCTCTGGCCAAGCGAGTCAGTCACCATCATTTTGTTTCTTGTATTCTCGATTCCATTCTTCTTTCCGGTAGGATACTTTCCAACGCGGTCCGTTGAGTACAACCAACAGCCAGAGAGCTGCTCTTTGAAGCAGTCAATAACAATCAAGAGCCGGGGTTCGTATGTCAAAAGGAACAGGGCGGTGCAGTCTCTTCTTCTAAAATACGGCGAAGGATATCAACGAAGCCATTGCACAATAATAAGGAAGTCATACTTCAGGAGACCTTAGTCGACCGAAATGCCACCCGATACACATATTCTATTGACACTGATGGGATTTCAGAACCCGAAATCCAACTATTCTCACTTTTCAACTTCTCAACCCAGTTTCTACAGAGTATAGAAGGAGCCTCGCTAGAGCCGTCAGAGAGAGAAATACTTTCGGCTTTTCCCAAAGACCACATCACTGACTCTGCCAGCAATAAGAGTCCCACAGGCGAAGAGGAAAGGTTGAGCATGGACGAACAGGGCAAGCCGAACGAGGAAGAGGGCGAGCCAAGCGATAAAGCTCTATATCGGCAATTTGGCTACGTTCGATTGGAAAGGTTATCTTGGCGCCTTGATCCGGTTTCTTCAAGAGAAGCAGTGCGTTATCAAGGTCAAGGGTAGTGGTAACGTCTGGAGCGAGTGGTGCACACGATACCACACGCCAGGCCATCTCGTGACTTCCTGCCAAGAGTCGCCTACCTGCTTTCGCTGCTCTAAACTGGAGCTGCCTTGCTAACACTCAGCTAAAGACTGCCCCGGCCCAGAACTGCCTAGTCGAGGATATACTGGGCCTATCGGACAGCTTGATAGTGTTCACCGCGATGTATTTACATCTGGCGATAAGCGCAAGAGGATGGAGGGGGTCAAACGTGCAAACGTACGACAACGACGACAGCGCCCACAGGCAACCCGAGATCAGCGGGAGTACTCGGAAGATGAGAAACGGTATCGAACGCTTGCGAGGGAGGATGCGGACTCGATGGAAATAGGTGAGGGCTATGTAGACTCACCCCAAGCCCAAACAACTGAGGGCGAGAGGAGGCAGCTAGCCACTGCCCAGCACTCTCGCGTTTACTTGCCAGACCATGTTCAAGTATCAGCCTTGTCGCCTTGCTCCTCCAAGGCGGTTATGGCCCTCGGAAGTCCCTTAGCCATGGTTTAAGCGCAGAGATTGCTCACACATGCCCAAAGTCAAGCAAGTGTGCTCGCTATAATGGAGAGGCTCGAACCAACTGGAAATGGTAGGACCGAGGTTGTTGCTCCAATTGACGCCCTCGCAACGCCAGGGCCGGTTCATAACGAGCGAGAAAAAACCGCCAGTAGGTCTGGGAAAGGGACCGGCGAGGCCAGCGCCGCTACGACCCTATTTCTCCCGTGATCACTTCTGAGTCTACTGTATTCTCATTTCCTGTTAGGGGTGATGACAACCAGGCTGTTCCAGATGGCCAAGATACAAAGCACATCTCAGGGGTTCTCGTTTACTCTTCTGCGGGCCCGTCTGATGTCCTAGGTCTGACACCATCGAGAGACTCATTCTTCCTATCACTTTTGACCAAGAGGTCAAATTCTAGGTGGATCCGCGACTTGTCCCGGATGAAATTATGTTGACTATTGTGCCACCGTCCATTCGAGGTGATTGACAAAACTGGGTATTACCACATAACATTGCCCGTTTGTCTCTCACCTTGCTTCTTCAGGCTTACTCGAAGACATGCCTACTATTTCTCAGGCTCTGCGCATTTTTCTGGAACAACTCTCATTGCTCCCTTGACGCTCTTATTGGGCCATGACCTATTTTCTTGTCGAATTCATTTGTGCGTTCGTCACTCTTTATTTTCTTTTGCTAGAGCTTAGTTTCCGCTCGCTGGTTCCCTCTGGAAGCGACGCGACGCGCCTCTCCCTATATTGGGGAGAAACCTTGCCCAGGGGCGGATACCATGGTTCCAACCCTCCCAAAGCAGCTTCTCGAGCTCCGGAGAGTGGGCCATTGGGTTGGGCTGGGCTGGCGGAGGATAGTTCTGGTTTGTGTTTGAGATTTTTATCAGCAGTCGTATTATAACAGGCGACGATATACAGATCGCCAACTATCGGAACTGTCTTCTTGCTGGCGAGGATATTCTATTCGGCAAGGTCTATGGTTCGAGCGGGTTCTGATTCACATGTTCGATCCAACAAGGTTCACTGTGCGGACGAGGGTTTGGCTTTTTAAGTCAACCAACATCGCGAGCTTATCTTGGTCGCTTTGTTTTCCGCCTCGGCATTTGGTCGAATTATGTTGAAAAGCCATCATTGCACTTTTTGGGAATACCAACGAGGCCAACGCATTGGGGGGTCTCCATCACGAGACTGAGCGAAGAAGAACAACGAACTCATTTTGGTTCGTTTGGTTGCTTGGCCCTCTTCACTATAGACTACATTAAGGAGGGCTTATCTATTCAACAATGGCGGAGTTTTCGGACAATCACCGTCACGAGTTTGTTTTATGTCTCAGTTCACTTTTGTTGAGGGGCTTGGTCGAGCAAGGACAATTCACACTTGAATTTGGTTACCGCCTGACTCACACACGCACATGCTGATGGGAGGTTTGGGCAAGCTGTCTAGGGAAAAGAAAGTTATTTTTGTGTACGTGAGGAAATGTTGGGATGCATGTTCCGAATGCGATGTCGGAGAACGGGTGAAGTAACCAATCTACTTGTTTGTTCCCGTGACAGGATATACTGGTGGATGCTGTGCTGTCAATGTCCGTGTCTCTGGCTTTGCAGGTGAAACAAAGAGTGGGGGGTAGTCGGGTTGGAATACGACAAGCCTGCCACGATAGTGATGTCACCTACTATTGCATGGTACATTCGCAGGCTGCCAGCAGAGTTACGCTTTGCCGTAGCCAAAGAAGTTACCGAAATGGCCATCCAAGAGTCAGCAGTTGTCGCGGATAACCTTGCCGGGCCTCACGACCCTCTTGCTCCTGCCTTCGCCGCTCTCACTGCCATCAGACCCGATTGGCATCCAGCTCATGCGCAACTGTCAGAGGACAGGCCTTGGATTCTTGGCCAGTATTGTGAGGAGTATGACGGATTGGTAGACCCGGATCTGGCCAATGTGTGCTTCCAGTTCTGCCCCCACGAAGACTTCCTTGCGGTGACCGACCCAGCGGGTCGGCCGGCTGCTGCTCTCTACTCGACTGTGCCGTGAGAGTTTGTATCAAGGTCGGGTGTCGGGATAGTCTTGTGCCAGAGAACAGCGTTGGTGGTTTTGGCACACGAAGACGAGAGAAGTGCAAGGCAAGGAGGAGAGGAGAGGGGACGAGAGGAAGGAGAAGAAAAAATGCGAGCGGGGGAGCAGTCGGCTGCCTGCGATGTAGCCAGGTCGGAGGGGCCGGAGATTTAGTCGCTGCTCAGGATGATGGTGTACGGAATGCAAGACGTATGTGCTATTGCCAGGAGCAGCCGCGACATGCATGCAGGAGAGGTGTTTAACTGTACGTTAAACAACCATTGTACTCTTGTCAAGGACAATGCCGAGCGCGTCATTTGCAATATCGCAATGAGATTCGAGACGACGGTGGAGTGGCAGATGGAGATGGACACATGGCTGAATATTTTTCAAATGGTCAGACCGTCAGGGCCTGAGCTGGAAATGCTGCATGGTCCAAAGCGATTGCTTGCTGCCACATTGCCGACTGCGGCAAGGCTCAAGCAAAGACTCTCCCAACGCGCAGTGCAGTGGTACCCTGTATCGGTCTGACAGTTGTTGGCAGGGAAGCCCGCTGGCCCGCTGGCAATCTGTTGCTGCTTCGGCGAGACTGCGTTTTGGATCACCGGGCGGTGGGGGAAGGTCGACCAGGGACGGGTGCTGTGAGAGTCAAACACATTCTCGGACCTGCCATCATGGATGAGCTCGTGTCATGGACCAATGCTGTAACGACAATGGCTGCTTGCGGAGCTTGGACGGGGCAGGAATCTCGCTCTATCGTCCTGTCCTCCACAGAACCCTGGTGCCGAGCTTTGAGTGGCAGTGGACTTCTGTTGGCGGGTACTACATCATCAACTAGCCGGAGATTGCAGTGGTGCTGTGCTTCTACTCCCAACACAGGGTACTGGTGAGTGTGGGTGGTGCCAGCTTGGCGTGATGGGATCCGTATTGCTGGGAAGATGGATCTTAAGAAACTTCCATAAGGCCCAGTCGAATTGCTCTGCCCACACGGAAGCCGGCTGTCCAGATTAAGCAAGATGAAGGATGAGAGGGCCGAGGCATTGGCTTTACTTAGCAAGGAAGACAACCATTAATAACCACAGCAAGTCCGTTTAGCTGAGTTAGTGATGGCTAGGCTAGTAGAAAAAAAGCATAATATTCCGAATGAGTGGCTCTGAGTTCATAGCTCATTATGTAGGCTCTGGACATGGAGCAGAGAAGGTCCGAGTTCTTGGGCGCATGCCTAACATATTCTTGGATTGATAATCTAAATTAGAACTGTCTAGCTACTGAAGAATGAACTGTTGGTTTCTTGCCTCTGGTGACGACTTGCACTGCAGGAGGGAGGGAGCTGGGTACGCGAGTCCAGTTTGTTGAAGCGATTCCTGCAACGCTCAGGGTGGCAGTTGAGAATTACTAACAAGTGTCCTGGCACATGATTGCTCTCTGGGTAGTGGATTAAGCTGTATTGGTAAAGGTGGAGTAGAAGTAATAAGAGATTGGTGTGTACAAGAGATGAAGCTTGTCTGCAAAGGAGTTAGGATGGGGGAGGGAAGAAGCAACCGCCGTGCTGTATTCTTCAGGTTTAGGGTAACGTTTGGATGGGTGGGTGGTAGTGGGGGGGTGGCCGAGCTGGGTGCCGAGAGAATACGATAAACCAGGTTTAGAGAGGCCGCCGGATCTTGAATGTAACAGATGCATCTTTGCGGTGTTGAGTCTGGGCGCATCACATGTGCTGTGCCTTGCTGCGAACGAAGAAGACGAAGGTGGTGAGAGTGAGGCGCAGGCCAGCACACAGCGGTGCCAGGGCGCCTGTGCAACAAAGCAGGCCTGGCTCGGGCAAGCGATTGGACCCTGCGTCACCGTTCCTTGTGTGGCCCCGCCGCCGCCACCACTTGTCGCCCCAGAACCTGTTTCTGTTCATCTTCGCATCATGACGCAAGCGCCGCGTCCCATTGGGCGGTTGCGCTTGCCGCTGTCTTGGAACTCGTCTTTGTTTCGGTTCATGATTTGCGCCCAAGCCCTTTGGGCCAATCACTCGGCCCCGTTGCCTGCTTGTTGACGCCGTCACTCACCTTCACAGTCCTTGTCCTTGTTGCATCACTGTTGAACGGGACACATATTTATGCATCCGCATGCCCGCAGGTGAGGCGGCCATCTGGTCTAAACTTGCTGCTAAGAGAGTCTGTCCTTTCCTTTTTTTTTTCCTATTCTTTTTTTATTTATTGTGTGTGTGTGTGTGTGTGTGTCGTTTCCCCAAACTTCGGTTCAACGTTGAACTCATCCCGTCGTAACAAAACACACAATCCAACCGTCGCCATGTTGTCGAGGTTTCTCGTCATATTTCCACTGGCCCTGGCCCTTGTGGCCTTTGTGCTATCCAACCTTTGCCTTTTCGCAGGTCGAGACAAGGGCTTCATGGAAGATTATGCCATCGCCAGGGTACGTCTGCTTTTTTGCGCCTCGGCAGTTGCCCACCTTAGTCAGCTGACAAGTCGTGTAGTTGAACACGTCCATGCTGGGCCACAACATGCTGGACACCAACAGCAGCTCCTCCTCCTCCTCCAGTGACAGCAGCAGTGATGACGCCAGTATCTGGGATAAGGTTGAAGACAAGTGGAACGAGATTGAGAACGACATCACCAATGAGATCAACAACATCACCGGCCAAATCGCCGACCAGCTTGCCGAGACGCTTGGAATTTCCGAGTGGTACTCGTTCCACATCATGGACGCCTGCGAGGGCTTCTACAAGCCCAACGCGACATCTCCCGATGCTGGTTTCAACATCACCAACTGCACCGCGACCATCCCTAACCGTGCGTCTTCCCCACTGCACCTGTCTTGTTCATGACACAGCCGCTAACACGCTGCAGATCGCTTCAACCTCACCAAGATGCTGGACAAGGAGCTCCAAGTTGGACCGTTTGAACTTTCCCTCGCCGACCTGAACTGGCACACCGGGATCCAGGATGCCCTCGACACCCTGAACGACGCCCTCCTGGCTCTGTTTGTCATCTTCGTCCTCTCCATCGGCTTCTCGGGTCTTTCCATGCTTGGTTGCCTTGTCACATTCTTCCTTGCTGGACGTCCCTGGGTCACAATCATGAACCTGACCATTGCATCTCTTGGCTCCCTGTGTCTCCTGATCGGCAGCATCGCCGTGACGGTGGCCGCCCACAAGGGCGTGAAGAAGATCAACAAGCTCGGCGACGACATCGGTCTGTCGGCGACCAAGGGCAACAACTTCATCACCCTCATCTGGGTAGCTACCGGCTTTATGCTTGCCGTCACCGTGTACTGGGCAGTGCAGATGTTCCTGAGCAAAAGACAGAAGAAGCGAGAGTGGAAAACCCGCAAGGGCAGCCTCTAAGGTGATCACCTCGCGCGTGCGTGGCACCAATTTGTTTGATTTTAAAGCGTTTTGAAAGATGACGGCTAGACTATGGATTGAAATGCGCAAACAGCAATGAAACGGGAACAAAAAAGATTGACAGCAATGGGTTGGGTACGATACCAGATTATTTTCAAGCGCATATTGAACGGCATTTCTTTGCATATGACATGAGCCGTTTCCTGACTCTCCACAAGAAGAAGTCACAATATGGGATACGATCCCTTTCAGAAATAACCTGGCTAAAACTAGCTGTTTGAGATGGCTGGCCTATCTCAAAAGTCTTTATATACATAATTCTGACTCTCGTCTCGACATGCATAAATTGATCGAAAGTGAAGTGTCCCATGAGTCTACCTGCCGTGTAATCCATGCATGCACACGCTTGGTACTGCCATGCATGGGATCGTTGGATCTGACGCCGGATCGTACGTGACCCTGATGCAATGACACTCACCATGTCTTGGTCCAGCGACTCGTCAACGTGAATGGCAGAGCTGTTACCGCTCTGCTGTCGTCAATGACCGCAACAAAGGCACTTGCTTCTCTCCATCTGAACCCCAATGTTTGAAAGGAAAGAAGAGAAAAAATACCAAAAATGTTATCCCCAGGTGAATATGTTTTTGCAAAAAGAAGAAAAAAGGACGACATGCATTTATTCTTCTTCTTTCTAGCTATAACAAAAAAAAAGACTTGAGCCATATGCTGCAAAATGTTCTAGCGGACAATCATTCAAAAATTCCATGGGATAATGTGGCCAAGCTGAGATGGCGTACAACCTCTTGATTCTCGTCCAATGCATTCTCGTCAGTCTTGGATAACGCGCAGCAATTTGGGAGGTGGCCTCGTCATCCGGCATACATTCATTCACTCACTTGGCAAACAAAGTCATCAAGAAAAGCCGAGCATTTTTCGTCAAAGCTACGCAAGCACATTTCATTTGGTTGGTACATACTCCCCCGCGCAACGCCAACCCATCAATCCTATAGCATTCCCCTATTTTGGTATAGTAGAAACGGTGTAATATGGCTCTACCGATAAGGCGAGCGTATCACCAGGATAGAAAGAAAAAAGAGATACAGGAAACAGCTAAACTGAAGAGGGAACATGTGCGACACCGGTCAACTCGGTTCCTGGATCGCTGCCTCGGTGAAATTGCGCGTCCTCCTTGCCCCAAGAGGTGAGTCTCTCGAGAGGAGTCGGGTTTCTCTCCAGGGTGAATAGCGCGATGACAACCATGGCAGCACAAACGAGCACCATGACCTTGACCTCTTCCACAAAGGCACCGGCGTACACGTCCCTGATCAGCTCCTGACGGTCTGGCGAAAGATGCAGGGCAGACAGAGGCGAACGATGCAGCTTCTCCAGCTCGTCTGGCGTAAAGCGAGAGCCGAGATACGAGTTGGCGTGTTCGTTGAATATGACTGTGCACACCGATAACCCAATACACCCTCCGAGGACTCGGGCTTGAGAAACGGCCCCTTGGGCCGAGGCAAGCTCGCTGTGCTCCGCAGCCATGATGCTTGTCATGATGGTTGCGCCGGAAAAGGAAAGGCCAACGCCTAATCCAAAAACGACCTGGAACCCATACTGAGCCGTGACGTTGGCGTGGGGGTCGCCCAGCGTCAGCATCAAACCGACGCCGAGCAACTGTAAGCAAGATGCTCCCAAGAGGGTAAGGGATGTGTTATTCTTCTTGCTGGAAATGGCACCACCCAAGAATGATCCGATGGCGCAGGCACCGAGCAAGGGAAGTATGTGCAATCCGGCCATGAGGACGCCCTCTCGATTAACAATCTGAAATCGCTCTGGGATCACGATCGAGAGGGCAATGTACGGAAATCCTGTGAACATGGTAACGCTTGATCAACGTTAGGGGAAAGATTGAGAACCATGACACCGAAAAAGGAAGACTTACAGAAGGCCGGCGGAATAAACCCGGCGGAGCATGAGGCGGATGGGGAAGATTGGCTCGATCCGCCGGTGCCGGCTCGTCTCCAGAAACACCTCCCAGCAGACAAACACTACCCAACTGACGCCGGAGATGGCGAGTGCCGAGATGATTTCCGGACTGTCCCAGGAAAATGTTTGCGAGCCGGCTTGCTGGATAGCAAACACCAGAAACCCCGAGCTGCTCAGAAGGGTTGCACTGCCGATGAAATCGATGCTTGTGAATGCCCTCCAGGAAAAGAAGTGCGCGACATCTTCATGCGGCCAAAAGTTTGTAATGCACAAGATCGTCACAAGGCCAAACGGGATGCTACACAAGTTAGGTACAGAGGCTGAGAATCTGACCGAAGACCTACTTCATGTTGAACAGCCACCTCCAATCAGAGACTTGGGAAATGGCACCACCGATGATAGGACCTAGCACGAATGCGACGGCCAGAGTTGCCCCGATCATGGCCCCGATCAAGCTTGGCCGATGGGACGGTCCGACTTCGACAAGGCCGATCTGGGTGAGGCTATACAGCCCAGAAGCGCCCATTCCTTGGAAGGCTCGGCAAATAATTCTGGATGGCTGTCAGCCAGACAAGTTCCTGCTCGAGAGACGCCAAGCATACAGCGCAGTCATGCTCGTCGCAGAGCCGCATCCTTGCGAGAAGCCCACAAACACCACCCACGATGCCACGAGCATGTTTCGTCGTCCATAAGTGTCGCTCAGCTTTGATACACAAACCGCAAACCCTGTGGCTTTGTCAGACTCGTTTCTTGGCTCGGCGCACCAGATCTGAGATGATTGTACCCATGTATGTAAGAAGATAGGCCAGGACGATCCACGGCGCATTGACAAAGTCATTTAGATCTTTCGAGACGGTCACGAGTGAAGTCGACACGATCGATGTATCGAGGCTAGAAAAGAGCAGTCCCATGAGCAACCTGTGAGAAAATCAGCACCAATATCGGCCACATCAGGTGATTGGTATTCTGACGACAATACAAGCACTACCTGCCGAGGTCCTGTCACTGGATGTTTCTGTATCCCAAGCGTGGATGTTGAGGGCCGACCATGTTCATCATCTCCTTCATCGCTGGTAGCCATCCGTCCAAGAGATGGATTAGGGTAGGGGAGCGACGTGGGGTAATCATTTGTCATTATTCCTTGATGCCAAACAAGGAAAGGCTGCGTCCCAAAGTGTCTATTGCGATTCGTTAGCTTAGAGTTGATGGGGATGGATGAGATGGGCGCAGATAATTTGGGTGGATTGCTTCAGCAGCGCGGCCAACTCGACGACAAGATGATGAAATCCAACATACAAGTTTAGTCCAGACAGGAAACGCTTTTGACTGTCGGGATAAAAGAATGGGAATTCGCCTATTTTTTTTCCTCATCCCTGAGGTTCCAGGTTTCTCTCGGCAAAGGAAACGACGAAATGGTCAGCTCCCCGTCGACTCGGTCATGGACATGGTTTCTTTTGAGACAAACTGCCGAAGGAGGCAGTTGGAAACCAAGCCCCGACCCCAGCTGAATCCCAGGTGACGGGAGCAAATATGTATTCGAGACATGCGGCGCAGAGGTGACGTGATGGGCGAGCAAGGTGGCCAGCTCGGTTGCATCATCCTCAAACCTGCTTGTCTAGCGAATCGCCGCTGGGCTCGGCAGCATGAGATTTTTTCTGACAGTCACACTGGAAAGGAGGGAGGTAAGGCGATGACGGGTGCTGTGTGACCCAGACATCGCCTCTACGCGAGACACAGGTGTCCGAGACTACGGTGTGAGTCGCACACCAGATTACGGACCATAAATCCACATTTTCATCTTGGCTCCCGCAACAGTGATATCAACCCAAGCTCTTCTGCGTGATATCGAGATGCTGACGGAATACATCTGTGCTTGCTTCTCTTTGTCGCTGAGGTTGTGACAAGGCCCAATTCCATGCCCAAAGCATTCGCCTCAACCACGGCTCCTCGCTGAGTGCGGCCGAGCGCAGAGGGCCATGCTGCAAGCACCCGATTGTGTCCAGGTAGCACATGGCGCCAGTGTAAAACCTGGGCGGGCTTTGTCTGTCCGGGTGCATGGTCATCCCGCTCGAACCGTGCCGCATTGCCATTCCGGTCAATGGTGCGAGAAGGTCGTGATTAGAAAGGGACGAACGAAGCCCCTCTCGCTCACGTTGCCGGCGGAGCCACCAACCATTCGCCGGGGTAGCGGACTAGTGCTGTGGGATAGAGTCGAGCGCGTGGCTGCTCTGCACCAATATGAGGTTCTCGCAGACATATCTTTCCCACTACAGCTGTAGCTAAGCTGCCGGTTGTCGGATTTGTACAGCAACCAACGGCAGGGCCCGGCGAATGAAGCAAGTCCTGGGGTGCCGGGCGCCAATCCCGACAGCGACTAAAACTAGCGAGCGCGTGGCCAGAGGACAAGCTTGCATTGATTGCATGCTTAGGTGCTTGAGGTTCGAGCGGCAGGTTGCGCCTGTACCACTTCCTGTGTGTTCCCGCAAGTCGGTCGGCCCAATCCACAGTCACGCTTTTCCAAGTTACCAATGGGAGTGGAGAAAATCATGTGCACTGTTGGGGGGAGGGAGGAGGATACCAGCAGGTAGGAAATTGTTGCATTCCTTTTTTTTTTGGTTCGCTCAAATTTCTTTGTTCGTTCTTCGCTCTTCTCGGTTATCTGTGTGTCTAAAATTGAGCTCTCCCAGTTGACTCAGCCCTGGGGATTGAGTGTTGGAATAAGAGAAAAGGTCTTGAATGGTCCGCGAACCAACATGCAGCAAGGATCTACAACCACGCCCCCTCTCAGTCTTGGCTCTGTCTATCAACTTGATGGTAAGCCCCGACGGGCAGGAATGTGCCAGAGCTCGAGCCAGAGCTGTAGGGATTGCTCGGGGCCGCCTGTCAAGTGTCAGATCCACATGGCCAAAATAGCTGCAACCTCTGGCCTGTGGCCGGGGTTGATTCCCGTTAGCTTGTCGGCGGCGGAGGACGCCATCTGCATCTAACAAGGCATCCCGCCCAAAGTGTTGGTTCGAAACGCGAATGGGCATCCTGCGTTGGCAATCCCATTTGCAGCGGCTCGTCCCGCGTGGGGCGTGCTGAATAATTAGGCAAACACCTCACGTCCTCTGTGCCCAAAGTGTCCTCCGTGTCCGTCCTTCGTGCCGTCTCTCTCGGAGAATCAACACCAACGCCCTCTTCAGCCATCGGTGGGCCTGATGACCACCCTCCCGCCCACTCGGCGCACGCACGCTCCGGCACCTTCCAACGGCATCCCCCTTCTGCTTCCTTCTGCCGCAGCCACAAACAAGCTGAGGTCGCTTATTCGCCCTGCGAGCTGGGGCTGCGTGGGAGCTGCGTGGGAGCGTCCTGCGCCTATCTCCATGCTCAGCCATGCCGTCGGGCAATAGTCTTGTCTCCCCGAGGCATCTCACGAGACGACAAGTGGCGCCCCCGTTAACACCGTTGGCACTGTTCAACGGGTCCTGTCAGGTCGGGATAGCTCCTCCTAGCGTTTCTGCATTCATGTCGTCATGAGTTGGAAAAAGGAAAGAGAAATCCCCCCTCCCCCCCCCTTCTTCGGATTCCAGCTGAGTACGAACCCAGCTCCGTAACAAGGCTTGTGACACTCCATGAGGCTCATCATCGCTATCATGTCCCAATTGGGCCTGAACGACTCAAGGCGCAAACGTCGTCAGCTCTTCTCTCGGTCATGTCCGAGGAGGCATTGGCACCAAAGTCCCCATCGCAGCCCACGGGTCGGGGTCGGCAACGACCCGGTGCATTAGATGCTGCAGATGCCACGTCGAAAATCTTCTATTTCTACTCGCCCGATTGCAGCTCATAACACAATCTACTTGCAGATCATGAGCACCCTGCGAGCGTTCTAGATCCACGTTCCCTGTCGCTGCTCCCCCAGCTTATGTCTGAGCCTATCCGCCGCTAGCAACCAACTGCAGCAGGAAGCACGTTTTTTTCCTGCCTTCACATGCATCATTCAGGTCCATCATCTCAGCCTAAAAGGATTGCATAGTGCATGTCTTGCCCTGAGGGCCCGTGTCCTGCTCTTACCCGCGTCTCCGTGAGGCAACTGGTTCTTGATGAGCTCTGTTTGCGCCCCATGCTGAGCAAACACTCGTCAAACACTTGTGATGTTCCGTGTAAAAGAAAGAGATCAAACCCCCCCAAGTTCAAAGAACTTCCTTTGCTCACCGCCGGTCCTCCAAGCGCCTCGGCCTCTCCTTGCGTCCGCCCCCCCAGAAGGTCCCGACCCAGGCTGGCTTGAAGTTCGTATGCGGAGTTGGTGACTATTGATCAATAACACCCCTTGTTGGCACGCCTTGCAGCGAGGAGGTGCGTGAAAAACCCACACCACCTATCCACAGATACTCCATCTCTGGCCATGTTACCCACACAATTATTGCAGAACGTTTGGCGCTTATGCAAACCCGTCAATCTGTAAGCTCGCCTCGGTCCTGCTATTGGCTTCCCGGGACACCACCAGGTTGGTTCGCCTGCGTGCTGAGGATTGTTCCTGTGGTCACTTGCTCAAGACATAAGAGTCGGCGTTTCCCCCGATCCCCATAGAAGTGATCAGAGCAAACCCAAGAGGCCGCAGCTAAGAAGCTCCTTGAACAAGTAGCTGAAGTCTCACTCACCGCTGGGTCTCCCAAGCCATCACCCCTTCCTTGATGGCCATGAGCACACGGAACAGCTTCATTATTCCACTCCTAAACACCACCAAACAGCTTCAGTGGTTTTTGTTTGCGTCCTTACCGGACCTTCGGTCAGTTCCAGCGTCATAAATCTTTGTTACTCCGATCTCTGACAGTGATTCACTGTCAACCTTGCGGTTCCTGCCCCCAATAATCATTCCATCTTAGTCACTTCCTCCTTCTTGCACACAATACCCCACATCGTATACCCTTTCTGGCTCAGTCCGTTATCTCATTAATACCCCTTTATCCTCTTCACAAATCAAACGCCTCAATGGATGATATTGCCATCATCGGCCTAGGGCTGCGGTTCCCTGGAAATGCTAGCTCCCCGGAGGAGCTATGGAAAGTCCTGGAGCGCGGTGAATCACAATGGTCTGAGTTTCCCAAGGATCGCCTCAATATTGATGGCTATTTTCACCCTGGTGGTGACCGTCAGGGCAGCATCTCGTTTCGGGGTGCCCACTTCCTCAAGGGCGACTTCGCTGCCTTTGATGCCCCTTTCTTCTCGGTAGCCGCAGAGGATGCCAAAGCCATAGACCCTCAGCAGAGAATCCTTCTAGAAGCATCGTACGAGGCTCTAGAAAATGCCGGGATTCCAATGGAGGATATCGACGGCAGTGACACTGCCGTTTATGTCGGATCTTTTGTCAAGGACTATGAACAAATCTGTCTAAGAGATCCTGACTGGCAGCCCCAGTACGCTGCCACTGGAAATGGCATCGCCATCATGGCAAACCGCATTTCCTACTTCTTCAACTTGCACGGCCCCAGCATGACCCTCGATACAGGCTGCAGTGGTAGTCTCGTATCGGTTCACCTGGCGGCCCAGAGTCTTCGGTCTGGTGAATCATCTCTTGCAATTGCCGCCGGCGCTGGTATGATCCTGACCCCAAACACAATCATGCCCATGACTGCTCTCAACTTCCTGAGCCCTGATGGAAAGTGTTTCACTTTCGATGCTCGTGCGAACGGCTACGGACGAGGAGAGGGTATCGGAGTCGTGGTCCTCAAGCGGCTCTCGGATGCCCTTCGTGACAATGACACGATCCGCGCTGTCATCCGAGGCACAAGGGTCAACCAGGACGGCCACACCACTGGAATCACGCTTCCCAGCAAGGAGGCTCAGGTTGCAAACATCAAGGCCATCTACAAGTCAGCAGGGCTTGATTTCAATCAAACCGCTTATGTCGAGTGTCACGGGACAGGCACCCAGGCAGGTGATTGGCGAGAGCTCAAGGCCATTTCCGAATCACTCGGCTCAACGCGATCAATAGACAACCCTATTGTCGTTGGGTCGGTAAAGCCAAACATCGGTCACCTCGAAGGAGCTGCCGGTGTTGCAGGCTTGATCAAGGGCGTCCTAACCCTCGAGCACGGCAAAATCCCTCCCAACATCAACTTCCAAAAGGGCAATCCCGACATTGACTTCGAAGAATGGAGGGTCAAAGTTCCGCTACAAATGCTAGACTGGCCACTTCCTGGCCTCCGCCGTGTCAGTGTCAATTGCTTCGGCTTTGGCGGAACCAATGCCCACGTCATCATGGATGAGGCTCCTCGATACTTATCCGCGCGTGGCCTCATGGGAAATCACAACTCAATGGCAGACCGCCCTCCCAGTAGAGATTCAGTTCTCGGAGAATCAACGCCAGATATCCCCCAAATTTTTTGCTTCTCATCTCACGAAAAGTCTGGTGTTCTCCGTGTCATGAAATCTCACTTGCCTTACCTGACCGAGAAGCAAGCCAGTCCTGCAACTGATGCCGACTTCCTTCGGCACTACGCGTATACTGTTGGCACTAGAAGGTCCAATCTCGAGTGGAAGCATTCCATCATTGCTACATCCATCGAAAGCCTGATTTCCCAACTTGAGAACACTACCGAGGCTAGCTTCTCCCGATCCTCTAAGGGCAAGCAGCCCAAGATTTGCTTCATCTTTTCCGGACAGGGTGCCCAGTTCGCCCAGATGGGCAAGGACCTGTTGATATTTGAGGCCTTCCGCCAAAGCTTGACCGAAGCCTCAAGATACATGATTTCCGATCTCGAGAGTCCCTTCGATATTCTAGAGGAGATTCTCAAAACCCCCGAGGAGTCGGACATTTCCAACCCCAAGATTGCACAACCTGCGACCACTGCTTTGCAGGTCGCCCTCGTCGATCTTCTCAGCTCATTCAACATCTCGCCCAAGTTTGCCATCGGCCACTCATCGGGAGAGGTTGCTGCTGCGTATGCTTCCGGCATCATAGACAGGGAGACTGCTTGGGAGGTCGCCTACTACCGCGGTCTCGCGGCTGGCAGCATACCTGACAAGGAGCCATCTCTGAATGGCGGCATGATTGCGGTTGGACTCTCTGTAGAGGAAGCAAACGATTATGTGTCGACCTTGCAGCAACCAGTCGAAATCGCTTGTGTCAATAGTCATCGCTCTGTCACGCTCTCTGGCGCGGCTGATGCGATCGACTTTGTATCTACCGACTTGCCAGAGAATGTTTTCCGCCGTCGCCTCCCTGTTACCACTGCCTACCATTCTTCGCACATGAAAGTGGTTGCAGATGACTACAAGTCCATGCTGTCCGGCATGGTCACAACAACGAATTCCAAGACCGTGGCAATGTTCTCATCCGTCACCGGCCAGCTAGTCGAGAACAATCAGTTGGACAGCAACTACTGGGTCAAAAATATGGTTTCTCCTGTTCAGTACGTGCGTGCCGTTGAGGCTATGATGAAGCTGCCCCGCGAGGAGGGTCCAGATATCATCGTCGAGCTGAGCCCAGTTGCCACGCTGAAATCTCCAACGGCGGATATACTCTCCGAGACCAGTTCCAAAAACCCACCCACATACCACTCTATCCTCGAGAGAAAGATCAATGGAGCCATTTCCCTTTTGAAGACCGTAGGCCGGCTGTGGTCCCGAGGCTGCTCCCTTGACATGAAAACGGTCATTTCGCGAGGTAACTCTGATCTCAGCTTCAAGTGCCTCTCTGACCTTCCGCCATACGCCTGGAATCACTCAAAGTCATACTGGCATGAGTCTCACCTTGGTGAAGCAAATCGGTTCCGAGAGTTCCCTCGACAAGATCTCATTGGCGCACCCACAGCCGATGCCATTTCCTTTGAACCTCGCTGGCGCGGATTCCTCCGTACCTCGGAGAATCCCTGGCTCCAGGATCATCAGGTCCAGAAAACAATCGTCTATCCGGCCGCCGGTATGGTTGCTATGGCCTTGGAGGGTGCCACCCAATCGGTCAGGGATAAGACCAACATTTTGGGGTACGAAATCAGCAACATGCGCATCGACAAAGCCATGATCATCCCGACCACAGCTCACGGCTTGGAGATGGCTATGAATTTCAAAAAGGACTCCGAAACTGGTCATTCTTTTGATTTTACCATCTATTCCAAACAGCTTAATGGACCTTGGGAACAACATGCCACCGGTTCATTGGTTGTTAGGTTCCAGCATGGCGACTGGAGGGCAAATTTCCAAGAGCACGAGGCACGATTCAACTCACTAAAGCAGACATGCACTGAAACAATAGTCCCTCGACAGTTGTATGAGCTCCTCGACATTGTTGGTATGAACTATGGCAGTCTATTCCAAAACATCAGCGAGATTGCCAAAGGCGACAACGCTTGCATCAGCAAGGTCCGCGTCCCTGACACAAAATCGAAGATGCCTGCCAAGTTTGAGTATCCTCACATCATTCACCCCGCCACTCTCGACTCCATGTTCCAAACTCTATTCGCCATCGATAACGAACCAATGGTTCCTACATATATTAGCAAAATGTTTGTCTCGGCCGACATCTCGCGTGAGATTGGCAACGAGTTCACTGGCTACGCCACAGCCCGTCGAGCTGGTATTCGCGATGCGAATGCCAACATTGTCATGACTCAAGAAGGCTGGGAGAGGCCCTCAGTCGTTGTCGAAGGCCTTCATTTCACAGGCTTGTCAGGCCCATCGGCTGGAGCGGGTGACTTCTTGCCAAACCACCGCAACCTGTGCACCGAGATTGTATGGGATCGAGATGTTGCGTTTGCAAACATCGGATACTTGGAAGAGCTCATAAGCCTCATGGCACACAAGATCCCTGCCCTGTCCATCCTTCAGGCGGGTGGCACTTCAATCATGGCAGAGCAAATCCTCGCCAAAATAGCCCCTAATCGAGATCAGACTCCGCGGTTGGCTCGGTACACCGTCGCCAAGGCCACCAGGAGCAAGGCGGCATCTGCAATTTTGTCACATGTCAAGGGAACTCACCTTGAACCTTTTGTTGAGACAAGGCCGGTAGATGGCTCTGAGCCTTTACCTGAATACAACCTCATGATTGTTTGCAGTGACAACAATGGGTTTGACATTTCCAGCATGCAAAAGCATCTCAAACCCGATGGCATCATTCTCAAGCAAGATCGAGGGGTCATGGCACCAAGCATAGCCCACACATATTCCAAGGACGGTCGAAAAACTCGTATGGAGTTCCAGGTTCATCAGCCAACCTCACTGGAAGGCACCCCCGCCGCAGCTGATGTGGTCATCATCTTGCCGGCTGATTCTCTCAGCCAAGCAGATGCTTTGGGAGCAGCATTGGCGCAATCCGTCCAAAATGAAAATGCCAGAAACGCAGTGATCATGCACGCAGATCAAATTTTGGACCAGATCACCAAGATCAAGGGCAAGGTGGTCATCTCTCTACTGGACTTCTCCAACGTCTCCGGCCAACGCCCATCCGTCTTCAAGTGGTCTGAATCTGACTTCCAAACCTTTTACGCGTTGCAAAAGGCAGCAAAGGGCATCATTTGGGTTACCCAGGCCGCTCATATGAAACCCCGAAACCCCCTTGGTGCTCCAATTATTGCTCTGGCCCGAACCTTGATGTCAGAGGATCCGCTCAAGACGATTGTGACTGTCGATTTGGGAGAGTCCACCGCCCTCGACGAGCAGTCAACTGCTGAGAACATTTTCCGAGTATTGAACAGAACCTTCAGATCCGCACATGCCCCTGGTCCTCGAGAGACGGAGTATGCTGAAGAGCAAGGCAAGCTTTACATTCCCCGCCTGGCCCCCATCAGCTCTCTCAACAAAATTGTTGAACAAGGCAACGCGCCAGTCATCCAGCTCGACGCTTTCCATAACCAAAACACCAGATACAAGCTCCATATCTCAGAGCCTGGCCTTGTTGATGATGGTCTCATATTCACATCGGTCAATGTCTCGGCCCCGGCTCCCAACGAGGTTGAGATTCGCTTCGAAAACGCCGCCATCAATCATATCGATTTGGATATTGTTATGGGACGTACCACTGAGTCCGAAGTAGGGCTTGATGTCACTGGTTTAGTCGATACAATTGGAAGAAACGTGTCTGACTTCGCCGTTGGTGATCGTGTTGCCGCCCTCGTGTCTGGAGGTGCCATTCGGAGCAAGGTCAATGTTGATCACCGGCTGGTTCGAAAATGGACATCGAACCTCCCCCTCAGCCATTCTGCCAGTGCTTTCCATGCTCTCTGCAGAGTTGGTAGGCTTGCTCAAGGAAAATCTGTGCTTGTTCACGCCGGAGCAAGCTGCTTCGGCCTGGCCGCCATTCACGTTGCTTCTCAGGTTGGTGCAGATGTCTACGCCACGGTGATGGAGCCAGATGCACAGGCACAGCGACGTCTTCTTCAACGCTGCGGCTTCAGACTAGACAGGATCGTCGACGCGACTTCGGACAGCTTTGTCAAGGCCGTGCAGCATCTGAACGGCGGGCGAGGAGTGGATGTTGTCTACAACTCGACTCGACAACACATCGAAACCAACTTTTCCTGCGTGCGCAGTGGCGGTGTGGTGGTTCAGTTTGCAAGCAAGTCGCCCTGTCCCGCACCGGTTCGCATGGCCTCGAGCTCGATATCATTTGTCAACTTTGACTTTTCTCAGATTCTCAGGGATGATCCTGAGTACGTAGCAGAATTGCTTGATGGCACCTTGGAGCTGCTTGAGAAACCGGGCTGCGAATTCTCAGTTGACGCCAAGGTTGGCAGGCCCCCTTTGGCAAAGATCGAAAAGGCCTTTAGACTCGTCGAAAAACATCCTTACCTAGGAATCGTTCTTGCCACTGGCAGCCTCGAACAAAACCCTCAAGTCAAGGTGGCTGTGCCTAAACTCGTCCGGCCACTGCACGACGCTCTTTCCAAGGACAAGACTTATCTCCTTGCTGGAGGTTTGGGCGGCCTGGGTAGAAGCATTTGCGAGCTGATTGTCAAGAATGGCGCTCGACATGTTGCGTTCTTGTCCAGGTCGGGCGCTTCGTCTGAAACCTCTCAGCTGTTTACCGAGGACCTTCTCAAGAAGGGCGTGAACGCAAGGATATACAAAGCGGACATCTGTGACGAAAAGTCACTAGAGAATGTCGTTTACCGAATCCACCAAGAGATGCCTCCTGTTGCTGGTGTTTTCCAGTGCGCCGCCGTCATCAAGGATGCCGTCTTTGACAACATGAACTACTCCGACTGGGTGTCTGCGGTGAAGCCCAAGACGGTTGGATCCATGAATCTGATGCAGACCATTCCTCGCATGCAAACAGAGGATCCATTCTTCATCTTCCTCGCCAGCTCCGCTGGTGTAATTGGCAATCGGGGCCAAGCAAACTATGCTGCCGGCAATGGCTTCGAAGACGCATTGGCAAAAAGCTACCGCCTCCAGGGCAAGCATGCAGTATCGATTGACCTGGGGCCTGTTCTCGGTGCTGGCATGCTTGCAGACGATGAAGAAATTCTCGACATGCTTCGAGCCAGTGGCTTCTATGGCATCCGCCACCAAGACTTCTTGACCATGGTCAACCATGCCATCACCATGGAAATCGAGCCCAACGTCCCAACGCCGCCGCAGATCATCATGGGAATCGGTACAGGAGGTTTGATCCTGCAAAACCAGCCAGCAGATCCCTACTGGACACGCACGGCGCTCTACAACTATCTCAACCTCATCGACATGCCAGCTCCAGACTTGGCCGCCATCAACGGCTCCGCCAATGTCGACATGAAGTCCATGCTCGCCTGCTGCACCGACCCAGCCGCCGCAGCCGACATTATCTGCATCGGCCTCGCCCACATGTTGTCCAAGGCCATGAACATGTTGCCCGAGGAAATTGATACGGGCAAGCCGCCAAATGTTTACGGCGTCGACTCCCTTGTGGCGGTCGGAGTGCGAAACTGGGTTGTTTCAAACTGCGGCGTGCCTGTCTCGGTGTTTGAAGTGCTGAGTGACAAGACCATTGCCGAATTGGCAGCAGACATTGCCGCAAAGGGTGGCTTTGGTGTTTACAAGGACTAGTGTGTGATGTTGGGTTGGAAGGCCAAGGTGTTTTTTTGTTTTTTTATGATTTGGATTATGATTGATGGTGTATCAACGTCAAGGACGGATGGATGGGGTTATGGAAGGATATATTTTAGCGCTTCGGTTTTTACACTCGTTTGTTGTCTTTATAAGAAATTCCATTTGTTCACCTTTTCCACAGAACACCACACAATCCTTGCATGATTGTTAGTTTGATACTTTGCTGTGACATCACGTCTATATTTCTTGGCCAAAAAAAAATGAAAATAATACCTAAATAAGTATATTTACCAAATGGTCGTCTCTTAGGGGAGTCTTCTTTTTTACGTGCATTTGTTACGACCATACTGATGTTGTGCAGTGGTGGCTGCAAAGTGCCTCCGTCCCAACCAAATTCAAGGGCGAGGGATTGCACCATCAGTCAACACAGCGAGCAGCACCCCAGGGTGGGCGTGGCACACATTCCCTTGGAGCTATGGAGACGTGAGCATATATTAGTCATGTTGCGGTTGCGGAACGACTCTTGTACAAGACTCGCCACGAAATTCGATGTATTCGTATATATTCATCGCCACGTCCAAAAGACGTTGAGGAAAATAGAAGTTCGCACGTAGCATTAATCAAAGGGCATTCGGTCTGCCCAGCAAAATACATTAAAAAGAAGTCCTCGGTCACCAAATCAACAAAGCCGGACAGAAAATATTGAGGGTAGCAATTTTAGATGGCCTCGCTCGAGCCTATTTGACTTCCTCGACGGGAGCCTTTTCTCCATTGACCTCCTCCACCTCTACAGCCTCAGTCTTTTCATCCTCGGGCTGCCAAACCGCCTCGACGATGCTCATTCGGCAGCCGGGTGTTCTTGTGACGCCCTGGCAGCTGGGTCAGCAAAATACGTCTCAAGCAAACCACCGACGGTGGGAGGGAACCTGGCACTCACCTTGAAAACGAATCGCTCATCGACGGCCTTGAATAGGTCTCGGAATTCAGCTTCAGTGCGTTCTTGCGCATTCAACAAGGCCAACATGACCATATCCATGCTGCGCATAATTTTCTCGTCCCAGGGGTTCTCAGCGCCATAGTCACGTAGGCAGTGGTCGTTGATGACGACGCGGGCACCAGGCTTCATGGCTGGGACGAGTCCCTTGAGAATCTTTATGGCGTATGGAGTCGAGTAGTTGTGCATGATCCAGCGGAAGTAGTAGACTAGCTGTCATGTTAGCATATGGTACTCAAAAAGAAAAAGGGAAAAACAGCCAAACACTAACCATCAGCGTTCTTGACAGGGTTTTCAGTGAAGAAATCATGAGCCTGGAGCGAGACACGCTTGGCAACATGCTCTTCGTCAGAAATCGGTTTGGGTGCACTGTCGACTGTCTTTTGAAGGTCCTGAACAACAAACTTGGTCTTCTTCCATTTCTTTCCCAAGTCAACGCACACGAAACCGTGGCTGCCACCAACGTCGACAAAGGTGCCCTCCTTCGCATCCACATCGGACAGGTCATAGTTGTCAACAAAATGGCTGACCTCGTAACCCTCGCCCCCGGTCAAGCTAACCATGGCCTGACCCATACGCTTAGCACGTACTGGATCCTTGCCAAAAGTAGCAAACATGGGCTCCTGGTCGACAGTGTTAAAAGCAAAGTTGAACCCTGTGCGGGTCAGTTCGGTGGCCTCGGGGTGCGTTCGCAAGGCTCGAAGCGAGTTGGCGGCAGCCGGGAAGATATCCTCGCCGTTGAATCCAACCCAACTCTGCAAAGCCTCATCCTCGGCCAGCACGCGCGAGGCAGCAGTATGGGCGATGAAGCCGGGGGTAGGCTCTTGGAAGATTTGATTGGTCATGGCATGACGCAGGGCGCGAGCAAGGTTCACAGGATCCAAGGTCGTCTGCGATTGGAGTTCTGCCAGTGCAATTGGCTTATCGACGGGTACCAGCTTGGCTGGGAAAAGGTTAGCTATGTGGATTATAGAGGCGGTGTTGAATTACCAATGCCGTAGCTGTTGATCAGCTGAAGGCTCAGCGTATCAAGGAACTGTGTAAAGTGTCAACTTAAGCGGCAAATGACGAGGGAGATGAACACACGTTCCAGATGCCCCATCGAACTTGCTCTCGAGGGCCTCGAACCAGCTGTCCCAGCTCCTTTGTTGCAAATACAACCTCCTGACGCGATCGCTGGATATCCTCTGGCAGATTGGGGAAATCTACCGGTGCATCGACACCGAATCCGGGCTCGGGAAGGTTGTTGTCTTTCAGATACTTGTCAAGCTTCTCCGTTTCCTCGGTAATTTTCCTGGCCAGCTGGATCATCTGGGAAGTGGTCGATTCCGCCGCAATATTCACTGGGGCAGCCTCCGACGAAACGGGTGTTGGCTCGGTCTCGGACGTCGTCGACGCCTGGGAGGCGTGCTCATTCTTGGAGATCAGTTGAGCCAAACCACTCAGCGAGAGACGATTCTGCTTCTTGCGCTCAATTTCTTCGGAGCTGGAGGAGGCGCTGCCATTGGCAGTGCCGTTTGAGCTATGGAGCCAGGACGGGACTCTGATCTTAGCCATTGCGGGGAGATGTATATGGTGGATTGTGTATGCAAACGGCAAGATGGCTCCAAACAAGCTCGGGCACAAAACTCGGTTTGTTTGGTTTTTAGGCCGAGCAATATTAAATCAATTATAGCCTGTTCAAGTGGTTGAAGTTAGTCTTCAGCTCGTCAATCAAGAATACGCCGATAGCGCGAGCGCGGGGCAAGTCGAGCCAAGCTGAACGCCAAAAAGCAATCTGAAGCAGCGGAATGCGCTAGTCATCGTACTAACAGCCGATGGGCACAGCGTATCGCAAGTAAATGCAAAGGCCAAGCATGCTAGGTAAACATGGTGTGTGTCGAAATGCAAGGAACCTTTTCTAGCCTGAACATTGTCATGAGACGCTGGATGCAGACGTGTTGGCAAAAAAACAAATCAACATCCATGTTCATGCCGATACGAGGACGCGATGCCACACATCGGCAACAGGCAATAAGCCCATTGGTTTCTCATTTTGCTCTTTTTTTTTCTCTTTTTTCTCTTTTTTTTTCTCTTTTTTCTCTTTTTTTTTTTTTGGCAGTCATCAACAGAGACAGGACTGAGCCTGTCTGGAACAAGGCGTGTCCGACATGTCTCATTTCCAGTTCGGGGCATTTATTGTGGTGCCGAGCCATCGGTAATGGACATATTCCCATGACAAAGTGAGTTGTCCTCCCTCTTGTCAGCCACCACGAGGCGGTACCTCTGCAGCCATTGCAAGAGACTATCTGGCCCATTGTCTCGGGTTTGCCCACTGATGGCCGGCTTGTTGCACAACTCTCTGGACTACGACCACTCGGCCATAGAGCAAAAGCCGTCTCTCAACCCTTTATCGGAATCGCACGAAGGTACCAAGAGCCTGTACAGATATGCCCAGTTGGATGCAGAGCGGCCCAATTGCTCAGTGACACGCGCAATGCTTCTGTGGTGCTGGATAGATAATGACTGGGTTATTGTGGTTGTGGTGGTGGTGGTCGAAGCTTGGTTTTGGTGTGATTGACAAAAGGAGAGCAGGGGCAACATTGCTGCACGTACCTTGAAGCAGAAACGAATTCTTGACCAACCAGAGTGCTGACGGTTGCAACCGAAGACACCCAAACGGCTATGGCTTGATGGCTTAATGGCTTAATGGCTCAAAAGTCACCGAAAGCAAAGTTGGTGAGGAGGATTGGATGGCGTTCCAGAGAAACAGAAATTCCAAAGGATCCGGAAAACGGGGAGCTGGGCCAATTTTGGTTCACGCCAAGCATGCCACCCAGAGATGGAGCCAGTCCCCCGAAGTTTCCTCGGTGCCCCTGGAAGGGCCTGGTGGGGAGGGGGCACCTACTCCATTGCGGAGTTACTGTTGGCGCAGTTCTGGAGCGGTTCCGTCGTGGTGAAATGAGCCCATCGAGGGCTAGTTTCCACCACCAGGCGCCCGTGATAGCATGACAGCGCAGACGCCTGCATTGCATTCACTCTGTCTTCTCCCTTCCCGCCATCCCTTCCGTCTTGTTTCCCCGCGGCTCCATAACCCAGTGTCCCGGCGCCATCGCAATTGGCCCATCGTGGTCTCAGCATCGCTCGTGCCCAATCCCCAGCGCCACGCCCAGTCCCCCTGTGGACCCAATTTCCACTACACGCAGCAGTATGGGCCCACGCTGCCTGCGGTCCGGCACGATGCGTACAGTACGCCAAACTAGTGGGAACATACCCCTCCAAAAAAAAACCTTCACCAAAAAGGAACCATTCCTATCGTCACCCAGCGGGCACATGATGGCTTGTACATGGCATTAGCACGCCGTGCGTGTGAGAGCCTGCAGCCAACTTGCAGGAGGTGTTGGTTGCGGTACTATGGTGCAAATGGGCAAACCCTTCCCAAGGGGGCCCATGCAGGTGGAATATGGGCATATCTAAGATATCAATCGTCTCAACCCCGGTCCCAGTCCGCCTCTTTCCCATCTCGTTCATAGATAATCCGGCTTCTGCCCATACACAATATGGCAGGGCATGTACATGAGAATGTTGCTGTTGAAGTACGCCTTCCGCACATCCACCAATAGCATTTCCACCTGCTCCGGATTCCACCGCAGGCCTCTGGTCAGGGGACCCAGGGCGATGGCCTGCATCCCGTCCATGAGGATCGTCCGCCAGTAGAGACCCACGGTCTTCAAAACCTTGTTTTTAGGCCATGTTCCCAGTGGGACATGAAAGACTCTCTCTGTGACGTTGACGAATCCCGCTTCCCGCATCTTATTTGCCAGATTACCTCCCGCGGCGGCATGGAAATTTACTCCCAACGCAGCGAGGCCATCCGTCACAAGCTGCCAGTACTTGGCAATGGGATGCTCTGGCGGGATCGTGCTGTTTCGTGCGGCACCGTGTGGCTTGTGGTGAATTTCCTGCATTTCGAACCAACCGCCTGGCTTGAGATGTCTAGATACTTTGTCAGTCAAGTTCAACCCAAACCAGATTCTACCCAAAACTTACTCGAGGGCCCGGCGAAAGAGTCGACCCCAATCCCTGATCCCCATGACTGTGTGGCGAGTGTGAATGTAGTCGAAATGATTGCGGGGATGCAACCATGGAGACTCGACGTCGTCTACCATAAACCGTACATTGGGTGGCAACCAGTCGGGTTGGATGGGCGAAAGGTCGATGCCGAGAATTTCGGCGCTTGAGAATTGGTCACCCACTATTGCGCGTCAGAATAACTTTTGAATCTATGAAAGCCGGTCCCCGGTGCACTCCTAACGACTTACTCTCAATAGCCCAAATTCCAGTGCCCGTTCCGATATCAAGAATCTGTTGGGGGTGCTCCCCAATGGGGGCGAAATGCAGTTTCTGGTTGCAGAGCAGCTTTATCATTGCATGCTTCATGTCTTCACGCTCCTGCTCCACATCATCGTTGGGGAAGTTGTAAGCACCCTCGCGGAAACGGTGATAGCGGCGGCCGTTCTCATACATGTAGTCTCGAACAGAAGACTGTATCGATGTACTGCCAGAGCTAACGCTGTCGCTTTCGTACCCCGCGTCTGATGCTCCATCACCAATGGTGCTAATTTCTTCGATGTCGGCGACAATGGTGTCCTCGGCTTCAAAAAGGGCTTCTCTTGAAAGCTCGTCTTGCTGATCAGTGGACAGGTCCGGAAATATGGATACTCCGTTGGGATGCGTCAAGGGGGATGCGACCATGGACTCCAGTCGTTTATGTCCAGGTTTCCAGTCTGATCCAGAGCTGCGGGCTGTCCGGTCGTGCGCTGGGGGCGACTTCTTTGCTGTGCGTAGGTGTGATGTTCCTGCTTCATCCTCCGTCTTGATGGGCGACAACGTATTCTGAACCGACCTGTCTGGATCCGTCGCTAATGATGAGCTTTCGGGTTCTGTTTTTGACGTGCTGTCGTTCAGCGACTTCTGTGCTGTGTACGTGCTCTCCGGGAGCGTGGTTCCCATGACCGTGGCCATGAAATTCGACTGGATGGACATTGCGTTGGTCGTCTTTGGTGTTTCATCAAGGTGTGTCCCCACTGTCAACTGTCCATCGTGGGAATGTTGCCATGAAGAGGTCTCGGGGACGCCATGGTTATCTTCCTCGGCAGGAACTGATTGATCGGCTTGCGAACCCTGGCCACACAAACCGCTGCCGCTAGCAAGGTTTGATACCGCCTCTATGGTCCCGGAGGCATCGTCGTTCCGGGGATTGGATTCCATTGTGGTGGTCAAGTTCAGTGGCGCTGTCTGGGCAAGGAATTTGGCGAGAGACGGACGGCTGGGAACACGGCACGGCTAATACCTGGCAGCCACCAAGTCTGTGCGCTTATTGGGTACGCGACACTCAATTTCGTTTCTCAGAGGGCGATGATTCTGAAACTGTCCCCGAAGCTGTGAAAATGCTGGCAGTTGGTTTGGTCTGGAAGACAGTGGTGGTCTGTTAAACGCACGGGACTCTGTTCAGAGTGGCAGGTGTTGGTGAAGGCTGCGTTTTGGGCAGAGACCGACGACGCAGCGGTCTTGGCGTGGATCAGAAGCCAGGGGAACCGCGTCCAGGTCTGTGTCCGTGTTGGTAAATTCCCACGACGTTCTAGACCGCGCCCGGTGCCCGGATATGGGTGAGGGAGGCAATCCGGTGTATGTAGGAGCAGCAGCACTGGTCGAAGAGAATGACAGCACAATCAGGTGAAGACTTTGTGCGGCATGCGAAAAGAGATGACTTTATCTGCCGACAAGCGCTGTGTTGAGAAGTAATGGGATCGAGAGTTAAAAGGATGCTCGTGGGATTTGACATGGGCCCTGGGAGGGGGCCAGGGAGAAAACAGGTGGGGCAACGCCCATCAGTGCCGAAGCACACTCCAGTCCAGACTCTCCAGAACCTCCAAGTTGTCTTTCGCTACAGACCCATGACCCCATCGTGCCTTGATAAACCTTGCATTGTGCTTCTCTTATTATGCTTGCCTGTCTCCTTTCAACCTCGCCCGCCTCATGTCGGGAGTTTCCAGGTCCAGGCGAGCCTGGACAGACGCCATAACCGACACCATAATCGACGCCACTGTTGTGTTCAGCCAGCTGGCCCCGACATGATCCCGTGGCAGAGACTAATGCAAAGCAAAGCAAAGCAGCAGCCGGGTGTCTGCTGGCCCAGATCTAACCGATGCAGTGATTGTTATTACAGTGCCTCAAGGGGGAGAAGAGGGGCCTCCATCGCACGCAAGGAGGTTTTTTTTTTTTCAAAGGCGCTTGTTGCTTTTTTCTTGGCTGTGATGATGCCTCGGCGCCATGCCTCGCCATCGGGGTTGGTCGCGTGGGTTGTCCCCCTGGCGGGCGTGCCTGGCTGGAATAACGAGATCCAACTCTGTCGCATTTTCCTTCTTTCTTGTCTTGAAGTCGCATCTTCGTGCCGGCATCAACGGTTGCCGCTGCATGTCTGAGCGTGTTGTGCGATGAGGCCAATGAGGTATACAGGTGGAGAGCTGGTGACCAACTAAAGTTTATTGCGGCGTCAGCCCTTCTCGCCACTCTGATCCCCGTTTCTTCATTGGTGTTGGTAACAACTCTAGCAGTCCGTAATTGCTTCTTCGGCCCCCCTTGCAGCATATCCTATACTGTCATATGTGACGCCTCAATGTTACATCGCTTACCACACGTTTCGGGACCTGAAGAGGTGAATTGCCGACCTCGCATTCGGGCTCTCAAACAACTGCATCACGACCCTGCCATATAGGGTAGTGAAGAACGCACCCAGGTTGCCCTCCACACCATCATGTCATGCCTGCAACCGTCAAAAACCCAAGGTCCACTTTTTCCAGAGTAACAACCTCGACGCCACCGATTGTCCAGTTAATTACTCAGCCTCCATCTGGTGATGCCTGTGCAACCTCATCTGCCGCCTCGTTGCTGAACCACCATGTCTTGCCCCGCAAAGTTTATCCACTGCGTCGGCAGTCCGGCTTTCAACCCGAGTGAGCTCATACAGGACCTCGACTGCCAAAAGCAAGCACTGGAACTCCTTGCCAAAAACGACCTGTACAATGCCAGCCGAGTCATGTTCCAGTTACCCGAGCGGGACGTGTATACCTATCATGCCATAACAAGTGTCAAACTTGCAGAAGTGCAAGCTGTTGTTGGTCTTGGTGGGGTGAACGGACTGCATGGCTGGTACCGCAACGACGACCGCTCACTTGTGGGAGCCCTCTCACATCTGGCTTCTTCCAGTGCATAGGCTGAACATTGTCACAGAGAGATCCGCCCTCCAAGGCAGACGCAAAAGCGTACGTTTCTATTTTCAACCCATCAACGGCAACAGCCTCGGCGCTCAAGAACTTGGGCACCAATGCCAAGAAGGCATCCATTCGGAGCGAGGTGGCAGGAAACCTGGCAAGCAAACGATACCTGCACCCGGCACTGACGGCAAAGCTCAACATCCCCAAATGCAAAAAGCCGCCCAGTTCCAACCCGTACTACGATTTTTGGGCATGGTCCTCCCGGGAGCTTGAATGGTGTGGCCCCTGTCCCTCCTCGGAGCGGGTGGCTACGAGCCATCATGTTCTGCCTATTTTCATGCATCACTTTGGTTGCGCCACGCCATCTCACGAGAGCCTGGAGATAATCCGGATACTAGCAGACGGCCGTGCCATAGCGGACATTGGATCAGGCAACGGTTATTGGACATTTATGCTTCGTCAGTATAACCTCGTCGTCCACCCCGTCGACAATATGCAGAGCGAATGGCGAGTGAACTGGGTCAGCGACACGACTATTTCCGATGGCGTAAAATGGCTCCAGAAGAATGACAGAGGCAAGGACATGGTTCTCCTGCTGGTATATCCTGTCGTAGGTGGCGGCATAGGAGGAGGCACCGAGGGTGGCTTTACCCGCAACCTGGTGGAGGCTTTCCAAGGTGATACAATTGCGGTGGTGGGTACACAAAACGGAAATGGCTATACAGGATTCAAGGGCGTCACCATGGACCAATTCATGGCAAGTGAACACAAGGAGTGGACCAAAGTGGTGCAGATTCCGCTGCCTAGCTTTGCTGGCAAGGATGAGGCTTTGTACATATTCCAGCGAGGAGACAGGGTGCCAGCCGCCGCAAGTGAATAGACGTTGAAACTAGCCCAGTTTGGAGTGCAGCCGAAATTGTGTCCCTGCCCAACGTCTCCAAACTTTCAAATTGAGATACGGTTTGAAAGCGTACACGGACCCCATACATAGCCGTTGAACTTTATTAGACGATATGGACTCCAGCGATGCCGATGAAGATCTTTCCGCACTTTGGGCGATCGGGCTTTTTAGACGCCCAACTGATCAAATCTGGGCCCAAGTGTCTGAGGGAAAAATGCTTGGTTGGCTGGCCTATCTTCAAAAAACGTCCAGTCCAGTCCAGCCGCATCGAAGGATTCATTTTGGGGCTATTTTGCCTACTGTATGTATAACCGACATGCATGCGATTCTGCACCGCGAATAGAATTTCACGGCTGGGGACAAGGGCGGCGTCTCTTGGACCGGTGTATCGTATGGGTACCAATTGGCACTGCACTTGGAGGAGGAGGCATCACCGGGCTTTTTGTGGCTCTGCATCAGCTCTGTTACATCCCCAACCACACATCGTTCACTTCTGTTGGCTGGAGCGAGAGGCTCACCAGCCAACAAGATCAGCCACAGATGCCTGATTGGCCACCAAACAGATTTTAGCATCCAGATTGGAGGTGTCTTCTGGTGGTGGGTTGACTCACTGTGATGTTGCCTTCCAAGTTGAATTTTTTTGGCCCCCACCACAGGTTTTCAAATAGTGCGCGTGCGTACGTGTGTGTGTGTCTGGACCCCCGTGGTCTTGGACAAGGGCCAATTCCTCCATGTTTCTTTAACATCCTTGGTAACTGTCATGCCATCGTGCTCAAGCCCGGCCCTCCCCTGCCTGTCAGCACCCGGAGATTGGTTTTGGTGCATCAAACGCAAGCAGTCGGTAGCATGGAACACCCAGCCACACAACAGGCGAACCTTTGGCGCACGGGGTGGCCCGACTTCTGGAGACGTTCGGAGAGGGCGCTGCAGGCGTCATTGGCCTGCCCTGCGGGAGCGAGGCAGGAGTGGACCCATCCACTGGACGCGCTGCGCCATCACCCAGCGGGCCGCCCTATGACGACCAGGTTGCATGGGATGGGTGGAGGATTTGGAGGGGAAAGTTAACTGCAGGTGAGGTTTCAGCCCCGCCAAATGCCCAGGATGGC
The DNA here is from genome assembly GCA_013406985.1 of Calonectria crousiana. NCBI lineage: Eukaryota > Fungi > Ascomycota > Sordariomycetes > Hypocreales > Nectriaceae > Calonectria > Calonectria crousiana. The sequence goes on along the minus strand of VTGD01000192.1, from coordinate 16,632 downwards.
GCCTAGACAGAGCCCTGGACTGACCGACGTCTGCGGACATTATGACGGAAGCCCTCGGAGCTTACAGTCATGCAGGGAGCTAGCTGGGTTGACTGCTTGCGCGCATCCTCCGAAGTCTCTTTTTTTTTCATTTTTTATCCGGTGTTCTTTTTTCCCCCTTCTTTCATTTCTTCTTCTTCTTCTGGCTTTTGTGGTCACGATTGCGATTGCTTGGTGGGAACATCCTTCGTTTGTCCCAGCCTCCCCCGCAACACAGCGTCATCCAGTGAACCCCCCCACCTGCCCACATAGCCATCCAACACCCTGAGCGCACTTTGGTTTTCGCCACAACACAACCACAGCGCGTCGCCATGTCGTCGTATTACCCTGAAGACAGTCACGGGAAGGGCCATTCTCGATCGCGATCGCATGATGACCGTCGCCCCAAGGACGCCCATGCCCAGGATCCCCTCGCGCAATATGCCGACGTGCGCGAGCCTAGCTACATCTACCCAGAAGATGACCTCGACGACCGCTACAGGGGCCGCCCAGAGGCACAGGCCAGCGGTGCCCTTCCTTACCCCGAGGAGAGCGGCGACCACCGCTTCCCAGGCGATCACAAGCTCTACGGCTACGACAGCCAACGGCCCGTCTACAAGACAGCATCGCCACCCGCGGGCTCTCCTTACCGGAGCTCCCATGACAGGGTAGACTCTGGCAGCGGGCTACTTCCTGACACCTTTCCCAACGAGGAGCCCCGCGGCAAGGGCAAGGACGATGGACCCCGCACTCGATATTCTGATCAAGAGAACAAACCCAGCGACCGTCGCGATGGCAAGGCTGCTGGCGCAGAAGGGTTGGACAGCAAACTTAAGCTCCTCCCGCAAAAACTTCGCCAATACATGACCGACGAGCACGAAAAGGAACCAAAGGAGCGCAAAACCGGCAAAGACAAATACGACGACGATCTAGCGTATGGCAAACCCCCCGTGCCTAAGCGCCCACAGAAGTCATCAGATGACTTGGCCTATGGCAAAGCTGGTGGCCTCCAAGCGGCGGCGTCGAGCCAAACATCGTCAAGCCAAACGCCGACGCCAACCGCTTATGGTGCCAAACCCCCACCGGACACGCAACTCGTGAAGCGCGATGAAAAGCATGATGACAGGCAACCTCATAATGAACATGATCAAAGATATTATGACAGACCTGATGAGAGATACTATGATGACAGATACGATGACAAATATGATGACGAAAGGAGGGATGAACGACGAGACGACAGGAAGGCGAGACGGCAGGAGGAAAAACGTGCCTCGAGGTATCAAGAACGTGATGAAAGCCCAGCCCAGCGGTACCAAGACTACAGATATGATGATCCTCGCCGTTACGAGGAGAGAGATGGTCGAGAGCCACATATCCAAGATGCCGGTTATCACAGGCGAACCGGCTCCCTCCGCGAGGACACCAACAATATTTCGGCCAATGTTTTAACTGTTGAGCCTGGTAGCCGTGACAGGGAGAGATCCCGCGATCGTCGCCACCATAGGGAAAGATCTAGCTCTGACCTGCTTGCTGTCAACGACGGTCGTCACAACCGGGATAAATCTAAGACGAGAGACAAGTCGAAGGACAGGTCCAGAGACAAGTCTAGGGAGCGATCTCGGGACCGCCGCAGGGACAAATCTCCTGCCCCCAATAAGCTCTCTGTTGGGACATCATCACGCCAGGAGAGATCACGCTCAAGGGATGCGCGCGGATCCATGTTATCTGTTGCTACGGGGGCCATCGGTGGCCTGTCGCTGGCTTCCGCACCCCCCTCTCCTCTTCTCGAGTCTTACCGTGGCACTTATCAAGATTGCTCGCCAATGCCCTCCCCCCTCTTGGTTGCATCGACCCACCCAGACGATATCAGAGGCCTTGAGCCTCTCTCTCCTTCCAGCTCTGATCTAGATAGCGATGGCAAGAAGCGAGGCCGACGCGCACGATTCCATGATACCGATGATATCGCCACTCAAATCGCCACCGCTCTCAAGGGAAACAAGCATCCCGACACGGCCCCTCTGATCGAGATCCTCCCTGGCCTAACCCACGAGCAGGTTATGGAACTACGGGCCGAGTACAAGCGACTTGTCAAGACAGGTCCGGAGCGCAAGGGCGTTAATGTTGCCAAGCATATCCGCGCCCGTCTCAAGGACGAGGATCCCGTCCTCATGAAAGCCTGCTACTCTGTTGCTCTTGGCATGTGGGAGAGCGAGGCTTACTGGGCCAACTTCTGGTACCAGGGCGATAAAACTCGGCGCGAGCTCCTCATTGAGTCGCTGATGGGTCGACCCAACAACGAAATCCGCGCGATCAAGGACGCTTTCTCGGATAAAAAATACGATAACAGTCTCATCAAGTGCATGAAGACAGAGCTCAAGGAGGACAAGTTTAAGAAGGCTGTCCTCATGGTTCTGGATGAATGCCGAATGGAAGAGTATGATGGATACGGGCGCCTCATTCCTATAAACTATGACTTGGTTGATCACGACGTGAGCGAGCTGCGACGTGCTGTCAAGTCCGAGAAGGGTGGCGAGTCGGCCATGATTGGTATTGTTGTGCAACGCAGCGATTCGCATCTGCGAGCGGTTCTCAAGGAATACGAGCACAGCTACGGCTCCAACTTTGCTCGCGATGCTCTCAAGAAGAGTGGGAACCTTGTTGTAAGTTGCATCCTATTGTTCCTCAACCTCTTGGCCGTTGTGCCGCTGACACATTTGTTCCAGGGTGAGCTTCTTGCACACATCCTCAACGGCGTCATCAACCGACCCGTTCGTGACGCCCTCCTCCTGCACCACGCAATCACTGCCTCTCGCAAGGATGGCCTGCGCCGCGAGCTGCTCATCTCGCGTCTGGTCCGCTACCACTGGGACCCTCAGCACATGCGCGCAATCAAGCATGCCTACCGTGAGCGCTACGGCAAAGGACTCTCGGAGGCTGTCTACGAGGCCACAAGTGGCGAGTGGGGAGATTTCTGCCGCGAGCTCTGCATCGCTCGCACGCCTGATGAAGTGAGAAGATTTGACAAGGTTTCCGTTACTGATTACTAGCCAGCCTGGATGAGGTTGTCTGATGATTTGACGCCTGTACCTGCCATTGATGTAGCACTCTTGAGATTGGAATAGCGGAAGGGATACCTTGTGATTTGAGTCACGCCTTGTTAAGAAACGAAGTTACGGCCTCTTTATCCTTTTTTAATTGCAGGAGCATCTAGATGAGATCCATAACCCAAGCCTCTGATAGATACCTCTTTACTGAATCCTCCTTTTTTGAGTAATCGAAGCCAGTTCTATGATACTCATTTCTTTGACCCCTTGCCACCCCTTCCTCCCTTCCCTTGACCTTTGGAGCCGCCACCGCCGCCGTTCTTCTTGCCACCACCACCACCACCACCACTGCCAGTATTGCCACCAGTGCCTCCAGCAATCATGACCCTGACCTTGCCAACAGGTACGCAGTTGTAGGTTTCCTCGGGCTTAAGCGACTTGAGGAGCTCAACTTCACGAGGCCACATACGCTCCGAGTCCCGGGAAGTCTCATCGACAACGCCTTTGCGGCTGCTAGCACCTTTCCAGCGTTCCAAGATCTCCTTGACGGCCTTTCCCTTCTTGGTGGCGCCAGGCTGCATCTTGGCCTTGTACTTGAAACGGCCGAGAGCATTCCAGGGGGCGCACACGGGAATGATTTCGAGAATTTCGTCGCCAGGGAGGGGGGTTCCAATGAGAGAGTCAAGCACACTCATCTGCTCTGCTTCCTCGCCCTCGAGGGTATCAATACCTTCGTCCATTATGGCACGACGGATCTCTTCATGCTCGGCGGTTTCTTTCTGCTTGCGCTGATGTTGAGCGCGACGCCGCTCCTTCGCTGCCGCGGCTTCAGCTTCGCGCTCCATTTTGGCCTTGGCTTCAGCCTCAATTCTCTGCTGGCCAGCCGTCGCGCCGATGAGGGCTTCAGCTACAGCCCGGTCTTCTTCGTCTTGGTATTTGTACTTGGCAGCTATTTTCTTTGCCTTACCACGGCGGCCGCGCTTAGGAGGAGCTTGCTTCCCCAGTGTTGATGATGCTGACTCCGGCGCAATGGCGGCTTGGCTGCCGGGCACTTCGGATGCCTCAGTTACTGACTGCGTATGCTCCAGATCATCATCTGCATCTTCCTCTTCCTCTTCCTCTTCGTGTACCTGTTCAAGTTCTTTCTCCATAGACTCCTCCTCGGGCGCCTCCTTTGGGGTGGGCTTGTCCTCGATATTGAGTTCAGAGACGCCTACTTCGGCATCCTGCACGTTGATGTTGTCGTCCTCGCCTCCGAACGCCTGGAGCGGGTTTTCTCGAGAGTTTCCGTCACGCTTTTCGTCGTCCGACTCGTTATCAGACCCATCATCGACTTCAGCAATACCAGGTTGCTCAGACTCAGTCGGTTCTTGCTCCTGGGGTGATGGTGCAGATTGTACAGTTTCATTCCCCGCGGTGAAATCACCGTCGTAGAGCCGATGCTTTACATGTTTGTTTCTGCTCTCTTCGCTTATCTTGAACATCACACCCAGCCCAAGTAAAAGCTGGGCAGGGGGGAGAAAGTTCTTCTTGCCGCTTACCATGAAGCTTCCTGTTGGCAAAAAGTCTCCAGACGGCGCCGACTTTGAAACCTGATCAGCATTGACCCACCAGGCTGACATACCAGCCTTTGAATCCCAGGCTTCTGAAGAGCACACGGCAAGTGAGCCGGCCTGGGAAAGGGTTGCTGGAGGGATTGGTGCGTCTGGCGTCTTGGGGTTGTTCTTGATGATAACACTGGATGCCCCTTGGAGATCAGCATGGCAGTAAATGTCGCCCTTTCGTAGGTACTTTTTGTAGATGATCTCGTTCTGCTGGGCATCCTTTCCGCCAATGACCAGATATCCATCAGATGATATAAACCAAATGAATTTTTCAAACCACATCGGTTTGCGGATTGGCTGGAGGAGTGCCTTCTCTTGCTTCAGTCCCTTTTTGAGATCCTCCGTGATCTTTTGTTCGGTATTTTTCAAAGCCCTAATTGCTTGTTGCTGTGTCTTCTCCTCCTTGACTGCCGCGGTCTTCCGCTGGTCGTAGTATTCTCGGGCATTTCCCCAGGGGGTCAGAGTGAGATTAATATCGATGGTCAAACTCTTACTCGTGCCCTTAGCCTTCGCTGGAGTCGACTCATCGTCGCTCTCAGAGGCACTGTCGTCCGTCTCGTAAGGGTCTTCCTCCTCCTCTTCAAACTCCTCTTCGGCGAGTTCGAGGGTGATGGTGTTCTCAGCAAGATTCAAGGGTAGCTTAATTACTTCTGCCACGGGGTTGTGCCGTTTCTTCTCGCGCTCAACCAACTTACCAACATCCACCCAGTCCATACCTTGGCTGAGGAGACCATTCACGGCATCCATGGCTTCTTGAACACGTTCGACATTGGCCTCGATCGCTGCGGCTTTTCGGAGGTTCAAAGATTGCACTTCTTGCAAACCCTCGATCCGTTTAGACTGCTCTAGCTTCGCCGCCTCTAGCTTGCGCTTTGCCGTGGCTTCTCGCTCATTTAGTCTCGCCTCTAGCTTTTGGCCTTCGATTGAAGAAAAGAACTCGTCGACTGTCTCATTGTAGCTTTTAAACTCCAAGATCTCGATCGTAGGGTCCTTTTCTAGTTTGTAGGGGACAAACGGATGAAAGTCTTCGTAGAGGAGCCCCTGACGTTTGGACTCTATGTCATCGTTTTCTATCTTTTCGACTGCGGGCCCATGACGCTTCGCAAATATGTAGCCAGGACATCTTTCTGAGCTTATGATACCCTCTACGGTCTCGCGGGCTTCCAAAAGTGACTTTACAAGGTCATCTAGCAATGGATCACTTGCCAAAATGTCCTCTGGCTTCTTCGTTGTGTCAAACTCGTTCTTTTGTAGAGTATGATCAACCAGAATTGGTGGTAGCTCCGTAATGGATACGGCCAAAGCTTTTCTCAAGTCGCCACCAGCTTTGCCCTTGAGTTTCTTGGAGGAGGCAGCTGCGTTTGCAGCTTTGTCTATTGCAGATTTCAGGGCATCATGCACTCTTTCTTTGGTCAAAGGTGGTATTCCCAAAAAGTTCTGCCGGTTCTCGAGTGAGTACTGGAGACCCACTCGCTGTGGTTCTTGGCCTTCGCCCTCCGAGACGATTCGAGAAAGCGTAAGAATTTTGAGGTCGGCATCGGTAAGAATTATGTTGCCGCTCTAGATATATCAACTCAGTCATCCACAGGCTCGGCGGCTGAGATTGGGGTAACGTACGGCAAAGAATTCCAGAAATAGACGGTATTGGCCATCGCTAAACTCAAATTCCAAGACTCGGTCGGTTCCGACTTGGCTAACTGCAGTCAGGCGTCGAGTCTTGAGGAACTTTCGAAGTCGCGCGACAAAGGCAGACGGGGCGGCAGCTGTGGTTCGAGCGAACTCGGTCAGGTGACAACGAAATCCAGTATCGATGACGAGCTGTTTCTTGTTGTCCGGCTTTGCAAACTTGAGGAGGAGGATCTTGGAGGACAGGTCGTATGCGTTGGACAGTCGCAAAGTCACCAGTTGCTCTTGGAGCTCGTGAGCGATGACCTGCGGGATAATGATCAGCGGCTGGGCAGCAACCACGAGACAGCCACGCCCACCTTGACATCCAAGGATGAGAACCTTTGCTTCATTCTGGTATATGCTTCTTTGGGCCAACCAGCTTAATCGAGACGTTCCGTGCCGTGCCGAAGGCTTTAGATTGACGGCCGAGGCGAGTCAACGTGGGGCAACTGTCAGTCATCGCGGGGCAGAATCTCTGCCCAGCTAGTGACATCACGTCACGTGTCGTGACAGCAAAGCAATGGGTCCATAATTCTGATATGCAGTATAGGGTATGTCAGGCACTGCAGCCTGCAAGTGATAATCACCTCAAGCCTACGTAGCATCGGATCACGATGCAATAAGTGATGATATTTCACTTTTTCAACCAAGGGGTGGGTCAATCACAGGTAGCTGAGTTAGGTTGTTAAATTGACTGCATCCAAACTCCAAGTTCATTCGCTGTGTCTGCGAAAGTTGGCGTCATCAACACTGAGTACGTCCCACCAACGCCACGAGATGCGGCACCAAAGCTTGGAAGGAGGGCTAAGCAAGCATGAAATGTTACCGTAGCATTATGGCCGCAGCGGGGGAACTGGGGCATGCAAGCCATTTGGCACGATTTCTGGCTTTTTAAGGGATGGAGTTGGGCGTTTCTATTCGTGCTATGGTGGACAATTGGGAAAATCCGACTGGTTTGCCGGCAAAGCTGGAATGTATGAGGTACGTGCTCGTACACAGTACCTGGTTCATCACACTGGGCTTGTTACAGATTGGCTCCGGCTTCTGGTGGTCGGCACACCAGGTTCACCTCGGCTGCGCCGCTCGCCTCCCGCGGGATACCAAGAAGATTTTTTTTCCATTCCCCCATCAATACGAGTCAATTGGCAATACGCAACTACCGCTCCCAATGGCCAGGGCCTTACAAAGTTACATAGTGCAGGTACCGAGAATAGAAGCACGCAAATTACCAAGGTGCCAAGCTTGAACGCGTCCACCCACGCCCATACGCGGCCGGCCAGGACGAGACGCGACCGGCCGGGCTAGTGAGAAGAAGCTTGTGATCGCCCAAAGCCTAGCAAGCCCTTGGGGCACTTGGGAGGCCGTCCCTGACCCACACGGTCTGGAGCAGTATCAGCCGTGTGCCAGGATCTGCCTAGTTGTCACGGCAACTTCAAGGTCAGACCCCTGAGGAATCTCTTGGCTCATTAGGCACTGTGCACTATTGACTGTTCGTGTTGGGTTCCGGTTTTCAAGTACGTACACGCATATAGAACACGTAATATGAGTGTTCCGCGGTCGGGAACATGACCTGTGCGCAGAAAATTGCTTCTTTGACCGACCATTGACAGCGAACACGCTTCCAGCGGCAGCAATGAAAACCTTGTTGGTGCTGATCATGGTAACTACGATGTGGACGTGTCAACCAGAGTGCAATTGAATGTTTGCGTACCTCGACGCTTTCAGAAAGGCGCTCGGAGAAGTCCAAAGCCAAGACAGCAAAGTTCGCGTTTGCAGACGCAAAAGGAAATGTGGAGGTACCGAGGCCTCGCCAGATCAGGCGGATATTGCTCCCACTGTGCTCTGGAAGGATCGAATCCAATTGCTTTCTGATTCATCTGTAACTCTGACACGTCCTTGATCGAAAGGTCCGAACACAGCCCACCATCCGAGACTGGAGGTCGCGCTCCACAAGCCATGGCGCCCTGCTCTTCCTGTGCGCGTGCGACCTGTCTTACACCGCGTACACTAAATAATGAACGTGCATAAAAGACAAGAGAGAAGCCAATGATCATGTTCCACGATACCGTATCGCCGTCATTACGAGCTCTGAGATGCCTGATTTACCGCCCGCTGCGCTGCAGCTGGACCGAGCTCCATGGCTTCCTGTAGGCAAACAGGCGGGATGCAATGGGAGAGGTTGGGGAAAATCACATGGGAACCAATGGGGAATGGCCCGTCACCACCACCAGCAATTCCCAGCCACGCGTTATCTTTACGATGAGGAGCTTTCGTGTTCAATTGAGTTGCTGGCGCAATTGGGGGTGCCAGCAGCAGTGTCAATCGATGAATGCTGTCAACTGCAGGGTAAGTCACTCGGCAAGCCATATTGGTTCAAGCGAGCTGAATGTCCCAACACGGACCAGTCGAACAGCAGTAACACTCACCGTGTCACAACTGATCCATCATACGTGGAGCACTGTCCAGATGGGGCGCCGTAAGCCGAGAGTGCCAGTTGAGTGAGAGGTTGGCGGGCCCCACTCGAGTGATTGCGATAGTTACCAGTGGCGCCAAACGGCACTGGCTCAGCTGCAGACAAGTCAAATTGCATCCTCGGCCGCCAGGTAATCGGCTCGAGCAAATGGGAGATGAGGCCAGTGGCCCCAGTCGGGACCCAGGCAGTGTGTTGTTTTCATCTCGTTCGTGGAGGCCACCAGCCACGGCGGATGTGCGGTGGCGACAGATGATCTGCCACTGCCCATTTCCCGAAGACCGTGCAGGTGAGTGGCTGGCAGTGGTCTATCCCGGTCGTGCTGGTTGGGGGCCTCGTCTCATCTGGCGGAGCAGAGGCGCCTTGAACAGGCAAGCTGGGAGCTGAGAGCTGGCAAAAGCTGGGAAGCTGCAGGGCGGTAGCTGCCCGGGCTTGGCGCGAGCTGGTGAGTGGTTGGCCGGAGCTAGCACCGGAGCTGGGGTAGCTATCGGAAACTACGCAGTGCTAGTTTCGTCTCTTGGGTGAGTGAGACGGGGAATGGGTTGAAAAGTCCCACCCCTGGTACGGATTAGCCATAGTCTCACTGCTGCCCTAAGTAGGACGATGCGAGCACACGACACCACGTGACGAATGCGGTTTTTATGCACGTATTATACAACCCCGGAAAATCATAATTGGTTCATTAAGCTATTTATCCAAAACATCTGGGGTTATGGTTCGCGCTCTCACTCAATCACAAACCCACGCACGCGCGCAAAAGCGGCATGCCTGTGGTAAGATTGGACATCTCGGCCCTGTTTTGTTCCTGGTGGTGGTGGGGCGTGTAAGGAATCCAGTGGAGCTTTGATGCAGGGGCTAATTGGCAGTCCTAACCTCTTCAGAAGCAAGTAAACAAGGCAATCCCGGGGACGTAAACAGAACGACTGGAGGCGGAGAGTTTGAGGGTCGAAGCGACCGGGCAATCGACACACCCTTTTGCGACGATGCTTGTGGAGCATTGCTCAACTGGTCGACTGGCCGACTGGACAGAGTGAGGAACAGCCGTCGGTGCAACGCAGCTCACAACACACGGGCAGCCTGTCCAATCCCGCCCCCGTCCTCAAAAAGCCGAGCTCGTCTCCTCTGATCTCGTCCCCTCCAATTATCTACATCCACAACAGCTTCAAATCCCCAGAATCCTCAGAAAAGACTTCAAGAAGGCCACAGCGAGCCATCTTACTCTTTTCCCCTTCTCGACTTTTGTTTCAAGGAACAAGAGCCAGAGGATTCTTCTTGTCATCCTTTCGAGCACTGCATCGGAAGGTTGTATGAGAAGATTCTCTCGCGTCTGCAAAAGTCGTCAACCTGGACTTTGAGGCCCGCGTCCCCGTCCCCTTCTCTATCTTCCCATCAACATATCGGGACCACGAATCCCAAACCCAGACTCAAACCACCACCCAGGTACACGAAGAGGTTGAGATCGAACCCCCAAAGCCACAAGCCGGACGGGAAGGTCAATACTCTTCTCACTCTACCACCACTGAAGTAGTCACTCAACAGGAGCCTGAGGAGCCTGAAGAGGAACACTACAGTGAAGAAGAGGTCCGAATTACACGCGAAGAAGAACGTTACCGCCGTCCCGGTGCCCAATCCGAGCAATTCCAGTACGAGGAAACCATCCGTGAGGAACGCCGGTATGTCTATCTTTCTCTACGTCTGATGCCCAGCCCCCTGATGCCCTTCCTGCTTTCGCTCTCCTGCTTTGGTTTCTTCGCGTAGCTCGTTAGCATACGCTACTTTCCACATATCCTCCCTCTTCCCAGCCTCCTCCCCCCGACCGCAATTGATCAGCGGCTGGGCGGGCCACAACAATAACAAAACAAAGCACGCCCGGGCCCCCTTTTCTCAGTCAATTGGCGGTCCGTCCATGGTTGCTCTGGTTGCCGGCCCATCCACAACGCAAGCGCGCGTCAGCCCCCCTCGCCTCCCCCAGCCATCTCATCACACCCCATCCACACCCCCAGCTCGGCCCAGTCCAGCCCACCCAAGCTGGCCCGCATCCCCAAATTTGCTTTTCCCATCCCCGGTCACCGACCCTTGATCCCTAGCCCGCTGGCCTGAGCCTGGCCTGAGGCTGGCTAGTGGGTCATCTCAGGGGGTGGGGACTGGTTGCCATATGAGACGCCGCCTACATACAGAAGCATCAACTAACCCATGACTGCAGACCTGAACCTCCTTCTCAATACACTACTTCTCACTCCCACGTAGAGATCGACACCAAGCGTCATCCCTACTACTCCACCCCCATTGACCTCGCTGAGCGCCAATACCGCGAGCGAATCCGCCCTCACGCCCACTTCTCTCCTGCTGTCGACGCTCCCCGTCCTCAGTTCCAGACCACCGACACCTACCGTCAGGTAAACAACTACGCCGTTGAAGGACGTCCTTCCCAGTTCACCAAGACTGAGAAGACTGAGATCAACAACTTTGCTGTTCAAGGTTCCCGCCCCCAGCAATACTCCGTCAACGAGAAGACCCAATTCAACAACTTCACTGTTGAAGGCCGCCCTTCCCGCCCCCAGTTCAAGACTTTCGAGAAGACTGAGATCGACTACACCGTAGGCGGTCGCACTCCTGCTCCCAAGTACAAGAGCAGCTCAAAGGTCGACAAGTTCACCGTCGACACTCCCGTTCCCCGTCCTTCTTCTTACTACCAGAAGGACATCAAGGTCTCTAAGGACACCGTCGAGCCTTCCAAGTTCCGTGCCAAATCAGACAAGATGGGTTACTACGACGAGGACGGTATGTTTTGATTAATCTTTATCGATGATACGCAATTCACTGATTTTAGGTGCAGGTCACTTCCACTCCTTCCGCCAGGGCTCCTTCAAGCTCTCCGGCAAGGGTTCCGGCTCTGAGGCTTTCGCCGAGGGCCCCCGCCCCCGCCCTGGTGACTCTGCTGAGGCCTACCAGCCCAACACTGTCACCATCCCCTGCAACCACATCCGTCTGGGTGACTTTCTGATGCTCCAGGGCCGTCCCTGCCAGGTCATCCGCATCTCCACCTCCTCTGCCACTGGTCAGTACCGCTACCTCGGTGTTGACCTCTTCACCAAGCAGCTCCACGAGGAGTCCTCCTTCATCTCCAACCCTGCCCCCAGCGTCGTCGTCCAGACCATGCTCGGCCCCGTCTTCAAGCAGTACCGTGTCCTTGACATTCAGGACGGCAAGATCACTGCCATGACCGAGACCGGCGACGTCAAGACCGACCTCCCCGTCATTGACCAGTCCAACCTCTTCTCCCGCCTCCAGCAGTCCTTCGAGTCTGGCCGCGGCAGCGTCCGTGTCCTCGTCCTCAACGACGGTGGCCGTGAGCTCGCAGTCGACCTCAAGGTCATCCACGGCTCTCACCTGTAAGCTTGTCAACTTTCTCGAGGCCGCAGCATGCGTCTTCCCACGATGAGTCTAGACAATGCTCCTGACTCCTCGGTATGGAGGACAGGTTGTCCTGGCGCCTGCAAAGTTTGTATCATGGGATTTGTATAAAGCGGTTAGTTGTGTTGGGTTAAGATTGGGTACTTGTGTTGGAAATTAGGAAATATGGAGTCTTTGAGTAGATGGGAAAGTTCTGTACATGAACTATAGTAATTGACAATTGATTCCATATCTCAATCGTATCTTGCATCCCACAACGTGCTATCAAGGTCGTTATGCTGTGTCGCCATCCGGGTTCTCCTCGATACCACGCTAGCCTGTTTAGGGACCCCCCCTCGTTCATATGACCATATTTGGTCCAGCCTCTTTGAGTGTCATGACCCACGTTCTCCGAGCTGGGGATTCTGAGCTTATCTGGACGCACCCAGGCTATTGCGTGTGGTTTGTTCTTCGAGAGACATTGTGCTTTGGGTCCTGGGCCTGATGAACATGGACCGTTGGCCTGTCTTGAGTGTCTTGCCGAGCCGCCCGCACGGGATAGCTCTCTGCATCCTGTGCAATCCGGCTCCCGCGGCTTGTCACGAGACAACCCCTCCTCTGTCATGGCGGTTGGCGTCATATGCAACTAGCCCTATAATGGTGCTCAACTGTCGGAACACTGCCTCAAGTTCGCGGGTTGATAACAAATACTCAGCACGTGCTGCACCTGGTCACTCGACCTTGCCGCTCCTCCCCAACCTTTCTTCCCGTGCCTCGCATCTCCCGACCTTATCTTCCCACTTCACTCCTGTCTTCCCCGCGTTTATCTTTTCTCCTCTCACCATCTCACGCCATTTTCGCATCGCCAAACATTCTCCAATTGTAGTTCTGGAAACACCGCCAAAGTAGCCATGGGCGGTCAACCATCCAAACCAATCGAGCCTACCGTGCACGAGAAGGCTGTCCTCGAGCGTCTTCGCAGTCTCCAGGTGCAGGATGGCTACATTGAAGTGACGGCCGACGAGGAGAAGAAGCCCCTTGGTCCACTGGTCCGGAGCGCTGATGGACTTTCTGTTCATGCCCTGCAATCATGGCAGGCTGACATTCTCAAAGACCCCAAGAACAAGTGAGTTTCGTGGGACAAATAGCTATATTTGAGCTTGCGAACTGACTTGAACCTCGTTTGCAAGGCTCGCACTTACCGCTCTGAGAGGCGACAACCCCAGACAGGTTCTCACATCACTACCAACCGAGCTTGCGGACCAGCAAATATTTAATGTCAAGATCCCTTTTGAGGGTGCCCCCATTACAAACCAGCGTTCGAGCGGCCGCTGCTGGCTCTTCGCGTCGACGAACGTCTTCCGAGTTGCGCTCATGAAACGCTATAACCTTGAGAGTTTTGAGCTCTCTCAGGCCTATCTATTTTACTGGGACAAGCTGGAGAAGTCTAATTGGTTCCTGGAGCAAATCATTGAAACTGCCGGCGAGGATCTCGAGGGACGTGTTGTTCAGAGACTTCTCGGTGATCTCGTATCCGATGGTGGTCAATGGGATATGGTCTACAACTTGGTCGAAAAGTACGGCCTTGTCCCTCAAGCTTTATATCCCGATAGCTGGAATGCTATGAACTCGGGTGTTTTGAACAGTGTTGTCAAGACAAAGCTTCGAGAGTTTGCTTTGAGGCTGCGAGGCTTGGTTAACTCGGGAAATGTTTCTGCCGCAGCTTTGTCCTCGGCCAAGGAGAAGATGATGCGTGAGATTTCGCTCATTCTGACTCTCCTGCTAGGGCCTCCCCCCAATCCCGAGGAGGCGTTTACTTGGCAGTTCAACGACAAGGATGGCAAGGCTCACCAGCTCAAAACTACACCCAAGAACTTTGCCACCGATATTTACAGCCCAGAATTCAAGTTTGCGACTTCGAATGCGATTTCGAACTGGATTTCTCTCGTTAATGACCCTCGTCATGAATACATGGACCTTCTCACAGTCTCTCGGCTTGGCAACGTCGTTGGCGGCCGCAACATCACCTATGTCAACGTTGACATGGACACCATGAAGGTAGCTTGCATCAAGATGCTCAGGGCGGGCATTCCAATCTTCTTTGGCAGCGACGTAGGTAAGTTTAGCAATTCCGGGTCCGGAATCATGGACCTGGAGCTTTACGACTACGATCTGGGCTTCAACACAAGCCTCCTGGGCATGTCCAAGGCTGAGAGGTTGACGACTGGAGAGAGTCTGATGACCCATGCCATGGTATTGACGGCCGTTCATATTGATGAAAAGACAGGCAAGCCTGTACGCTGGCGAGTACAGAACAGTTGGGGTACAAATTCCGGTGACAAGGGATGGTTTGTCATGAGCGATACTTGGATGGATGAGTTTGTTTACCAGGCCGTCATCGACCTCCGATTCTGCACCAAAGCAATCAAGGACGCGCTGAAGAAAGAGCCCGTTGTTCTTCCCTTGTGGGATCCAATGGGTTCACTGGCCTAAGTTCCTGGCTGTTTCCACGTAACATCAAGGCATGATGCAGAGTGCAGTTGGCAGAACCAGCTGAAACATGGTAGTATGAACCCGGCCGGCGGCTTCGGTTGAGGCACACTGAAAGCGGGATGGACAAAGATACGATCCGAGTGGAAGCTTGGACTTGTGATGGAGACACTAAGGAATGCGCAACCGCTGGAATTGACAATGCGATGAAGCATGGGCTGATTAGCGGAGCATACCAATGGTGGATTAGGACGCATGGAAGACCTTGGGGCCTAACAGGCTAGCAATTTGGAAGTTACAATTTAGGAACTTTGAATGATACTTCTTGACTCAACCCCGCCTACTAGACCTTCCCAAGTCATGTGCTTAATGGAACTAAAGCCTTTAATCACGACGCAAGGACCAAGACAGAGCGAGGTTGAAAACCCGTCTATGCGAGATGCCGTGGTTTCGGGGCAATAGGGCAAATGTTTAAAAAGGGGAGCTGACTTGTGGTAGAAGAACTGAGCCAATCCGAGAGGTGCCGGAATGCCCACCCGCGTCCTTGCACGCAGGGTCTAACTTGTTAAGCAGACGGGGATGGGTGAGTTGGATACTCGGTCTCGGTGTTAACGGTGGTTTCCGTTGGCCGTTGGGTAGTTGTTCCCACTCAAGCAACTGGCGAGCGAGAAAGAGAGAGAGGGAGACGAAGAAAACAGCCATACCATCGCGCGGCACGCAGCTGACAGCAATCACATGAACAAGGGCATCGCTATCCTCCGGGCCTCGACTTTGTGATCGTCCTTCGGAGCCGCGAGAGAAGCTGCCAGCGCATCGCGCTCAACGTGCTGGCTGCAGACTACGACTACGCCTTGCTCCTCTCTTGCCTAGAGGGCAAAAAGGCGGAGAGGAGACAGACTCGACTCGGACGGGCACGAGGGCTACTGCGAGGGCTACTGCGAAGAGAGCCACCACATTACCACCACAATCGGGGAGGAGGATGGGCTAAGGAACTGGGGTGATCCCTCGACGGACGGGCTAGCTGTCCCTGCCCGACGCGGGCCAAAAACCAAGTTTCTATGTGGTTTTTGCTTCTGCTCCTTTCGCTTTAGGATTAATGGCATGGAGATGGACCGGCCAAGGGGGGGCCAAGCGGCCAAGCGACGCGGCTGTGGGACACGCCCGGTGCCAATTCTTCAGGCCTTCGGTTTTGTTCTAGCTCCATGTCGTGAATATGTAAGTCAACGGGAGGACGTGCCTCGTTTGGGCTTGGTTGGGCGTTACTTGCCAGCGACGACACACGCACGTCCCCCGCCCGCCCGCGCCCGCGCCCTCGCCCGCTAACTCGTCCGTCCTTGGTGGGCACCGCGTGCGTGCAGCATGAGAGAAGAGGTCGACACGCACAGAAAAAGAGAGTAGCGGCAGCCCACCGCTGAGACAAGAACGGCTAATAACGCTCAGGGCCCCGATGCTATTGCAGAAAGCGAACGTCACCAGCAGGTGTGATTAATGCGGCTCCGTGAGGGCCGGCGGGGCCCGGGAGGTGCGAGTTCACCCAAAACAGGCGCTCGGTTTGCGTGGCAATGCAATATTACATGCCGGCAGAGGAGAGGGCCAGAGATAGCAGAGAGAACTCGCTCGGTTAGTCCCCCCCCCTCTAGGTGAATACTGGGAGATCGGGATGCGACGGGCAGATTGAGGTGTCAAAAGGTGATGAATGTTACCGCCGATCTGATGAAACCGCCCGCGATGCAACCCCGCGGCGCATGTAAGTGGAATTGATTGTGCAGCGCCGATCTTCTTGCTCGGCTGGACAGGAAGCTATCCGGAACAAGGGCATCTGGAGAAATTGAGGCAAGCAGAAGGTTCCCCGAGGCGAGTGAGCAAGCGAGCAAACAAACAAGCAGAAGCATCAACTGCGGGACCTCCTCAATCCCAATCCCCATCCGCCCCCTCCCCCCCC
>VTGD01000191.1:0-62867 GCA_013406985.1 Calonectria crousiana | reverse complement strand
CGTGTAATCGCTTGTAATGAACAGCACAAAGAGACGGCACAGCAACGTAGTAGAAGTGAAAGAAAAAAAAGAAAGGCAACAAAAAACAACAACAAAAGCAAGGACAGTGTGCCTCGTTTGAAGGACTCAGCTCGTTCAGTCAAGGGGGGGGGGAATAGACGGCTTTCTCCAACTACCCGAGGGATGGATTCACAGCTGCGACCCGGAGCTGCAGGAGGTTGAGGGGGGGCGACGAACATGGACGCACGTCATGGTTCCCTCGGGCCTAGGCTTTGCTTCTGGCCTGGCAGGAGAGCGGGGAGCCGCTTGAAACCCCCGCATGGACACTGATGGGGGGGGACAAGGAGGAGATGGGTGCCAACTTACACCAGATTGGATGTCGTCTTTGCCAATTCGCTGCGATCGTGTTTCCTTCTTGAGCCTGTTCAGTTCCATCATCTGATTGCGAGCTGCCGACCGTCCTCGCTCAGTCAGCCGGATGCGGGGTCGCCATTTAACGCGGCGCCGGTTCTTGGCCCGTGCGGTCCCGCCCCCGAGCTCACGGCCGACGACCCGTTGAGAACGGGCCGCTCACAGCTCCATACACGATCCATTCCGGCGCACTGTTGCACGTATAAACAGGTCACTTATCTATGGACCTTGCGCCTCTCCTCATCTCATCAAGGCGCATGCATACCTCTTTCAGATACATGCATCATTGTATGTGTCCCATCGCTTCTTGGTCGTACAGACAGATATAATTACACGAAAATATCCAATGCTCTCTTCCTCTTACATTTCATTTTCCTCATTTCCCCGGGGACAATCTCCATGCTCGGAGGGGCAGACTCTGGAGATGGAGCACCTTGGGCTTAATGTACCACAAGAATGTCACCAATCCAAACGCCACGCAGATAATGTTGACCGTGTAATATCCGTCGTGTACCATCTCGCAGGTGCCTCCTCCGTTTTCACATCTCTCCTTCTCAGCTTGCACTGAGCACGAAAACGTCTCGGTGACAAGAGGGCCCTTGAGACCTGTTGCGCTCGACTTGCCCGGGTGGCAGGTCGCCACGGTAAAGTAATCGACTAGCTGGAGGACAAAGTATCGCGGGAATGTACCTCCCAAGTTGCAGACCCTGTAAACTCGTTAGTGTGTGCATTTGCAACCAGAGAGGGAAATGTACTTACGTTGCCAAAAGTGTCATGTACGTGCCGCCAATGACGGGGTCCGACACTCGTGCGTGGAAAGCAGAAACGGCCACAAACATGATTGTGTTTGTAAATGTCGAGAAGAGATGCTCAGCGATGACGACCAGGAGATACCAAGATGTCACGCCCTCAGCGGGGAAAATGGCCACCACCACCTGCGCTGAGAGAGCAGCCACCAGACGTCCCATGAAGCCCCAGCACCAAAGCCGCATCGGCGTATACTTTTGCGACCACATGCCGGCATAGTAACCCAGCGCAATCTCAAAGGGAAAGTCGACGAGCACAGTCAGCGCCATGTTGTCCTTGCCAAATCCCTTGTCCAGCAGCTTCAGGTTGGTGACACCATCGTTGGCCTGGAACCCAATCTTGGCAATGAGGTGCACAATGATGATGGTCTGAACGTTCTTGAGCTTGAGGATCCCCCACATGATTCGGTACACATCCCACACACCATCCTCGTTGTGCGACTTTTCCTCGCGCTTGAGGATGCCCAGCCCAATCGTGACAATGATGTACGTCCAACCCCAGAATTTTAGGTATCCACCGAGGGACACGAGACCCTCGTCCGAAGGGACCGTCCGGAACCACTTGTTGGCAAAATCGGCTGCGTTGAAGGCGAGGAACACGGTGTACGACATGAAATGACCCGCCGTCAAGCCCACCGTCTGGGCTGTCGAGGCATAAGACACATTGCCAGGCGACAACAGGGTCAGCGCCCATCCATCTACGGCAATGTCCTGGGTAGCGCACATCAGGACGAGGAAGAACCACCACAGCATGAAAGAAAAGGCCGTGATTCCGCCAGGCTTGCCAGCCGTGCTCATCATGTCCTCCACGTGCGATCCCAACCACAGCATGCCAAAGCCGGAGCAGAACTGAATCGGGACAATCCACGTCTTCCGTCGCCCAATCTTGGGGCTCCAAACCGCGTCCACAAAGGGACTCCAAAACAGCTTCAGAGAGTAAGGATACGAGGCAAGACTGAAAACACCAATCTCGCTATAGGACATGTGATTTTTTAGCAGGAACGGCACTGACCCGGTGGCCAGGCCCATCGGGATTCCCTGCAAAAAGTAAAGAAGAACCAGCAGCAGGAAGTTGCGCTGGTCCTGCAGGGGGAGGTCGAAGAAGCCATGGTTGTTCGGCGATGGCGTCTTGGGGACGGGTTCGTCCAGGGAAAAGGATTCGCTGGCCATGAAATTGGCACTGACGTTGTTGGCATCTGGGTTTGGCGCCTTGCGGCGCATCTCGACTCCGTTGCTCATCTTCCCGTTACCGTTTGGGGTGGCATTCGGATCCTCTACTTTGAGCGCAAGGGGAGGCCGGCGGGATTTCTGAGATCGGCGGGCCCTGACGGTCATAGGTGGCGGGGAGGATCGAGAACAGCGAGGCGATGGGGTAAAGGGCGACGGCGCAGGTATGGAGGGCGAACGAAGGGAGACTCGAGCTCGGTCGCGCCAAAGATTGCTCGATTGCGACGGCGTTTGAGGTCGGGGTGTCTTGGTGACGTAAGGAGGGCAGGCCGGACGATATGGAGACTTGTCTCGGGATTGCGAAAGAGCCGATGGTGGCTTGAAGGCGACGAAGAAAATATAATGGCGGGAGATCAAGTTGCAGAATGAGGCGACAACGGCACAAAAGTCTATAGCAGGAGATAGAGAGGGCGAGAATGGTATAGTAATAGTAAAGTAAATCAAGAAATGGTGGAGTCTGGTACAAAAAGAAGACAACTAGAAGAAGGCGGCAAACAAGTCGGACAACAAGGTTGACCGGGGCTAGGCAGCAAGAGAGCAAAAGAGAAAAAAAAAGGTGTCTTTGAGAAACGAGTCAAAGAGAGGCCTGGGCCCTGGACCAAACACTGGGGCGTTGCGGATCTGGATCTGGATTGGCGTCGAAGCTACCGCATCGGCGCAGTCGTGTAACTTACCGCTACCGTGGCCTCTATTTTGGTTCGGGGTGGTTTGTCAGGAAACCAGCGAGCGTCATGGGCCACGCTGCGAGATGCTAATGTGACCGTGATGACTCTTCGGCCCGGTGCTGTCTCATCCACTGTCGAGTGGCGACGCGGGCAATGGGCGGCCCTGATGCGGCCTTGAACCTGACAAATACAGCCAAGAGACCGGATGTCGCAGGGCGAAGATCGAGCTACCAAGGACCACCAAGAGGGCCCCGCGAACAGGGACAAGCGCGTTCTGTGGTCGTGTCCCATTTCCCTGGAAAGACACTTTGCCTGAATCAGATTCGCTGCCCGTCTGCCACCCCTGTCAGGGGGCCCGCATTTCGTCATGACTAATACGCACATCGCCACGCCTTTCTTCACGTGCCAACCCCCCAAAACCTTAATGGTCAGCCACAACCTTGCACAGCCATACTTGGGAGGGGCAAAGCCACACACCACTATCTTATCAGTTGCAGCAGCATCACAAATGCGACGCGCATTGCAGCAATTGCATCGCGCGTCAGACAACATTTGCAAAGAGGAGGTGGAGGGGTTCAGCAACAACCGACAGCCTCAATCTAATTTTTTTTTCTTTTCGCTTCTAGCCATGTCCTCGCCGAATCCCCCTTCAGAGGGCAACCTCCTTGACGAGGAAATCGCAACGCTCAAAGAGCAAGGTGCGCTATCATACTCGCCGTCGCCGCAAAACACTCGACTAACATGCCTTGCATTCAGCCGCCTCCCTACGGAAAGCTCTCAAGATTGAATCCTCAACCATTCTGTCTGCCTCCTCGACGCAGACCATCCTCAAACCCTCCGCCATCTCCCGCAAGTCTGATTCAACGCG
The DNA here is from genome assembly GCA_013406985.1 of Calonectria crousiana. NCBI lineage: Eukaryota > Fungi > Ascomycota > Sordariomycetes > Hypocreales > Nectriaceae > Calonectria > Calonectria crousiana. The sequence continues at coordinate 58,890 of VTGD01000191.1, read as the reverse complement.
CGCAAGCCTCCTCGACGAATCCGAAAAACAGCGTGCATACATGCAGCAGTGCCTGCACCGCATCTGCAGCTCCGTCACCTCCTTCAAAGTCCGCGACCCAGATCCCAACGCCGTCGACGGCGGCCACGTCCTCGGGCTGCGGTTCGAAATCATGTCCAAGGGCCAGTTCCTGCGCCCGTACTACGTCATGCTCAACCGACCGTACCCCGGCCACAAGCACCTCCGCGTCCACCGGCACACCGTCCCGCCCGCCATTCCGCTGGCCGGCCTCGCCGCGCGGCACCTGGCTCCGCCCAAGGCCCAGAGCGACGCGCTCGCGCAGCGGCAGGATCTGGACAGGTTCGTCAGGACGCTGCGGAGGGAGATTTCCCGCTACCACAACCGGCTGGGCGCCACGGCCGACCTGCGGCGCGGCCTGGGCCTGCACGAAAAGGCTGCCCAGGACCTGATGCCAAACGACGTTGTGGAGGTGGGGATTGCCGACATCGAGGCCAAGCAGATCCGAATCACTTGGGCCGATGACAGAAGCGGAAGGGTCATCATGGACGACGACGGCAAAGTCGTCAAAATCGCCGTCTTGGGAAGGCTGGGCCGCGATTGGGAAACGAGCAGTGAATTGTATGGGAATTACGATCGCATTGAGGATGTAGCCAAAAGGCTACGAGAGTACGCTCAGGGATGAGGGAATGAGCCACCCAGTAGTGTCTAAGCGAACCCTAAACCACATCCCGTTCTGCTAAGCCCAAGCGCGAAAGGAGGTCAAGCGGCCTGTCTAAAGAGCCACTGGATCGATATCCGCCATGAGGACCCAGCAATCCCAAATGCGTAAGCGTTGGTTGCGGCTTGTGTTGGCGAACCAGAGTAAAAGTTGTACATGCAAACAGCTTATATAATAGATGGTGAGTCAACCAGAACTTGAGGAAATTGCCCAAGCATTAATTCGTTAGCTAATGGTTGATGGCAGCCTCCCAACCGAAACACAATCACAATAAGGAACCAGCAGAGTTATGAATGAAATAAATTATGTAAAGATACATCAAGTTACAGCTACAATTCCTCCACAAATCCGATACCATGTGTGTATACAATATCCAATGCAAAAACTTGCACAACCAGCTTTGCACCTGAAGAGAAAAACCCATTGCGTCGTGAATACGTGATCCATCCAAAAGGTCGAAAAGAAGAGAAGAGAAGAAGAAGGAATGTGTTAGAAGTTGGCTTAAAGAAGGGCCGCAGCGGCGAGGATGATGGCGAGAACACCACCAACGTTGCGGGAAGCACCAGCAGTCACGACGGGGGTGCTGGGAACGCCAGGAGTCTCCGAGGTAGGGCCCTCGTGGGTTCCGGTGGGAACGGGAATGACGGGGATGACGACGGTGGAAGCACTAGGAGGACAGTTGGGGCCGGGGCAGACTCCGGCAGCGGGAGTGCCGGCGGCAGCACCAGAGCCAGAATCAGAGGGGGAAGCATAGCCGGAGCCGGAGCCAGAGCCGTACCAGGGAACGCCAGCACCGCTACCGGAGCCGGGAGTAGCCGTGGGGATGGCGGGGACCTTGACCTGAGTCTCCCAGCTCTGAGTGTAGGCGGGGACAGCGGGAGCGACGGAGGTAGGTGCGGGAACGGCGGGTGTAAGAGGAACGTAGACCGGGGTAGCGGGGGGAACATATCCAGAGGGAGCAGGAACAGCACAGACAGTGGTGGACTCGGCGACCTCGACAGAAGTGTACTGGTTGCCGCCCTCGGCGATGGTGTGAGTGGCAGCGGGGGCAGCAGTGGCAGTCCAGACATAGTGACCCTGGTCGGGGTTCTTGGGCTGGCCGTGGTGGACGTAGTGCCAGCCTGTGGCCTCGTCGTCATCGCAGTCGTCAATGTAAACGCCAGGGTGCGAAGGGTGCCAGACGTGGGTGTGGTCATCGGAAGGAGGAGGCGAGCTGGGGCAGCCGATGTCGACGAGGGCGCTGATCAGAGGAGGAACCTCGACGCCGAGGCAGACCTTGGCGTTGATGTTGGTTCCGAGAAGGTTGACATTGATACCGCCATCGTTGGCGTTCTCCTCCGCAGGACCGATGTCGAGGCCAAGGCCGGCCTTGAGATTGATGCCCAATCCGTTGGTAGCAGGCTCAGTCATGTCGTGGCCGGCCTGGGCGCCCTGAATGGCGTCGGTAGCAGGCTTGAGAGCACCTTCAAGGCCTTCGAGAGCGCTGGCAGAAGCCAGGAAGATGGGGACAAGGGCAACAATAGTGTACTTCATGGTGACTGTGTTGAGGGTCGTTGAACGAATGAATATGAACGATTGAATGCAGCAAGGAATGTACTGTCAAAAGAAGCACTTGAAAGTCTGAAAGAGTGAATGATGAACTGAGAGTGAAGCTGATGATGAGTTTGAGATTTCGAGGGAACAAGCTGCTCCTTATATCATGATTTGGATCGCATTGAGATTCGATCAAACATCCACTCGTCCAGCGGATACCCGCCATTCTCCAAGTCCCAACATCCAGCTGAGCGGGATATCCAGTATGCCGTGTAGCCGTTTCATCTCCAAAAGAAGAATAGAAACACCCAGCCGCTCCAGAGTTGATGCCCTCGCAGCTGCGATGCAGTGCATAATGTCTTGGATGGGAGATTAATCGACATGATCTGATCCTTCTTCCCCTCGCTTCGCTGGTGATTCTCCCACTGCGCAGCTCTCGTGAAAAAAAGACATGCCCAGAAACTATTCCTGCCCGCCGTGTCTGATCGGCATTGTGGCAGGGCACGCCGTCTTGTCTTCCACGAGCCTCCCTACATGTGTCAAACCTTCGTCTGGAAACAAACGCTGCCGTACCTGCGCTAGCACGGCGAGAAAAGCAAGTATCCGAGCACGTCAGCCCCCCAATGGAGATTTTGCTGCAAGGCGATTTGGCAGCCAGGACACAAGGCTCCGAAATTGCACGTCGCTCCCTTGCAGCATGTCTAAGAAACACCGGCCGTTTGCTTTTTTTTTCGCTTCAAACAAATCCACAACTCTAACTAGCCAAGCTGCCAACCCACGCGTCAGAGTCAGGGGCGGTCCAATAGCAAGCACTGACAACTTAAATTTCAGAAGTGCAGAAGATGAGTATGTCTCGCAGTTGGTCAGAGTATGCCATGCGAACCACTCTTTACTGCTCATCCGGCTATCGGCAGACCTGCAGGGTCTCTGGATCATGAGAGCGAGCCGGCAAACGACTAAAATTGTCACACGATATCACATACAAAGCTCGGTCGAAGTTTCCACAAATTTACTACAACTCCTCGCATTTCTGAGTTGCCGAAAGTTCCGGTTTGAAAACTTTTTATCTTGCTGACGCGGCAAGTCATATCATGATCAGTTGGTGAAAAGCAACTGTCGCTGTGCTGCCAAAACTGCTATTCCATTCGCGAGTTCTTCTTCCTCAACTTCGTGCATGGATCTGTCGAGCCCATGTTTGAGTGCTCCGTTTGCCGCCCTCCGTGTAATCCCCGTACTCTCCCGGGGAAACGCCGTTCGGTACTTGGCTGAAAGATGTGTGGCAAAGACATGGCGACGAGGTACTGACTATCCGACCTCATGAATAATCCCATCTTTTATAATGTGTTAGCAAGAGGAATCACACCGTTAGGGCAGTATCAGCATACCTAACGCTTCTCTTAAAACCTGTCTTGGAGTGGTTGTCACGCCGCCCGGGCACAAAGGCCATCTTGGCATCCTTCCAGACCCCATGGATTGCAGGTCGAGCCGCCGATTAGAAGCGAATCCGTAGAGTGTGCAAGTTACTGCTTCGCCTTCACCAGTCCAGAGGCTTCTTGGCCGTTGGAGCTGCAGATGAGGTGATCGGCTCATCCATGACCGAATCAAGGCGCTCTCCAGTCTCGTCGTCCAAGATGGTGCGGTCAATTTTCCATAGAGCGACCTGATCATCCACTATTCCATACCACTTTTGTATCAAAGGATGAGCGTTAGCCACGTCAGAGAAGACAACTTCATCTTCGCCCTTGGCCGGTTGCACATCATACTTCCAGTTGCCGTCCTCAGCCCAGTAGTCTGCCTTGAAGATGCCCGCAATAGTCAGCTCCTCTCGCGCCTGGCAAATCAGCTCCCCTACAGCCAACGCTTCCGGGCTGTCGAAGCCTCTTACTGCCTCTGTAATGCCTTCAATCACGCCCAGAAGCTGCCCGGCCTTCAGGCCAATGCTTGCCCCCAGGCTAAATCCTTCGTCGAAGCCGGCCTGGAGACTGCCTTCTTTGGCAACTGTGATTCCTTCTCGATATCCAGCCGTAGAATGCTCAACCTGTAGCCGATGCATGTCGGACGGGTGGACAGCGCCGTATTCCATGTCATGGTGCTCCGCAGTTGGTGACGAGGGCCCAGATCCAAAGACATCGCCCAGAGCATCGTTGGAGTTGTGAACCTCTGCGTCTACTTCCACTTGCGCATGGTAGGTGCCCTGAGGCTGAGCAACGTACGCCTCATCTGTGCCATGTTCAATAGGCTGGAAGTGCATAGTGCTCGATATAAGAGATTTTCCTGATGGTGATGTTGTTGGTGTTGAGGCAAAAGCTTTTGTGGGAGAACACTGCTTACCAAATGGCGTTAGAGCTGTGTTAGCACTGTGCTGGTTTATGCTTAATGTGTTGCGTAGTACAGTGTAGACAGATGGTTGTACTGTCCTCTCCATCACGCTATCCCCTACCCTAGACCATTCGATTTGTAATCTGATGGCGAAGTGATTGGTATTGACCATTCCTTTCGTTCAGAAAAAAATTTTGCCAATTTAAAGCTTTTATTTATTGAATTTTCCAGACTTCTAATATGGCTTGTATGGTACGAACAAACTCAGTCACCACAACCAATAATCACACTTTGTACAAAGTTTTGCCGGTTCGTAGGTAGGACCCACAGTTTAACTTTCGCCAACAAGAAAAGACTCACGCTTACAAACAGCAAGTATGTAGTTAGAACATAGAGAAACTGAAGTGTAAACCACACAAATAACTAGAAATGTGAGTCTACCAGCAACCAACCCAAAGACTTGGACAATGTATATCGACGTGCACATGGGCAGTCAGTAAAAGGAAAAGAGATGGTCGACGAATCGTCGGTGCTTCAATTGTTGCGATTCGTAGATTGCGACTCGTAGATTCAGCGATTAGACAGAATATTTCTGGACCTCGATAAATAAACACCCGAAAGAAGAGACGTCGCGCCTGAGAACTCTCTACCTAGTTAATTGAATTTGTAATTGCGCACTCTAACTGTCTTTCGCTATCTGCCTTGCAAAGTAAAGGACTGAAACTTGCTCACTTGGTTGCTAAGGAAATGATACTAGATGACGATATGAGTGGTGCTATGCGCCATGACCATAGAGATTGATAAGTTGCTTCGTATCATTCAAAAGCTACAGCCAAAGCGTAGGACGAAGCTTCGTTTTGCCTGAAAATAGTGCTTGAGCATTATTCGTGTTTCCAAATTGAGTGCCAAACCTGTAAATATGAAGCGAAATCTCCGACACGCAAACTATCATGCTTCTTGTTGAATTACCTAGTAAAATGGGTACCTTCAAGATTCATCGAATGTGTCTCCTCTGGGTACATGTGGAACAAGTCGCTTTGTTGTGAGTCGGGGATGGTATTTGCAGCTGGCATATCTTTTCCTCCGCAAAAAATCTGCCTCTACAATGTTTGAATTTCCAAAAGCAGCCAAGCGTAACCAGCCTTGTATGACGGTGACTTTGAGATGGCTGAAATAAAAGAAACTGATCCGATGGCAGCAATTTCGCCTCGCAAGCACTGCCACGCGTCTCTGCTGAATTGTTGCAAATGCAAAGGCATATTTGTTGGGTCTGATACGAAACAGAGACGGAACACTAGAGAATTCGCAGTAACCCTTACGCACACGCTGGGTGGCTGGGATGGCTACGCAGGGGGGGGGGGGGCGATACCACCGAGACGCGAGCGCGCTCTCAATTGTAATACCGCCGAGCGTTGCTTTTGCTCTAATTTACACAGAGATCCGGGCGCTCGAGGTCGCGCACAGTTGGACCGATTGCGCGCCCCCACTATTTACGCCTGCATTGGTTGCTGTGATCAATGCCCAATCTCTTGACTCGTGGAGTCTTGGTGGTATGTGCGACAGTGAGTTTACCACGTACCCTTCTGTTGGCACGGAGGGCGAGTTCCTCACCACAACTCGAGCGTGGCTCGCGATGAGCCCCCCGAAATAACAATCGGCACGCTGCGAGAGCCGAGATCTCCGTTGAGATGTGTAAAACTTAGAAATAGGGTTTGTTATGGTAGGGTCAAGTTTTTCCTCGACCCTGTAAAATGCACGGGGTGCGAGTTGGGCACTAGCCAACTAGCATTATCCTATTAAACCAATAACTATGCTAGCATGTCTGGGATGAAAGAATCTGTATTGCTCAAGCAAGTTTGACTGTTTTTGATGCAGTGGACGGGTCCTCCACCCCGGCACACACCGTGTCATACCCGGCTTCCGTTCAGCTTCCCAGTTGTGCAAATCGCTATTCAAAGGATGCTTGATGGCGGAAGAAAATATCAACACTAGGCTCCGTTTCAGAGTTTGATAAAAACAGATCCATCGGGCGCTAATTTTAGACCTGGTTCATGGTTATGCATATGTGTTTCCGGCATGGACCACTCGTATTGATCAATGAAAATGTCGAGCCTGCTCTATGCGCCGGTGCAGGGATCCGCGTTATGCCATGAGAGAGCACGGCGGTAGATTTGTGTGATCGCCAAGCCTGTTGATTACAGAGCAAAATGGCTGGTAAAAATAGCACTTACACAGATTGCGCATACTCTGTAACCAAGTGCGAAAACTCTCGCATTAGTTTCCACGGACTCGGAGTAAGGAGCGGGCCTTTTTCGGCTACCAAAGGTTCTTCCCTACCAAAGTTCCAATTGACTTTGGATAACTGTTTAACCTTCGGCGGTCTGATTCCCCCGCAGTAGCCGCAATGTTTGCCGTTCATGGTTTTGATTGCGAGAGGATAAGCTGGGACCAAGAGGAGCATCGTGGGTTTTCCAGATTTGGAGCAATTGTTTCGAAGATGGAAATGTGGGCTGCTATTTTTTTTTACTTCTTCTTTTTTCCCCCCTTCTCTCTCAGGAGAAGCACCTAGTTGCCTCGGGTGATTGATCATGTTTGGATTTGTGACGCATTGCTTGCTCCACTCACGATTCTATTATTCAAGTGGTCAAAAGCTCTGGAGACTTCATGCCGTGTAAGCTAGGATTCTGACTCGGCGGCTAGGGTGCCTCTTTTCTTCTTCTTCCAGTGGCACGGTCCACCTTCTGGAATTGCGAGAATCTGCTGCCAGCATTCGTCGTCCATCACGGGTCCACGTTATGAATTAATTCGCCACCGCTTCGAACCTTGGCCACAAGACCCGGTCCCCCGGAGACGGCTCCTCCGCTAGGCCCGTCCCATCCCCGCCATTGGTCTCGGCACCGGAGCCACGGTTCTGTTCCCGCCCCACCCGGCTCGGGGAAGGAGACCCCTGCCGCCCGAAAAGATCTGGATGAGAGGCTCAGACGCGATAAGTCAGAAGGTGGAATCGGCGACCCTGGGCGCGCGCGTTGGCGCTCGTTTGGCGCCCGGCTATTCGTCCCACCAAACGGCTCTCGCCTCTCAAACCCTGGGAATGGCGTCCGGCACTTCAATGGCTCATCTTGTCTCGTCCAGTTGCCGCGCCGAAGGGGGGGGACACGAGAGGACAGCCGTGTTGGGATTGTTGAGAGGCTGACAGGGATCAAGATGGGCTCCTAGCCGCATTTGTCACGCCTGTTAGGTTCCCCGAAAGGATTTGACATTTCGGCTGAATGAATTGAAGGCTCGTGCTCTCCTCCAAGTCACCAGACTAAGAGGTCGGATCCAAGGACCGCTCTCATGGAATAGGCTCCGATTGGATCTCGGCGTCGTTGACGGGACAGCTTCAGAGGCAACTCCAAAACGCAGAGACGGTAATGAATGAGGTTGCTCGTATCACCGCCACCCCTGTCCCTGGCCCCTAGGTGGCTGTCAACGTGCGAAACAGTCATCCGCCAGACGGACATGGTGGCTGAGATAAAAATTCTCCTTGAGGGTCCGACATGCCCCCAACGGGTTTCTCCCTGCATCAGGGCAAGCCACAGTGACAGGTGCCTCGCCCTCTCACCGGCTGTTCGTTTTTACCTCCGACACAGGGAGCCCAGATTTCGATTTCGATTTGAGTCTCCTCGTTGCTTTTTCCCTGCGTCACCGGCCCAACCACACGCCGCCATCTGCCAGGGCCCTCGCCCGTTCTCCACCATTATAAAATCATTTGCCCCCCCCGGCCTTCCGCAACGATCGGCGTGGGCACGGTGCCGCGGCCCAGGCGAATGAGTAGCGTACGGCGAGTGGTGGGAAGTGAACGGCCATATCGTTTCCCACCAGTTGGCTCGTTTAGAAAGCTTGTGCGACCTGGTCTCGGTCATTGAAGCGAAGAAATATGTCGTTTACAGGTAGAGGGACCTTGTCCGGAGGATCCGCTAGGTTTGGCGATAACGTGGTGGACTGGAAATGAGACGGGCTGGGCCGCCGGCTCGCGGGAAGCGGGAGGCAGGCCCTTTCTGTCAGCTCGTGGTTTGCGGGCCCGAAACGAACGAAGCAGAGTGAAAAGGCGGAATTGGGGAGCACACACACACACGCACACACGCACACATGCGCGCACGCAAACACACCCGAAAAAAAAAGGGTCTTGACTCATACTGTACGTGGATGGGGCACAGATGTGGATGGGCACAGATGTGTGTCGTTTCGTCTTCCAGGGATGCGGCTCTGATCAGCTAGGCCCCGTGCATGCAACGTCACCAACTCAACAGCCCCGTGCAGCGCAGAGGCGAGGGCGTGTGTGTTGTGATATTGGTGGTATGACAGGGAAGGGCGAGGCGAGAGAAGAAAGGTTGGGAATTACACAACAAGTCTGGAGCAAAGAAAGTTAAGATATGACATGGGATGATTGCAAGGCGCGGGCGCGAATGTCATTGTCGTGGTCCGCCGGCCCCGGTTGCTTTTTGTCGTCTCTTGGTTTGCGCAGCCAGAGCGACCTCAAGGGGCGTGGGCTTTGCTTTGGCCCGACGCTCGACCTCTCTTGGGCCAATGCTGTCTCAATATGCAATGCTTTTCTGCCTGATCCAGACCGAGCGCACAGTGACTTGTCATAACCGCACCCGCCGCTCACACCGAGAGATGTCACTACACACCCAGTTGGGCTCACCTTCACGCCAGGCCTCTTCTAGAATTGTCCCTGGAATAGGATCCCCTGACTACCGCCCGGCTCAGAGGAGAGAAGCCCAGAGCCAGCCGATCCTTGGGATCCTGGGACCCCCACATCCTGCCACATCCCCTTGCGGTTTGCCCTGGTCCATCATTACTCTCCGCTCACCACCTTGTTGCTTCACCTTGTGTGGCCGCCACCATCACTGTTTGGCTTGGCCTCCATCACCTCACCTCGAGGTCCCGTGGCCCTGGGTGGCCGATAAGTAGCACATGAAATACGTAGACAAATAGATTAAAAAATCCGTATTGAAAACAAGAAGAAGAAAAAGGTTACCTCTTTGCGCGAACAGGCAAAGATAATCAGCCACGCCGTACGCCAGCTTCAGGCCCATCTCAGACGACAACAAAGCTAACAAGACCTCACACCCCTGCCGATCCAACACCGTGAGGAAAAAAAGAAAAAAAAAAGAAAAAAAGCAGAAATGGCAGGGGTATACTGTCCTTTGGGGATACCAGTCAGTACCGATCTTGCGGTCTACGCTTGCTTCCCTGGCCCTGGCGGTCAGCGAGCCCCTGATAGCTCTGGGGAGGTTAAGCCAAAGCCACGCGACGTGCAGGCGTTAATTCACAAGGGCCTGTTTTTTTTCCATTTAAGACAAAACGTTGTCGCTTTTTTCTTCCCGTGTCCTACATAAAAAATTAATTAACCCTCTGGATTCCTCTCCCCTTCAAAAAGCACGCCTTGGTCGCCTCAGTCGTTCGTCTTCACTCTTGCTACTCACTTCTGTACGCAACAGAAAAAAAAACCTGCCCGCTCGAGAGACGCTCCGATCAATACCACCTTACCTGCGTGCGCCCACACCTTGGCCCAGACATACACACATCCCACCACCACCACCACCACCACCACACAAAATCAACAAGAATGCCTCGAGGACCTTATGACACCACCGGCGTTATCAAGCCAAGCGCTCCCAAGCCCCCGAAGCCTGGCAAGGGCCACCGATTCGCCTGCCCACTATGAGGCCGTTGTCTCAAAGAGATCTCTCCATCTCTTCTCTCCTTGGTTTCCTGACATCATGCAGAGAGCTGTGTCGTTGCGAGTAAGTACCCCGGCTAGAGCTGGCGCCGACCCCGGCAGCTTTTATTTTATCGTGAGCGCGAGCTGACTGTTCCAGGTTTCACATAGAAAAAATAATATGGATGCACAGCACATCGAGCGAGAATCATCTCGATCGCCGAATAGACTGATATGGGGGTTTTGTTACGGTGTTTTGGGAGTTTCTGCTTTTTTTGGGTAGGGACAAAGACGGTTGGGAAAATAGACGGGGCCCTTTTCATCTGGTTAGACCTTACACCAAGACGAGGGCCAAGCGCACACGCGCATATATTCGATCATACACGCGAGGCACTTGCTAGCAAGGCCCCTTAATACCTACAAAAGAATTTGATTTTCATTTTTTGGCTACAAAACGATTCCATTCACAAACCGACCCAGTTGTGCGCTCGCTCTACACTGACGTGTGTTGTCAACTCGGCCCATGTCCGCGCGCTAGGGCACGTATGTAGATCGGTACCCAACGTGACAAACTTCAGCTGCACCCGTTTTCAAGCCTACGAGTCATTGGGCCGACAGACGAACAGGCGAGGTACATAGGTTGCAGACAGACTACATTAGCAGGTTGCACCTTGAACCAGTCTTCCGGGTTTGGTGGGGACAAGAGGTGGGATCGTGTGGAACCTTGAGGTGTAGAAGCTGCTTTGAATGGAGACGGCAAGGGGCCTAGCGATGCAGCTGCTGTTGTACAACAGCTCCCTCCCTTTCCTACTCCGGATGAGAATGAATAGGATATCCGAGCTGTGGGGCGGCTCAACCCTCCGGCCCTCCGGAGAATTTGGGTTTCTCGGGGGGGCCTCCTGTTGCAAGAGGCGACCTGCATCAGACAATGAGGAGGACGGGCTGGGAGGGTAAAACAGATCTGCCCCGCGAGAGGTGCACAAGCCAATTGAGAGAGACACAAGTGGAACGCGTATGACGACCTTGATCGGTAAAATGGATGATGCAAAATAAATTGAAAAAAGAAAGCAGTCTGACCGAAAAGCAAGACCATATCAGCCCGGAGGAAACTCTTCTCTCATCTTGTTGCGTCATTGAGGGGCCTAAGGCTAGCATCATGGTAGTATCACAGACGGAGACGAGCCAGCGAGCGAGCGACGCTTACTCTTCCCCCCACAACAATTATTGGTAGAAAAAGCGCCGCTGGCTCATGGAATCGAGAGAAAAAAATTGGATTGTGAAAAGAAACACACTTTCCTAGTTTCATTTCAGAAATGTCTGATACGCTAGGGAACTTTTGCCAGCGGACGGCAGGAGGCATCTTCCTCGACTAGTATTGGCTAGGGCTACCGCCGGGTAACGATGACGTGAATAGTGAGGGGTTGAGACACCAAGCGGCAAACGGGCGAGGAACGCGTGTTTAAATAGTGATTCAGAAGGGCAGCTGACGAGTCCCTAGGCACATGTGCGGAGGGTCGCAATACATGAGTAGCTCCAGGCCCCAAAGGCAAAAGGGCTTTATTCGTCTCAATTATACCCCAGATTTGTGCCGCGTGTGTGGTGGGGGCGGGGAAAGCTGGGTTGGGCTGCATCGCATCACGGGCTGAGCCGTCGACCCAGACTGGAGCCCGGGAACACTCTCCCCGGCCGTGCACCGCCGCCGGAGGTGGATAAAAGGGATTGAAATCTGATCTAGGACGGTTCTAAAGGGTAATTTTCTCTTTCTTCTCTCCTTTTTCTGGCATCTGCTTATCGATCTTCGTTGCTGCATGGAGCACGTTCCACGGGTTGGTGCAGTGGGTGCGAGGGTGGAGGTGAGGCGTGTGCGAGATGCAAAAAATGGTGGCGGGTGTCTATCACATCGATTTCTGTTGGTTGATCATATCAATGGCATTGGCGCACAGTAGTCACCCGCACGCGCGCTCGGTGAGTATGTGAGGCCCTCTGCGGATACGTTGATACATATTTGAAGGTATTATTTCGCCCCCTCAAGGGAGGTTTCCATTCCAATCACGTGGAGCTGCGCTGGTAGTTTTGTGTTGCGGTTTCAGAATGTTCTTTTTTTCCTTCTCACTGCTACCCCAGCTACGGACGGACTCCTTACCGCTCCTTAATCATCAATCAACCTGTTGCAGATAGAAGAGGACGCAGCGTCATCCCAGCCCATTTCCACATCGAGGAGACAGTAGATCTGATAAAACCCGATTACGGACGAGGTCTTACCCTGGTTTCCACGCCAGCACTGTCCTTGCGGTGTGCGCCCTGGCCAGATGCTCCTGCTACTATGACCTGATGTGCTGAGCATCAGTCGTAACACCTGGGCATTTCCCAGGCCAGTCTGTTACCCAGCATCGAACGTGTGCTCAAACCGGCGGGACAGGGCTGGGAGATGAGCGTGGGAGCGGTGCAGGTCGCAAGGCCTGTTGGAACATGGTATTGCTGCAGAGATACGCAGGCAGAGGATATTCCGGAATGGCATCTGGCCGAGATGCTGCGAGGACCATGTCGGGGTTCAGAGCTAGCGACAGAATGGCCTGTTTTGGATCCAGCGATGTCTATTTTTGAGGCATTGCAGTGCATAGCTTCTGTTCGGCATATGAATTGGCTAGCCCTTGGCCTCATCATGCAAACTCACACATTGCACGCATACTGCGCACGCCTCCGAAGGCTTGAGGGGAGCTGGGCGTCCGGTGGTGTAACACGCCAGCAGCTTCGTCTGGACCTTAACGCGGACTAGCAGCAGTCTGGACCCGCTTTGTTTGGACGAAAGCTGCTCCGTCCAGTTGAGCTCCATCTAGCCTGATTTTGGCCAGGTCAGAGTGCAACGCTGGGTGCTCCACCCCGGACGGTGCCAAAATCGGAGGTTGGGATGCACAGACTAGCTAGAGCTGTCACGACAGCGCACCGGGCGAACAAGTGGCCCATCCGCAGTCCACTGTCCCCTTCAACCAGCAACAGCGTGTCGCAAAACGGCTACAGTTCTCTGCTCAGTTGGGCTGTTGTGTGATTCAGACTTTGGCCCCTGCTTGGCTCATTTCCCTGCCATCTCACGACTCGGTAGCAACCGATCATCACCGCCCATTGACCACTGAGAGCTAGCGCTATGATCCCCTTCCCCTCCACCACCACCACCACCACCACCCTCCATCACCAACCTCTTGCATCGTGCTACCCCGTGTTCTGCCATCCGTCCATGGCCGTCCAACCTCTTCGGTGCCCCTCGTCCCCTATTCAAAAAGCACCGTCACGCCTAGCCCCTGACGAACACCCGCCCAGCCCAGCCTCGAGCAGAATTTGGCTCCCCGGTGCCTGCGTTTGCACTTAGCGATCCAATGGTTTTGTCCGCGGTGCACAAGCGTGCACAAGCCTCGCCAGCGTCCCCGGCTCCCGGGTGGTATACCCATTGGCTCCAGCCCAGACAAGGCTCCGCTCTCTGCGGCACAGAGGGCCGATTCTGCTCACAAACGGTGCTGTTCTTGCGGTGACAGCTGGCCGTCTGGTCATCCCTTGTCTCAATCTTCTGTACACCGCCAATGCTGGACCCCACGCGGCCCGCACCCGCGGCCATGGCCCCTCTCCAAGCTGGCCCATTTACAGTCGGCGACGGTGAAAGAGGCGCCCGAGATGCGCGGCCGGGACGCAAGTACATAATCTGTCGGTCTGCACGTCTTCCTGCTTCTCACGAGGGTCACTCACTCTTGGTCCTGCCCGACTAAGCCAATCTGCCTCGAGTCGAGGGGGGGCACGCCCTGTGGGCACTTTAATACTTCTCTTGTACTCTTTTTTCAATGACAAGGCCGCCTCGCACGGGCGAGTCGCTCATGATCGGTTACTAAGGATCATCATGGCGTTCCTGGAGAATATCGCTGCCCTCAGCTGGCAGCAGGCCGGTTGCCTGCTTGCGGGCATCTGGTCTGTCTATGTCGTTTCGCTGGTCGTCTATCGGCTATGGTTCAGCCCGCTGGCCCATATCCCCGGGCCCAAGCTTGCGGCACTGACTCAGTACTATGAGTTTTACTACGACGTTGTCCTTGGAGGACAATACACCTTTAAAATTATCGACATGCACGAACAATACGGTCCCATCGTCCGTATCAACCCTTGGGAGGTCCACGTCGGAGACCCCGACTTCTTCTCGGAGCTCTACACTGGACCCAGCCGTCGCCGAGACAAGTGGACTTTTTACACCCAGCAGGTAAGCACCACCAACATAGAATTGTGTAGTTTCAAGGTTGACTAACACTCTGCTCAGTCCGGAGCTCCTCGTAAGAAGCTTTCGTCTCCCGCGCTCATCCCCACCGAAACTAACAATGCGCCAGAGAGTGCTCTTGCGACTATCGACCACAACCTTCACAAGTTGAGGCGGAGTGCGCTGAACCCTTTCTCCTCAACTCAGAGTGTGCGCAGGTTGCAGCCGGTGATTGAGGAGCGAGTGGATGCTCTGTTGGATGCCTTCCAGAACTATGCTGAAGTATCCCAAGGTCAGCCCCTCGACGTTATGTATCCCTTCTCGGCCTTCACCAACGATGTCATCAACGAGTATGCCTTTGCTCGCAGTGATCACCTGGTCGAGAAGTCGGACTTTGGCGCCGAGGTCACCAACAACCTGCTCATTGGCACTCACATGGGCCCCTTTGTGAGCCACGTCAACTGGGTTCTCACCCTCGTCAACGCTCTGCCGGAGTCGATTTCGAGCCGATGCATGCCCGGATGGAGCGGGTTTCTCAAGATGAAAAACGACATCATCGAGCAGATCCGCAGCCTCGATTCGCAGCAGAACGCTGAGAAGTTGATGCTCGAAGCAGGGAACCTCGGTCCCTTTGGCATGCACCCGCCAAAGCCTGCCCGAGAGAAGAAGACGTCAAAGATGGCTCAGGAAGGTCAGCTCCTCGTTCAAGGAGGAACCCTGACCACGTCCTGGGCTATGTCGCTGGCGACCTTCCATCTCCTAAACCGCCCACACACCCTGAGCAAGCTCCGCGACGAGCTCTTTGAGGCCATCCCGAACCCCAATGAGCCCGTCCCGCTCTCCAAGCTGGAGAACCTTCCGTACCTCCGCGGCGTTGTCAAGGAGGCACTGCGCCTCAGCATCGGAACCAGCAGCCGGCTGGCTCGAGTTGCGCCCGACGAGACCGTTGTCTACTACGACCGAGAGAACGACAAGGAGTGGCAGCTACCTCCCGGATCTATCGTGGGTATGAGCCCATACAAGACCGTTATGGACGAGTCCATCTTCTACGACGCCAGGGGATTCCACCCCGAGCGTTGGGTAGAGGATGGGGAGTACCTGGAGAAGTATCTGTCCATCTTCTGTTCTGGCAGCCGGGTTTGCTTGGGCATGGCCCTCGCTCACTCCGAGCTGTTCCTCATGCTTTCCAAGCTATTCCGGCAGTGGGGAAGTGGTGGTGTTGTCTTCGGAAGCGACGAAGGCGACGTGAGAGACGGCGACATTGGATGCCTGAGGATTTATGAGACGCGAGTCCGGGACTGCGAGATGGCAGCTGATTACTTCATCCCCATTCCATACAAGGGATCCGAAGGACTCCGCTTCGTCTTCGAGCCTTTCCAAACAACAGACGCCCTAATGACTTAATAACTAGTAAGTCCAGCCGGGACTGCTGGATCGCCAACCCCTAGCGGTTCGACTAAACGGCTTTTAACCGACATGATGAACGAACAAAAAATTTACGAGTTTACGTTACATATTTCGGGCTCAACAGACACCGAGTGTCAACCGGGCTCTTTTATTCTTATCTACTCTTATTTTCGTTCTCCTGTTTTGCGGAGGCGTTTGATATCCTGCACATGTTTTCTGATATGTTATCTGGATTGTCTTGTTATGCGGGAGCGCATTTGACCCACATTCATGTTCTTAAAGGAAGATTGGTTTTGTTTTGCCTTCATGAATGCGAGTTCAGCGGGCGCCTTGGACAGGAAGTTGTTGTTCTGCATGTGGACCGCTTATGGGAGCCACACAAAAATCTCCCATCGCCTACGCAGGCGAAGCGTGTAACCCTTTCATATTATTTGTCACTCTGTCACGCTTTTACGAATACACATCCGACCTATGAATGGTTATGAATTTAAAATCGCCAAGGATTACAGATATCCAGGAAAACTAGGGCTGGAATACCGAGGGCGAAAACGAAAACGAAGGAAAAAAAAAGTCTAACTCATCAAGCAAAATCACAAAAAATTAGCGTAAATCAATACAAAACACATTTGATTTGACAAAAATGATTGCCTCGTTCCTCCTTCTCTAGTGACTATTGCTTTGAATTGCAACGCATATTATTGCTTGACTGTTCTAATCTCGCCTGCCGATCTTTCATCTAACAGGTTTCTATCCCGCAAGACTCGATTCCCGCAATCCGATCGGATGCGCTGGGGGACTGTGGAACCCGACTCCCTGAGCGGGCTTAGTATAGAACCCGCCAAGTAATAGAAAGGCTTTGGAAATACGGAAATACAGGGGCCGGGGTGCTTCTGGAATCCGCACCGCCCAGCACCCACTGCCGCCCACGCTGGGACTGGGCAGGGCTGCTGAGCTCGCTGATTCGCCAGGGGACTACCCGCCAGTGCCGTCCAACTCAAATGACACAAATGACCTTCCGACAGGAACTCAGTTCAGTCACCTCCTGCGACGTGTTTCGTGTCATTTCATCCCCTCTTCTCTGTGTCGTTTTCTTTGCTTTTTATTTCATTGATCTAGCGATTTCTTCGTTTCTTCGGTCGCGCTCTTTTTGGAGCCGTCTTGTTGTCAATTCTCCGCCCGCATTCCCCTCCGTCGCATTACGTCCAAGTGTCCTCCTGTTGGGCGCATCCCAATCCATCATGGCAGCTGTCGAGCCCGCCGCTAGGAAGAAGGTCCTTCGGGTCATTACCATTTCCCTGCTTCTCGACCTGGTAAGTAACTTGTCCTCGATTCAGTCCAGCGCCTCTCCTCTTTCTTCTAACCTGCGAAAACACGTAGATCTCTTTCACCTTCATCCTTCCCCTTTTCCCCAAGCTTCTCGAGTTCTATCGCGACCACGAGGGCACCGAGGTCGACGACGATGGCCCCGCGACACTACTCCAGACCGTTCTCCACGGCCTGCACCGATACAAGGCGGCCTTTTCTCGTCCGATTGATTCGCGACACGACATTGTGCTGCTGGGCGGCGCACTAGGCTCCTTGTTCTCGTACGTGACAAACTCCAACATCACCCCACTTGAAGCGACATGCTAACGAACCGCCTCTTTTCCAGTCTCCTGCAAGCGATTGCCTCGCCTCTCATCGGCGCATTCTCCGATAGATATGGCCGCCGCAAGGCCCTCCTCGCCTCCATGTGCGGAAACATCCTCTCCGTCCTTCTCTGGGTTGCCGCCGTCGACTTTCGCACATTCATCGCCAGCCGAGTCGTAGGTGGCCTTTCCGAGGGCAATGTCCAGCTCGCTACTGCCATGGCCAGCGACATCTCAGACGAGTCCAACCGCGGCTCGACCATGGCCATGATTGGAGCTTGCTTTTCCATCGCCTTCACATTCGGCCCTGGCCTCGGCGCCTGGCTCAGCACTATCTCGACCGTGGCCGCGAACCCCTTTGCGACAGCGGCCGGGTTTAGCTTGGCGCTGATTGTCATTGAGACACTCTACTTGTACTTTGCTCTTCCCGAGACGCTGCCCTCCATGACAAGCGACAAGGGCAAGAAGGAGAACAAAAAGGCAGCCCCCAAGAAGATTGAGCGCACCAACTCCCACTTCATCCTCAACGCGACCCACTTCGTCTTTCTCCTTTTCTTCTCTGGTATGGAGAGCTCCCTGTCCTTCATGACCTACGAGCTCTTTGGTTTCACCTCATCCAAGAACGGAAGACTCCTTGGTTATGTCGGCCTCGTGGCATCCATCCTCCAGGGAGGTATCACCCGCCGTCTGCCTCCATTGCTTTCCGTCCGTGTTGGTGTCATCTCTTGCCTTTTGTCATTCGTCCTCCTCGCTCGTGTCTCGAGCATCGGTGGCCTCTATCTTGCGGCAACCTGCCTTGCCATGACCTCAGCAACCGTCGTCACTGGCCTGAATGCACTGAGCAGCTTCGAGGCGAGCGAGGACGAGCGTGGTAACAAGCTCGGCATGCTTCGTAGCTGGGGTCAGCTGGGCCGTGGTCTTGGACCGATTCTTTTCACCAGTGTCTACTGGTGGGCTGGACGTGAGGTAGCTTACGGCATGGGCGCGACTGGTATCGCGGTTGTTGCTGCCACGGTGTTCCTTGGGCTGAAGACTCCCAAGTTGTCACAGGCTGTCAAGGGCAAGACTGCCAAGAAGGCCAAATGATTCATACTGACATATTGATGGTATATTATGTGATGTAGCGCGATAAGGCGAGTGTAAATAATGGCTATGTGCCATGTAGATAGTGTGTTTTCGTCATGGATGCGGGGATCTCGTCGCCGTCGATAGATCGAGGCCATTGTCACTTGAGCAGGTATGATAACTAGAACGTGTACAAAAATAGCAAGGAAATTTACAATGTTAAACGCCATGATCGTTTTATGCGTTGAGAATTTCGATGATGCCTCAGGAGCAGGTACGTTCCAACTTTCGTGGCGCATCACAAAAACCGTGGTCAAATCATGGGGATGTCACGCGAAGAGGGCAACAAGGAATTTCAACGTACGCTGTACCGATCAATGCCCGCATAATTTTTTTCATTCGCCGGCAGAAAAAGTTTCGAGCGAAAGAAAAGAAGAAAATAAGACAGACTAAAAAATTAAAAAAAGAGAAAGAAAAAAGAGCCCGCACCCGGATTTGCACCAGGATCCTTGGCTTGCACCTATGTGGTTATAGGAGTCCAACGAGTTGCTATTACTCTATACGGGCTTAACCACTCGGCCACGGGGAACAGGGCCTGCCTGCTTGTTGCGAATTGGTGCTGCCAGTTGCGTCCTTTAAGCTGCTGCTGTTTGCTCGTCCGGGCAGTGTTTGCCGGCTGCAGGAGGCCGTGAGATGCTGTCGTGTGACGTGATGTGTGAAAATGGCTGGCGGGATGGCGAGGACTGGCAGGGCAACTAACTGGCGGGAAAGAAGCGGGGCAGGTCAATGATATCGTAAGATTAAATATTAGATGTTATCAATCCAAAGGAATCGGGGTACGGGATTTGTTTTCGGGTTTATAGTTCTCGTCCTGACTGAGTTGTTGTTGTTGTTTTATATCGTCGTCTCGTTTGTTGAACCGCCCTAGGCGTATCGGTTTCGAATTGGATAGCATTTATAGACAAGGAGAACAGCGAAACAGGAAGAGTGTAGCATGAGGGGGAGTGGCAAATTCCAGAGTCCTTTATCCAATCCATTGAAAATGTCGATGATACCCGCAAGGGCGAGTTGAAGATTTTGAAGAAGTAACATCCAAATATGGGTCTCTCCAGACTCTGAGACATCGTGAGAGGACCCATGCTTTTATAGCCCAAAACTTGAAAGAAAACGGCCAAGCTGCCAGAGGCATTCAAAACGGGACCAGACCCAATTAGGACTACATTGAGCGATAATAGTCGAACCACGCCTTTAGCTCAAGTTGACTCTTATTATCTATATCATACGAATCTTGACATGGAACGTGGAATACGATGAGGCCTACCCTACACGTGTTTGCATATGGATCTATAGTTTCATGTCACGAGTCCAACATCATATCATGGCCTTGCATAACATTTGCTTTCATTAGCATCGTCAGATGACTTTTGTGTTTCCGGTGAATCCTGCTCGAGCCCAACCCATGGATAGACCCGCCGTGGCGGTGATTCACATGCCTGCATGGGGCCAAGGGAGGAAAAAAAAAAAACCAAACTCCACACGCGAGCTTGTCTGGAGACGATGAGTTCTCGGAACGGGGCCATGGAGGGGTGCGGCAGATGCATGCGGTGAAGACGACTTCAGTACAAGACATGGGAGAAAAAAGTAACGAAAGAACTCTGCACGTGGGGTCGTATTGAAGCCCCCCCCCGCAACCCGTGGACGGGTTTTCAGCCTAGGAAAACTCTTCGTATGCGTGGGCGAGTGCCATTGCCCAAGAATGGGAACATGCTGCCCGATGATAGACGGCGGCGTTGTGTCGCGTTGCGTTGCGCTGGCCAGGGCGGTGAACGGTGGAGGGCCTCGCGGGTGGGCCACGGTGCCTCCTTCATCGACAGCTTGGTGGGTTGGTAGTGGTTCGGAGGCGATACAATAGTGTGTGCCAGACGAGACCGAGTGGTGAAGCAACTTGCCCGAGTGGGAAATGGAATGGAATGACTGGGCCGCCTTGCCGCGCATTGGCGCATGGGAGGTGGTGAGTTGCATTAGATCCACCGTGGCTGGGAATTTTTTTTCACACTTTTTTTTTTGCAAGAGGGGCAAATTGAAGCTTGGCTCGGTTGGTCTAGATCCCCATTCTTTTGGTGCGGTTGTCTGGGGGGCGGGTGGTCTTGTTCGTTGCTAGCTCCAGTAGCTTTGCTCGACGACAAGGGAGAGGAGGGGGAGGGGGAGGGGCAGAAATTGCTGCGCAAAGCATTCGCCAGCATTAATGAGACATGCAACGACGACGTATGACACGGAAGACGTTACCAACGGGGACGGGATCCGCCGTGTCTTGTTTGAGACGCCTGCGTGTGCAATACATGTTTGACTGTAAGCATACCTGCTTTCGTCTATGTCTACAAAGGATCCCAACCGAGCTGAAAAAAACACACAACCCCTCGTTGACCCTGGTCTGTTTTGATAAGGCTCGCATGGGTGATGGTGTTTTGTCTCATCGTGTCTGGGCTATAATTTTTTTCGACCTGGGCAGATCTTCCGTGCGCGCACAAAACCCGTGCGGCGGTGGCAACCACTAGCGGCGGGGCATGACGTCCCTCTTTTCACAAGGGTGTCTAAGTGCGCAAGGGTGGCCGCCTAAATTTGAGGCACCAGAGGAGGGGGAGGAGGGGCAGCTTGTGCTCGACGATAGTGAATGCGTGTGCTGCTTGGCTGCTGCCCCTCCCCCTCCCGCTCGAGCGACGAAAAAAAAAAAAAGCACAGCACAGCAAAATGTGACTGATACGGCGAAGGGGGTCGCCACTCCACATCGGCCAGCCTGTTTGAGACGCACAACGCGCACAAAAAAAAAAGCCATTGGAAAATTGTACTCACTCGGCGTGACCATAGGTTTCTCCCTGAATAACGCCAAACCCTCACTTACATCTCTGAGTGACTCACGCCGGCCGTTTGCGTTGGGCTGACAACGGATGAGGGGCGAAGTAGGTTGGGCAGAAGGGTTCCACGGTAGAAACAAGCAGGGGAGGGAAGGCAATGGAGCAGGTATTCTTGAATTTTAGGCCGTAGTGAATTTTTTTTTTCTCTGTTTGGGCGCTTGTCGTGGGTGTGCCAAAGTCCCCGCAGGTAGCTGCTAACAGATGCCATGTACCTCGTCCGTTTTTGGCTGCCCCTCCATCGGTTTTTGGAGGGGTGAGACGCTGCTTGGACTGTAGGGGGGTCAATTTTTCCGTGGGATGAAGGTGGGAGGATAGGGAGAGGCGTGATAGCGTAGGATGGGAGAGAACGAGGTTCGAGGACGAAAGTAGTGAACCTAAACAGTTGCGCAGCGCTTGCTTCGTCTTCAGCAGGAGCAGTAGGAGCGGTGCACATACCGGTTCGCGCCTTGGCTCTCTTGCCGGCGCGACACCGTGCTGAAGAAAACTCGAAACAGCTCCCCACAGGTTTCTGTGGCGGTAAGGTGGCCGCAAGAGATGGCGCGCCTCGGCTTGAAGATACGGCTGATGGGTAGAGGAGAAAAGCAAGTCAAAGGACTTGCTCTGTGTCGACAAAATCAAGACCTGAGAATAGCAACACGGGCACATCACGGCATATCGCATCACCCAATTCCTACAACCCTGCGCATGCTCCAGCCGCTGTCGCTCTGTATTCTTCAGCCTTTGATGCTCTATGGCATGTGCTCCTCGACAGGCACCTCCCGCAGCGCTCGTACCATTCCACATGGCCGCTTCAGCCATGGTTGATGGCCTAGACTCGTCTGGTACCAAGCAAACAAGCGCCTTAAGAAGCTCTCTGATTGGACCACAGGCATCAGAAAAACCTGCAGGAGCAAACTCGAGGGCAGAAAAAAAAACCTCACGCGTGTTAGGGCAAGTCAACCTGAGCCGGGTGGTTGCCCCGCGCCGTGCAGCAGGCTCCTTCTCCCCACCCCTCCCCTACCCACCCTTCCCTCGCCCTTTTAAATCTCTTCCTCCCTCCCTTCACTTTTGATTTTTTTCTCTCCTTTTGCTCCTCGTCTCGCATACCAGGTTCAAGCAACCCCTCTGCGAATTTGTATGTGCCTTGTCTCCCTCCCCGGCCAGCCCATCGAGCTTGATGAGCCTTGATATCCATTGCTTTGCATTGCAACGAAGTGGTTCTCATCCATCATCGACTCGTCGGCCATCGTTTCTTCACCCTGCTCGCATTCCGCTGACTTCTATTCCTCTGCAGTACATTCTCGAACACCAGTTTCAAAACAGTTCCATCAAAATCCGCCAAAATGGGTAAGGACGAGAAGCTCCACCTCAACATCGTCGTTATCGGCCACGTCGATTCCGGCAAGTCGACCACCGTGAGTATCCCTGAAGACATCCATGGCCCCGCATGCCTAAGCCGTACTACCCCGCGGCTTATGGCTGGGGCCCTGCAACGGCAGTCGGCTAACTGTCATCTACAGACTGGTCACTTGATCTACCAGTGCGGTGGTATCGACAAGCGAACCATTGAGAAGTTCGAGAAGGTTGGTGATATTCCCTCGATTTCACTCCCCGACCGTCGATCCCCGCGTCGTCGTGTCCACATTCGAAATATATACACACGCACACACACCCCGCTCCGTCGATCAAAATTTTTTCGCACAGCCTTTGGGTTTTGTGGTGGGGGCATTACCCCGCCGCCCACAGGACGTCGCAAAAATCCACGCCCCACTTTTACGCCCGCATCACCTTGACACACAGTCACATGCAGTTGATACAGTTACTGACTCGCATCAATAGGAAGCCGCTGAGCTCGGAAAGGGTTCCTTCAAGTATGCCTGGGTTCTTGACAAGCTCAAGGCCGAGCGTGAGCGTGGTATCACCATCGATATCGCCCTCTGGAAGTTCGAGACCCCCAAGTACTCCGTCACCGTCATTGGTAAGCTCCCACGCCGCCGCACACATGTCTCATCACATCTAACCCTCGATCGACAGACGCCCCCGGTCACCGTGACTTCATCAAGAACATGATCACTGGTACTTCCCAGGCCGATCTTGCCATTCTCATCATTGCCGCCGGTACTGGTGAGTTCGAGGCTGGTATCTCCAAGGATGGCCAGACCCGTGAGCACGCTCTTCTTGCCTACACCCTTGGTGTCAAGAACCTGATCGTCGCCATCAACAAGATGGACACCACCAAGTGGTCCGAGGCCCGTTTCAACGAGATTATCAAGGAGACCTCCAACTTCATCAAGAAGGTCGGCTACAACCCCAAGGCTGTCGCTTTCGTCCCCATCTCCGGCTTCAACGGTGACAACATGCTCAAGGAGTCCGACAACTGCCCCTGGTACAAGGGTTGGGCCCGTGAGGAGAAGGACGGCCCCAAGAAGGGCAAGACCCTCCTCGAGGCTATTGACTCCTTCGACCCCCCCAAGCGTCCCTTCGAGAAGCCTCTCCGTCTTCCCCTCCAGGATGTGTACAAGATCGGTGGTATCGGAACGGTCCCCGTCGGTCGTGTCGAGACTGGTATCATCAAGGCCGGTATGGTCGTTACCTTCGCTCCTTCCAACGTCACCACTGAAGTCAAGTCCGTCGAGATGCACCACCAGGTCCTCGACCAGGGTGCCCCCGGTGACAACGTTGGTTTCAACGTGAAGAACGTCTCCGTCAAGGACATCCGACGTGGTAACGTCGCTGGTGACTCCAAGAACGACCCCCCCATGGCTGCTGCCTCTTTCCAGGCCCAGGTCATCGTCCTCAACCACCCCGGTCAGGTCGGTGCTGGTTACGCCCCCGTTCTGGACTGCCACACTGCCCACATTGCCTGCAAGTTCGCCGAGATCGAGAAGAAGATCGACCGCCGTACCGGTAAGGCTACTGAGGAGGCCCCCAAGTTCATCAAGTCTGGTGACTCCGCCATCGTCAAGATGGTTCCCTCCAAGCCCATGTGTGTTGAGGCTTTCACTGACTACCCTCCCCTGGGTCGTTTCGCCGTCCGTGACATGCGTCAGACCGTCGCTGTCGGTGTCATCAAGGCCGTCGAGAAGTCCGCTGGTGGTGCTGGCAAGGTCACCAAGTCCGCTGCCAAGGCCGCTAAGAAATAAACTTCCTGTTTTTGAAAGGACCTTTACGACTGGGATCTCGGCACTTCGAACCCGTGCCCAAGAGCTGATGTACTCGCTTCTACGACGATATGATCTTGATGGGCTTTGCATGAGCACGAGGCACATAATGAGAGGCAGGGATTAGTAGTTTCTCAGGTTGTGCAAAAACAACGAATGAAAATAAAAATTTAGAGTCTAGAAGTGATTCGTGCCAAAACACTTGTTCTCCTTGCCATGTGATTCGGTGTGTTCAATTGTGATGTTTTTGCTTGGAGATGCGGTGACACTGTGCTTGTTGCTCAGCTGCACTGTGTCGCTCGCGTATGATGCGGTTGGGGTCCATCCGATGTGAGATCGAGATTCACGTGATCTGTGCATGACACGTTCCCAGTGAATGACCCATCTTGATGGATGGGATTTAATATTGATACAACATCTATTGTACAGTAAAGTAATTTACAGGGTGAATTCCTATCTTGAGCCACCGTCTATATCTTACACCAATCTCCTTCTATATTTTTTGACTCCAAATGTCTGTTCATACCATAATTTCATGTTTGTGATTCATTCGGTCTTTGATGATGTGGGTGTGGTGGCATTCGTGCCGGTCGTCTGGTCTGAGCTTGTTGGTTTCGGCGGCTCGAAAAGGTTGTCGAGACCGAGCAGCTTGGCAAGCTCAGCCTCGATTTCCTTGGTAGTGAGCTCATTGTCCTCGATATCATCAAAGTCCTCGTCGTAAAGTTCGTCATCCCACTCGTCGTCCACCAGATCCAGATCGGACAGAATGGTCTCATGGCCTGGGCTCTCTGATAGCGGGGCACCAGCGTCTGCGTTCGCGGGAGTAGCCCGTGGTGGTGCCGCTCTTGGGCGCCTCGTTGGAATACTAAATGGGTCATCCTCGCCCACCTCTTCCTTGCTAGCGCGCTTAGACGCCTTGTGGCGCAGCCTGCGCTTCTTGGAAGCGGTCATGTCGGGTGTGATGCCGAATTGGTCGAGTCGATCCCCTGCTCTGCTCGAAAAGTGCTTGAAAAAGTCGGATTCGCTCATCTCTGCTTGGGGCAGTTTGGGTGCTGCCTTCTTTTCTGTTGCATTGGCTGTGGTTTCTTCGGTTGTGGTTTCTTCAACTGGGGCGCCAGCGTCAACATCCTGGTTTGTAACCACTCTGTTCTCCGTCATGGCAAGGATGGACTCAGAGTCCAGATTTTTGACCTCGGGAGCAGGTTCGACGGGCGCTTTGCGAGGCTTCTTCTCCCTGGTCGGCTTCTTTTCCTCCAACTCCTGGGTGTCGAGCTCAGAAACAACAAAATCGTCGCCGAACTCCATTGCAGGCAGGCCGTAGCTGTAGTCATCGAATTGTTGCGCCTTGACCAGACTGAGGCCTTCATCCCAAGAGAAGAATTTTCCAGCGGCGACGTCTTCCACCAGTTGAAGGAATTTGTCGCGCTGCTCACCATGGAAGTCGGTGATGTGTGTTCCCGGAAGACCTGCTTGGAGAGTGATCTCCCGACGTTTGCCTCCGTGTTGACCTGCCTCAATCACAGAGTAGCGGAACGTGTGGCCCTGCCATGGCATCTCAATGGTCTGATGGATTTCGATACCACGGAAATCATAGAGTATGTCCTTAGTGGTCTTTGAAGCCTTGGTGCTTTTCGGGTTGGAGCCTAACCACTGTTTGGGAATAGACAGAGTCACATCTTTCGGCGTCTTAAGCCGAGCACCGAGAAGGTCGAATTGCGAAATACCGAGGTAATGTTGTAAACCAGGTTGGTTAATGTCCAAGGGCAGGTTGCGTTCGTTGGCAAGGCGCACATCCACACTCTGACCGGGCAGCATGACATCGTCGACATTCCAGGGGACGGCACACTCAACAGATGCGTCTTTCGGGATTTGGAAATTATTGATGTCGGCATCAGGGGTGATGGGGATGTTTACGCGAACGGGCGGACCGACCTTTTCGGGATTTTGCGAATGGTCAACATGCGGCGCGAACTTTAGGATCATGGCCGTCGTCTGGGACAGAGCCTCGTCATTATCCGGCTTTAACGTAGAAAATGCGGCGGGATGAGGTGTCACTGGAGACAGGATTCGACGCTTCTTTGACAGTCTGTCGGTGGAATGCTGAGCCTCTGAATGGAGAATATGACCGAATGTCGCTGTGGTGAAATGTTGAGCATCCTTTTCTCTCACTGAGTACTCTGGGAGTGAAGCTGCGTTGGCCAGTCCCAGCGAAGACTCTGCCCCATCACTCGCTTCGCCCACAGGCGCCACATATCTGAACCATGTTTGGAGTTTATCCCTCCAGGCTCTGCTTCTCGTCTCGCGGTTGAATTCAATAAAAAGACCGTTGCTGGAGCCCAATGCAGGAACACATTCGACATTATCAACAAGCCCACGGGTTGGTCGAGTAGTCAGCAATCGCAGGACGGTGTCCGCTTTGTCTTCGTTCCGGTATCGCGGTGACAAGTCGGGGTTTTTACCAGCGAACCATGAGACTTGAAGTTCCTGGATTACGGTTAGTACAAGAGAAACGCCGAACTTTAGAATGACATACTACATCGTTGCCCTTTCTATGAAGCTTCAAAGAAGTGGATGTGATTTTCGCAAGGTCCTTTAATTCGGTGGCCGTCGGCGTGTGCTTTGTAAACTTCTTGATTGGTAACATGCGGTGATGAACCCTGCTGAAATACCTGTCTAGCCGCTCTAGAATGGCGTAGGTTGACGCTTTCTTGGATGTGATGTTGATACGACACTCATTTGATGTCGTTGATAACTTTTCGTTGTTGGCCTCATCAAGAAAGTCGTTTTTTGCGTTTCTCAAAAAGGCGCCTTTGCCATCTTGAACCGTATTGTCAGTCCACTTCATCATCAGCTCTGCAGCTCTCACTTACGGGACAGGAAAGGAAAGTAGTGTGGATCAATCCAGATGAATGTCTGACCCAAGTCATCGACATGTTCTTGAATCTCAATCTTCCATTTTTGGCTGATGAGTTTGTGGATCAATGATAGCTTGGATGGCTGCTTGACTGTTTCGATTGTCCTGAACGGAGCCCAGGCGATCTGTTTGGTGACCCAGAAGTAGTCTCCCAGTGTCTTCTCCACAACTTCCGGTCCCAGGTCGTAATCTCGAACGTATTCTCTCAGCTGGTCTGTAGTGAAGCCATTGGATAGAGCCAGTGCCAGTTTCTCATAGTCCTTCGTTCGCAGCGCTTTGGTATCGGGCCGTAGTTCATTGATATTGTTCCAAACTTCTTCCCTCGAGTCAGGTTCGGCTTCAGCTTCCCTTTCAGCTTCGGCATCTCTAGCTTCCGCCTTCACCAATGACCAGTCGATGTTGGTTATGGAGTCCTCGATCGGCTTTTCTTCAATCTCTCTAGTGGGCGGTTTGTCAAATTTCATCTTGTTTGGGTTTCTGACAATGATTGCATCCGCTTTTTCACCAAGTGCCGAGACGTCAAGAGCCTGGTTTTCTAAAAGAGGGTGGCGTACATTGCGACGACCCTCATGTTTCGAGAAGAATCCTGACTTGTGAAGAATGTCGGACGAGAAGGTGAAGTCGGAGTTCATTGTTGGATTGGTGGTAGAGTCGCTCGAGCCATTGTCTGCCAATGAGGTTTCTGATGCTCCTCCTTGACCATCCCCCGGTGTTTTCGTGCTGTCGGTTACCTCAGCAAGGAAATTGTCGATCTCATCAGCGATTGCTCGATCGGTACCGCTCAGCTTTGTCGACTCCCAATTGACGTCGTCGATCTCGCCTTCGTCGTGCGCATTTGTCTCGCTGGAATCCTGTTGTTTCGATGCGCTGGGGGTCGAAAATCTCTTTGCTATGATCGCATCAATGTCGATATCCTTTGAATCCAAGTTGGACGCAAAGCGCCGTTGTCCAAAACCATCTCGGATGGGAAGATAACGGACAGCTGGGACCACGCTGCGCTGGGTAAGGCGAGTCCGGCACGCCAGGCAAATGCGCGATACGCGCGCTGCCCTCGATATCATGGGTGATAAAATAATACAAAAAATACAAGCATTAAGACACTGTATGCGACGCCCTGTCAGGTGGTAAGGCCTTACCAGATGATGCAAAAAGTTTGGGAAATTTTGTTGTCGATAAGATAAGATAAGAGATTAGATTGTGATTTACTTGCTGTCGTGGCCAACAACCCCACTACTTTACGAGTGACAAGGCCAAAGGACAGATGCATAGGTGGGATTTTAATTTTGAGTGATTGGAATATATTAAATTCCCTGAGCGTGATTTCTTGTCGCAGCTGTCGTTTTCTCTTTGTAAACTGTGGAGAGGTTGTTTGGGAGCTAGGCTATGGATCGACCATCCACATTCTACTGGCTCATCTCATAGTCGGGGATTTCAATCTTGTCCAGGTCGTGAGAGATGATGTTCTTTCCATGATCAATTATTTATTTTAAGAATTTTATGTGATAAACGACCCATTAGAGTGATATATGTAGATGGTTCAAGACGGCTTATTTTCTTGTTGATGGCCTGTTGGGTTCAAGCGTCTGTCGCCGCCAGCGACGCACCTTCATGGTAATTTCCAATATGAAAAACGATGCTAGGACGAGAGCTGCAGAAATGTATTATGAGTCGATGACTCATTTCCTGTCAAGCCTCGCATGGAGCGTATGCTGTTTCATGGGGGAAATAGATATCAATGTGAGCAAGGATAGGGCAAGGATCAAGAACCAAACGACTCGAAACGCTTCCACAAAGGACTTGATTACGCCCTCGTACCATCCATCTGGTAGACTCCGGAGATGATCCAAGTTGCCCAGGATTCGTGAGATTTCCTCTTTGGCGCCTGGCTCGTCCCCAAACCGGCGCCACAGACGACCGTTTAAAGTGTTCTGGTAGGCAACGGATATCATTGTGATACCAATGGTGCTGCCGATATTCCGGGCCAAATCTAATGTAAAATTAGAACAACTATTAAATTACGAAACCAAAAAAGGCTGAGCCGGCGTAAAAATGAGATTCTTACAGGTAGTAGCTGTCGCTACAGCTTGGAGGGAGTAGTCAACTGAGGCGAGGGTGGCTGTTTGTGTGACACTGAGGACCGCTCCATAGCCAGCTTGGAAGAGAAAGAAACCGACGACGGTGATCCAAGCTGGACTAGCCTCGTCTTGCAGCGTGAACATGATCCCCGCCACGATCATTGTGAGCACACTTATAATGTTGAGTCCGACGTACTTTCCGGTGCTTCTCATCCGGAAACCAGCGCCCAATGCACCCAAAGTCATGCCAGCAAAGGCTGGGAAAACCTTGAGCCCAGAAGCGCTGGCAGTGTTTCCCAAAACCTGCAAGTAAAGAGGTATGTACAGGGTGCCGGTCATCGAGATGGCAGCAATGATGAGCAGGCTCAGACAGCAGGCAAAAACTGTTCGGTCGAGGAGCAAGCTGACTGGGATGATGGGCTGGCGCGCTCTGCTTTCCCACCAAATCAGCACGAATAGGAAAAGAACCGAGAGTACAGTGGATGCGATTGGCAAAGGTTGTGTCCATGGCACCGAATTTCCGCCCGAATTGAGGCCGAGGACCAGCGACGTGAGGAACAGGGAGACCAGAATTGCACCGCCAAAGTCAATACGGGAAAGGTAAGACTTGCTCGATTGCTTGGGCGGCACTTTGACCAACATCATGACGGCGACGGCAGATACCAATGCTGGCGGCACCTGCGCGAGGAATGCCATCCTCCACCCGAGATGAGTGTAGTCGTAGAGGACACCGCCAACGACGGATCCCGTCATGGCGCCGCAGCTGTAGAATATATTGGAGATGCCTCCGACCAGCCCCCGCTTGCGCAGCGGGATCAAGTCGGACCCGAGAAAGGATGCAATCGTTATTAAGCCTCCGCCTCCCATCCCGGCGACTAGCCGTCCCAATATCATGGAGACCTGGCTTTTTGCGAGACCGCAAGTGAGGTTTCCGGCCGCAAAGACAACGTTGCAGAATACCAGACCCGGGCCACGGCCAAAGATGTCTGTCAGCCGACCGGATATTGGTTGGACTGCGGCGTTGGATATAATGTACGACGTAGCAAGCCACGAAAGCAGGCCTAGTGAGTCAAATTCGCTTGATATAGGGCCAGAGAGCGTTGCTATGATGGTGGAATCGAGCGCGCTGAGGAACATTCCGAGCCATGCTGTGCATAGAATGAGGCACAACCTAGTGGTTGAGATATCGCCTGCGATTATAGTTCTTTCTTCACTGTCTTGGCTTCCGGAGGCACCCTCTACGGGAGAAGTTGTGTTGTGTGGATGCGGTTTTAGCAATGGTGTTGTCGCTGTGGCGCTGGTTTGATGGGCCGGGCCTGGTGCCTCAGGATCAGTGTCGTGCATTTTGATGACGGCAAGTTTCACCAAAATTTTAAGAACGGGCTCGGGAGATTAATGATTGGGGAATTAATAAGAGACGAACTGAAGAAAAGAATTGAAACCGTGCAAGAATGTATTAGTTTGGGCATATAAGAGCATAAGAGATATATGGCGGGAGTGGGAGTGTCGGGCCGATCTGGCTTGGATTGCCCAGCAGCAGTACAAGCTATGAGTATGTTGAACACCTAATAAACCATGCATTATCGATATCCCGCAAGAAGGGCGATTGATTCTTTGAAGGGGCAGAAGTTTTCGGCATTGGTGACGAGCGGATGCAACATGCATTGCATGTGTTTACCCTGTGATGTGATGTATGCCGGAGCACCTATGGGAAACCTCAAACCCAAGACTAGTGTTTCTTCTCTACTGCCCTGGCTGAATAGTCTGCCGCCATGGCTTCATCCGTTGCCGCTCAGTTGCAACGATATTTCATCAGTCCCGCTCCCTGCGGTATTGTCTCAGGTATAGCACACGCCACTTGCTGTATTTGCTCTAGCATGTGCCAACCCTCAGATATCTGCACATGTATTACCACGGCAGGCAGATAAGGATTGAAGATCCTGGCTAGGAACCTCCCGTTACGATAAGAAAAAGCCAGACAATTGCAGGGCATGATGCTGAGTTGGCCCGAGAGAGACCGAGTTGAGCGGCCGCCGTTTGTGCGGAGATTGTTGAGATTCGCGGGTATCATTCGTACAACTGAGATCTACATTACATCACCATCAACGACAAGATATGTGATTCGGCTGCAGATGCCTCCAAGTCCCACAGCTGCAGGAATTCCCGAATATAGGCATGCAGTATTTATTCATCTTTTTATTTTTTAAATCGGCGGTATCGGCGAGTTGCATAAGCTCGTTGAATCCGCCATAACCTCTCCAGCCACGTATTCGTTCCTCGCGATCTGGCGGTGATCCGGTCGCAACACAGTTGAGACGAATACAGAAAATATGCATATGACCTGAATATTTTTGCACTTCTAAAATCAACTAGGCTATAGAGTCGAGCCCAGTGCAATGTGGCTGAGATAAGCGAACGT
The DNA here is from genome assembly GCA_013406985.1 of Calonectria crousiana. NCBI lineage: Eukaryota > Fungi > Ascomycota > Sordariomycetes > Hypocreales > Nectriaceae > Calonectria > Calonectria crousiana. The sequence goes on along the minus strand of VTGD01000191.1, from coordinate 26,825 downwards.
CAGCATTCGCAATCTGAGGGTTCAGAGTGAGATAGTGTTTATTTCCATTGCATGTAAGCTTCTTTTCAACCATCAAGAGGTCATTGTCATGTGCACAAACACCACGCACATGATGGCCAGAGCGATCGAGGATGCGTCCGCGCTTCCTGCAGTTGACACGACGGAGATTCATGCCATGGCCGCAGCTGATTAGGCCATAGACATGTTGAACTGAGGATGTATCAGGGCAGTGTAATTGGGTTGACCGGCTTCTCTGGATCCCGAAGCCGCTCCAGAATATCTGGACATCAGTCTCTGAGCAATCGGGGCACAGCGCAGAGCTCGACAGAAAATGTTGAAATGAAAAGCAAGCACAATTCTAGATAATGTACAGCTCCATCCTTTTGCCTGCTGTCTTTTCATTCCAGGCCAGGGGCCGATAGGCCTGGGTGAAGCCGATCCGCCGGAAGACATTTGGGAACTGCTTCACCTTGCTCGGCTGTCGTGCCAAGTCGCGCTCGCCCGCCCTGACCAGCACCAAGGCATAGTCGTCGTCGTTTGCGTGCTGCGTAACGGTCTTGGAGCACAGGCGAAGGCAGTAGACCTGAGACGCGCCCACGTCTTCCTTCAGGCGAGACGGGCGATCCACGCCGATGACGTGCGTCTGCGGACCCCCCGTGGCTCCGTTGAGCCACATGCCGTGGCCCTCGACGAACGGCACCACCTCCAGCACGGTTCCGGTGAGGAAAATGTACCCGCAGTCAACTTCGCCGTACGAAAATTCCGTGCCCTTGAGACACTCCGTGCGGTCCAGATCAAACTTAACATAGGATCTGGTGGACTCGGAAGGCGCAGTGCCCCAAGTGACGGCTCGCTGCAAGCTGACCCAGCTCCAGCTTGGGCCCATGTACTTGTCCGTTTTGTCCGGAACTGTCTCTTGTTCATCTGGCCACCAGCACAGGCCGCAAAACAGATCCTTCTCCCAGAGACCTGCGAGATATCGACCGGTGAGTTTGTTGGACCATTTAAGTGCCAAACCCGCCAGGGCAGGGAGCCGGTCCGTCTCGACGGTGAGGGATCTGTGGCAGTAATGGACAACCATTTCTCGCCATGCCTCGTGGTGCCGGAAATGGCTTGTCGCATTCTTGTCGTTAAACTTGATGGTGCGGCGGAACGGCGTGAAAAGGTCGTCTTCGTGAGTCAGGAGTGTTCCGCATTCGCACTCGACGCTTTCCCCGCAGTCATAGATCATCTCACGATTCGTGAAGTGAAGTACGCGAGAAGCCAACAGACGCTCTTGGTAGCACCAGCCCCGAGTCATGAGCGCATACCTTTCGTAGATTCCATTTCTAGAGTCTGGAGAGAGACCAGCTCCGCCTTTCACAATCATTTGTTTATTTTGCTCGCTTGATCTCAAGCCAAAATGCTCGTGATCTATAGATTCCCGTCCATAAATCTCAAAGGGATCGCCGTTTGGGAAGGACCCGGACATCTTCAGCGGCGGCTTCCTGTCAAAGAGAAACCCCGTGACTTTGTCCGCTGATTCGGTGACTGAGAGAACCAAGTTTGCGTCGCCGTAGATGGAGGCCATCTTGGACGCCTCGGTTTCCCAGTCTTTCGAGTCGCCTTGGATAATGCATATGGCATCGATCCAAAGATACTGGATACCCAGGCTCCTGCTGATTGTCACAGCATCTTGGAAGGTACGGGGAGTGCTGGCGAAGGGGATATTCGTCTTGCGCTCTTCCAGCGTTTCCTGCGTTGTTTTAAAGGGCGTGGAAGTTCCCCAGCAATAGGACAGAGCAACATACGGGGGATTCATCTTGTCCAGAGCGCCTCCATGCTCCAAAAGACGGATGTCATCATTGGTAGGAGGGCCCAGGCTGACCACGCGCTTGGGGAAGCTTCGATTTGATGAGGCATCAGCTTCCATACAAACTGAATGAGAAGTTTTGCATGCGTTTATCCATTGCTTCATCGTGCTCATGCCGCTCTCAGTGCATGGGTGCGCAGCAAGGTGTCTCACGGCCCCCCCCTCGGTAGAATGGAGGCCGAAGCCCTGGACTGAGCCATGGCTCTTCATAGAGCACCCGATGGTGGGCCAGGGACATGGCGCATCTGCAAAAAGAACTTGTTACAAGAGCCCACCCAAGAAGTAAGGAGGAAAAGGGGAAAAAAAAAGCATTGTGTTACCTGGGAGTGTGTAGAGTTCATAAGGTCCAAATCTCCGCGTGCCCCCTTCGAATTGTTTTTCAGGGAAGAAGAACAACCCGTCCTCTTCCTCCTCGTCTTCGTCTTTCTCATTCTCCCAGATGGAAATCCGAAAGACGTTGCCTTTAGCAAAGTCCAAGGTCGCAGTAAGTAGTGGGTTGTCAAAGGTGACTGCGCCGCCAGTCAGCTCGATGATGGCGTGCCTCGTCAGCTTGCAAGTCACGCAGCCCGAGCCTGCTGTGGCCGCAAGTTCTGGCAGAGAAATTTCACGCGCGAACGGTGTATTGTCGACGTCTCTGAAATCAACTCTCCAGAGCCCTTGGATGACCCCAACGCTGCTGGCCGAGCGAGCGGATAGGTTGAAGCATGATGAGCAGTGAAGGGGGTGGCGTCGTATATCATCATCACCAACGCCAGATGGGAAAGGCGGCTCTTTCAGGGCCAGGAAGTCCATAGCGAGGGAACGATGCACAGCATCGGCTCAACCCATGGGAAAATAGCTGCTGTACCATCGTGAGACGACAAAGGCTGAACTGCCCCTCATCTATTTATTCTCTCCCGTGGTAGGCCTTGCTGCGCAAGGCCTGGTGTGCAAGGGTCTCCCATTGGGCACAGCTGCATACCCCTGGGTGCCACTTGCATCGCATTGGCTGGTTGGAATGCGTTTTGGTTGTGCTGCAATCAACGAGATGCCCCCAGGACATGTGAGAGGAAGCCAGGTGCAGACATGTGGTTGGGGGCCAAAAATGCACACACAGTGCCCTGCATTATGACTGCACGATTGGACAGTCCACAGTCATGCAGGAGACTACATCCGCCGAAAATAGCATGGCGCGAACCAAACATCACCAGGACGAACACAATACACAAATCAGAAAAAAGGATTGGACGCAAATTGTGTTCATGTTGGGTGCGACGACACAAGCCTCCCCCCTCCCTAGTCTTACATTGGAAGCATCAAGCTATAAATAGAGCAACATAGTCCCCATTAGATACGCACGTGGAAACAAACGGATGAGACGCCATGCAAGGTTTCGAAACAAGAATCAACCAGCCCTTTCCCCCATTCCTATCCACAGAAAATTTAACCCAATGGCACGGCTGGGGCCAGATTAATCCTCGTCAAAGATCTGATATGTGTTTTGCAAAATGGTGTCGATAACCTTGATTTGCCATCCGGCATCTGCAATGGCGGTTCCGGGGTCGGTGCCCATGAGGGTGGGGCCGAAGATGACTGCCAGGTTGTGCGAGTTCATACGGTTGTTGTGCGAGTTGTCCATGACACGGTAGAGGTGGAGGGTGAGAGCGCGGAGAGTGGCGTAATTGGGGTCGGGAAGGCTGTTGATGATGGCGTGGAGGGAGTCACGGCGGACGATATCTTCTTCATGCTCTGCAGACAGTGGTTAGTTTTTGACCAGAGAATTTAGCCGGGGAGGGCACTCACTGGCTGCGGCGATGAAGCTGTCATGGTGCTCCTGTGTGAGGAGCGGATCGGGGAGCTCTCGCAGGAACAACTTCAGAAGGCCGGTGACACTGTTGACGTCGTGGTAAAAGCTCTCGGGGTTCCTGAAGTCCAGGGCCGGGTTTGAGGAGTCTATTGCACAATTAGTCACAGCCCCTGCCGAGAGCGCAGCAGGTGAAACATACCGTTGTCAAACATGGCCTTGAGCTTCTGAATATGCGCCAGTGAACCAGATTGTCGGTAAATACCCTCAACAGCCAAGCCGTACAGATCTGCAGCCTGGATGCACTGGTACACAACCATTGGCACAGCCAAACCGTCGCGTTCATAAAGACGTGCCAATGGCAAACCAAACACAGGCTTGGTGGGCCCGGATCCTCCTGAAGGAGGCCCGGAGACACCGTAGGGAGGTGGTGAGAGGCTGGGCGCAGATGGGCCCGCACTGCTCCCTGCCAGCTCTTGTGGCGCTTGGAATGGTCCCGAGCCAGCTGGAGGCGCCGAGTCCGATGGTTGGAATGGTAGAGCGCCGAGCTGCGGCGGCCCTGCAGAGCTGAAGGAACCGCCACCGCCGTTTCCATACCGCTGGGCTGTGGTTCGGCCAGAGGTCTGCGGAGCGTGGGCCGACGGCTGCGACACGGGCATGTTACCATGGCTGAAGCTTCGGTTGTGCGTCTGCGAAAGAGGTAGAGGTTCGTCGGCAGGTGTGCTCGGTGAGAAAGAGTCCGGTCCGGAGGATCCTGGCGGTCCGCCGATGATGGCACCGAGACCAAGAGTGCTGGATCTTGAGCCAGGGCCCAGGGGCTGAGGGCTGGACAAGCCGCCTGCTGAGGGAGGGGGCTGCTGTGTGATGGGGCTCTGGGAGGCCTGGTAGCCGGAGGACTGAGGAGCAAGGACCTATGGCAACTTATAAGAGGTTGGAGTCGTCGGCGGAAGCCGTGGGCAAACTCACCGGATGCCGCTCGTACTTGATCTCGGGGCCGGTGGGCGGCAGGTTCCTGTGCTGGGCTGTGACATAGTCGTTCAGGTCCTTGTCGTTATTGATGGACGAGACGGCCTGTCTCAAGCTGCGCTGGCCAGTGTCGCCGCCTGGGCCCTGGATGGGGCTCACGTTGATGCCATTGCTCAACAACAGCTTCTCGTTATAGGCAGCTATGACGTGCATGCGATCAGCAAATGTTCCGTTGGGCGGTGGTGCTGGCGCGATTCGGCGCCACAGTTTACTTACCAAACTTTTGCATCTGCAGCGATACTCCTGAGTCGGTCTCGCGGATAAGGTCTTGGAGGGCCTTGACAGCCTCTGGCCTGGTTGTGGACAGCAGCTGGGCCTTTTCGGTCTGGAGCGACTGGACGTGGCTGTGGTATGTCTGATCGGCGGCTTGAACCTTCTTGAGCAGGTCCTCCTCGTGCTGCGCAGCTGACTTGTGACCCTTGAGGGCGCCAAACATCTTGCCAGTCTGTCGCGCTTCGCCCATCTTGACCCGCTCGTACTCATCGGCGAGGGAGTCGTACTTGGTCTTGCTCTTGCGCATGGCCTGCTCCATGTCGGCCACCTTTTGTTCGGCAGAAAGGCCGTTGGCCTTCCAGGTCTTGCGGTTGCGCTCGGCCATGGCTGCGAGTTCGATAACTTCATCGTGCATTTGGTGGAGGGAGGAGGCAAACTGCAAGCCGTTCTCAGCCATGCGATCGTGAGTCGACATCATCTCGTCGTAGGCAGAGCCAAAGGTACCCTGGCGGTGATCGGGGCGGCGCATGCTGTCCTGCGTGGAGCGGCTGAGTTTCTTGATGCCGTTGGCAAGATCTTCTTCGAGCGAGGAGCGTTTCTTGAGGAAGAGGGCAAATTCCTGGGCGGGGAGGCAAAACATGTGAGCTTGAATTGGGGACGAATTGGATTGTGTGGTTTACCTTGGCTGAAGCTATGCTCTGCTTGAGGCGGTTCAGCAGGGTTGAGATACCGATCTGGATAGTGCGTAAGCATTGGCTCTGGAGAACAATGGCTTGTGTCAAAGCTGTCAGCATACCTCGGAAGCAAGAACCTCAGTAACCTGCTTGGGGAGTTCCGGGGCTTCCTTCGGGATGGGCGGCAAGTCGTTGCCATCCGTGCTCAGCTTGTCCTCGACGGCAGCACCGCCGTTGTCAGACGGGTCCTGAGGACTTGTGGGAGTGCCCAGCGACATGGTGGCGGACGGGTCGCGTTGGTGTTGAGGAGAGAAGGCCTCGGAGGTCGTGGAGTGGAATTCAGTGGCCATTGTAGAGAAGGGGGGGGTGGAGGGCCGGGATCCAGCTGTGTCTCGGAGGCGGGCTGGGATCCAAGACGGACCTAATTTGGCGATAGCGGACGTCGGTCGATTCGGGGCGTGGAACTCGTCTGGGCTGTAGCTCGCATTCCCAAGGACGACGTAATGGGGCAGGGGAGGGTCGCCAGCGGGCAGAATTGTCGTATGCGACGGCGACGATGGCAGCGACGACACGGAGCTTCGGGGGGGGGCGAAGATGGCGCCAGGCCCGGGGCAGGACAGCACGGCAGCGTCGGCAGCAGCGGTGACGACAGGCGAGCTCTGCGGTGGGGTGAAGAGGACGAGGGTGGGTTGGTGTAGGAGGGAGCCAGTGTCCTCGAGGTCTGAGGATGCGGCTTATAGAGGAGGAGGAGGTGGAGGGGAGTGGGCTCCTGTGTTGTACAGAAGCGAGACACGAAGCGACGGTAGTGAGTAGTAGTAGTAAATACTAGCGACGAGCAAAAGCAGCCCAGCGAAAGTGAGGGACACGCCGGAGAGACACAGACCGCACCCGAAGGATGGGGAACTAGACTGGGAGCGAGCGTGGTGGAGTGGACGAGGGAAAGAAATTGGGCTGATGTGGCTGAGCGACTGGCTGCGGGTGAGGGATGACGAACGGGGGGGAGGGCGGGAGCGGGTCAGGACGCACACACACGACAGGTCAAGCAATTGTTGTTGACGACGGGGACGGCACGTAGCTCACGTTTGAGTGTTTGAGGCTGATGGCACTTGGGTGTCAATCTGAGGATGCGCATTGTATATCTCTGGTGGTAGACTATGCTCATCCTTTGGGTGGGTGTCTCTGTACGCTGTCCTCCCCCAACCCTCCTCCATCCACACATGACACATGGCCAGCGACAGCTACAACAACGGCAGCACCAGGAGCACCAGGAGCACCAGCACCAGCCAAGACGACGTGCACCTAGTAAGAAGAGATGGTCCCAGCGCAACCTTGGTCCGTCTCGATGGTGTTGGTGAACGTTGTTGGCCACCACATGCCCAGCGCCCCCGGGCGAATACGTACCCTAGCACTTGCTGCTTCTCCCCCGCAGCGGCCCCCCTGAGCCGAGACATCCACAGCGGGTTGCCGTGCCTGAATAGGGTCTTCGGGTGCCCCTCGGGCTCGTTTTAGGCGGCCACGACGACCGTACCTGACGCCGGCTGGCGCTTCCCACTGGCCATGGCAGAGCTAGCCAAGTTATCTTGGCCCAAACATTCCAGCCTCGCTATGCTCCCCCCTCCTCCCCTTCCCCAAGCTCTTGTGGAAGCATCCATGATTACGTACAACCACACCCGTCGGTGTTCTCGACCTTGAGCAGCTCGGCTTAATATAATATATCTGCAGTCTGCTGCTCAATGAGACGCGCTAGAAGGCTTCACAATTGATTGTCCCCATCACCCTCCAGGGCTTCCCGATCGCCTGGGCATCCCTGCCTTGACCGCCCAGTTTGCGTTTGCAATGGGAACAGTCATGATCGTCAAAGGTTGCACCCGAGGACCCGAAGCCCGCACGGCGAACCCAGACGGCGTGACGGCCAGAGGGCAGCACGCACGCAACGTGCAGCAAAGCAAGCGATGCGATGCGATGCGACGCATGCCACGATGAACGGTGAGAGGTGAGACAGGAAATTTCGACATGATGCACCATGGCGCGCACGATATCTGCCGATGCAAAACAGTGCCATCCACTAACTAGCCCAATTGGCACATGCTGGTACCGCTGCTGCTGTCTGCAACGCCAGAGGACGAAACCGACCAAGGATGTGGTGTCCCGTCCACAGGCGCCACGCCGAAAATCCACTGGCCCAACGGCTGTCACCTTTTGGCGAGCGGTCTCTCCGCGGCTGTGGCTGCATGAGCCAATCCCCTCGCCGTCCTCGTCTCTGTTTGGATACGAAAAAGCTCCACCGGGGGCCCATGCCCTGGCCATTCCTCCACGGCCCGTGATCCATCCTCATGATGTTCGGCTATGTTTGTTTGTTTGCACAGACGAAGGAAGCAGGCGAGGAAACAGAGCCAGGGCGGGACAAGAAGAAAACGACAAAAGAGACAAGAAACAGCACAGCTATCCCGCGGGAAACTCCCAAAATAGCAAGGGGTCGGGTGGGCAATGGGCACTGGGCACCCAAGGCTCTGGATACTATCAGGGGTAATGTGGTTTTGGCATGAGATCAGATGTTGTTCGATGGAGCCTAGAGTTTTGTTGGTTCCTTGTTTTTTTTTTTTTTTGGGCTTTGCTGCCACGTTCGTGATGCCTAGCCTTGGCACCGTGTCGTCGGGCCCCCGATGCCATGGCTCTCTCACGCTCACACACGGAATGCGTGAAGTGAGCGAGTTTGTTTGCCCTGCTCTGCCCAGTGTGACTGTGACTGCGTTGACTAGCGCTGCACGAAGGTGCGAGGATGGATGCCGTGCCCAACTCTTTTCTTCTCCCCTCCTCTCTTCTCTCTGGTCGCCGTAACACGACAGCTGAGCCTATTCCCTTTTTCACTCGCACAACCCAACTCAAACACACGCAGCGATCAGTTGCCTGGCGTATTCCTGAGCCCGGACTTTTGCTTCCTCCCGCTATTTCCCGTCCATAGACTCCCGCTAGGCCACCTGGGCACCTGCTGCGTAAGGCGATGGTTGCATGACTTTTTGTTTGTTTGGCAGCCAGGAAGCCCTGTAATGGCATAGCAAACCCTCCCCCCACGACACCGCACACGAGCCCATCGTTGCAGATGCGCTACGGTGATACCTGATCCTAATGACTGGAAGTGGGAAAATCAAGGGAAAATCACATGGAAGCTTGGAAACACTGACGTGCGAATCGGGCCAATCAAGCGGTTCACATATTGGCCCATCCGCGCACCCGTGCACACGCACATCTGCCGATATGACAGCCTCACCTTTTACCGAAGCAGACCTCACCATGACATTTAACCTAACCTGCTGCTAGCCTCGAACCGCTTCAGCACGCTGACCAACGAAAAAAGAAAGCCCAGGCCCGGCGCATCATGCTCTGCAGCCAATCGCATCAAGACGTGAACGCAAACACGGCCAGCACCGTCTGTCGGACGGAAAGCTGTCTGCTATGGAGACTGTTTCACATGGGACATAGCTCCGCACACCTGCACAACACACCTGCACCCATGGCCCGTCCTGTCTCATGACAGGGAAGCATGTAAGAAAAAGCAAACAAGTATGAATGAGAAAAAAAGAAACTGCAAAACAGAAATGCAAGGCGCTCCATCTCGGAGGTTTTTCGTCCTGTCGGTAAGCAGCGGCAGGGAGGTGCCGGAAGCCATTTGTTACGAGTCATTCAAGACCTAGTTTATGCGTTTGGGGCGAATCCTTGTTGTTGTTGTTGTAGACAGACGCTCTCTCGTACGACAGCGTGCTGCTGCATTGAGGCCCTAGGATGTGCTTTTTACACTTACGCGAGCTGGTTTGGGAAGATCCATCATTTGCTAAGTATGGTAAGCACGAAATTTTCCACGTTGCATCATCCAAACTGTGTAGAATGTGAAAAAAAATATGAAGAAAAAAGGTGGAAATATTCCTACTGTTGTTGCCGCTTCATCTTTTGGCTCGGCACCAAAATGCCAATATATTTAGATGCATCCAGTGACAAATGCGGGGTCCACAACGGGTCCGACCCCCCCGTCCAATATTCGTTCCAAAGGTTCTCGTACTTGTTAACAAAATGAGCCGCCGACCCTGAGACTTCACGGCCGTAGTCGAGCCCCACCTCGACGTATTCCTCTTGGCAGTCGTAAAACACCCTGGGATGAGTCTCCTGCGGCTGATATTCCACGTTTTCATAGTCGCCTCGGTCAACCAGCCAGATGAAGCACTCGCGCGACTGGAAAAACAAGGACACGGTGAAGTAAGCCACGAATCCCCGTCGCAGTTGCGCCCTTGACACAAGATCCAAGGGGCCGTTGTCGCCATGGCCGGATGGCCACCCGCTGTTCCAGCCCGAATCAAACTCAAGGAGCATGTTCCTGACAGGGCCGTTGGCCGCCAATCCTGCCGAGGATAAATAGTGGGGAAGATCGAACCAGTAGACGTCCAACTGGAAGTGGTGTTTGTACAAGTACAATAGCATCTCGTTGCTTGGCTTGAATGCGTCCTGGTCCGGTTGCACTGCAAAATACCAATCCTCCCCTTTGTCGCCACGCAGGGGCGGTGGACGGACGACGATTGGAAATTGACCATGATGTCTCTGCTGCCCCGCACCAGGCTGGGAAAAGCCGTCGTAATGTGTAGAACCGTAGGCTTTGCTCTGATATATTTCACTAAAACAGCTCCAGATGACGTCCCGAGATTCCCGGCACGCGTTCCAGAGTCCAGCATCCCACAAGTATGCAGATGCATTGCCCATTCCATTGTAGTCATTCGATGGGATAATTGTCTTGTACTGCAAATGGGTATTGTGAGTATTTGCAGACGGGAGCACTGCGTACACACTAGCCGAATCAGAACGTCCCAGATTACCGCGCCCACGAGTCGTGATGCTTTGTATGCCGGCGATTCGAGGGCCCATGGGGCGAACCGCAGCCTTCCATATGAGAAGTCTAAGTTCGGGCGGGAGGCAGGAGAAGAGGTGAAATTCCGCGCAGCTCATACTTTATAGCTTTTGAGGTTAGTCAAAGTTGAAGTGCGAGACTCGAGATGAAAAGCCGAGGATAGGTAAGGGCTGTGAACAGTTTGTAAGAAAAAGAGATTCCGCAAAAAAAAAAAAGGATGTATGCAGTGTTTGTTTTATAGTCCATGTGAAAGTTTTGGAGATGTTTGCTCGAGTTTGAAACCCTCTCGGCTACCTTTATGAACAACAGTGTGAGTTTGGCAAAGAGTATGCACAACCCACATCGGCAGGTTTACTTTGCATGGCACCATTTATTGTATGTGACGAACCAGGAGCTCTGGGTTCAAAAAAAAAATGCTCAAGTGCAAGTACGCCGCCAAGCTCCTTCGACGCCAGGGCCTAACCCGCGAAGACGAAGCAGATCTGGAAGACGCGCCCTTAAAAAGGAGAAAAAAAAGTGGCAGAGTCCACGTACACACAACTTAATGCGCCAACAAGGTTTACCGAATTAATATGCAGCCGCTGCTTCGTTGCGGTGAATCCAGTTCAACTCGCGGCCGCGATGCGTGAAGAACGGGACGAGCAAATAAGACTGAGCCATTGTGTCTCAATTGCAACGCTGAAAGAAAGCCACCCCGTCTGAGATGCAACAGATGCCATAGGGCTTGGTATTGGAGGGGAGGAGAAAAGCTTGGGTGCACAGATTACGGTCAAACCAGAATGCAAGGGAACATTAGGTTTGAACGCTGCTGGGATGAACTACAAAATTCCCAACACGAGGAATATCGAAATGCTGAACATCGCAGAAGAGATGCCGGATCTGTTCAGGGGATAAAATGTCTGAACTCGCTCGAACTGTGCAATCGTTCCAATCCCTCGAGCAAATTCGGTAACGGGGCATTGTCAAACCTGCCTTGCATACTGGAGAGCCCACAAGGGACAAGGCAAAACAAAAGAGATTTTTGTAAAAGTAAGAAATAAAAATAAAAATAAAAAGAGGGGGGCAAGATGCGATTCGAAAAGGAACGAGAGAGATTCGCAAATGGCAGGTTCATCAGCGGGAGGCCCAACCAGACATTTCAGGGAGCGTTCGCCTAGGCCACAAGGCAGCTCTCAGGCATGTACAACCAGTAAATGATCAAAGCAGGATCAAAGGGCCACTAAATCGATGCTTGGGTCTGCTCAAGCCAGAGCGGTGTTAACTTCGGTCTCAACAATCCACTCCTTGAATGATTGCAACGGAGGTACTTCCCTGCAACGGCAAATGACCATTGGGATAATATATTTATTTACGAATTGTTTTATTTATTTTACCTAAAATACGCCAAGGTTTGTGGTCTTTCGGCATGGGCCGGCCCCATACAACAACAAAGTATCGAACTGACAATCATATAAGGGCTGTATTATGCACCATGGAGAAAACGTTTAATGGTCTAGATTCGCAGTGTATAATATAATCCCACTGTTTTACGCACCCAACATCAAAACTCCACCCAATCCTTCATCACAGCAATCTAGAGTCAACCCTTAGTACCCCTGTTCCACCACTTTTATCACCAAACACCATGATAATATATGACATCTCCCTGCCACAACACCACACAACCGTCACCCGCCACATGGCATATATGGAGTCTCTCCCAATGCCGCACTAAAATTGCGGCCAATACGGCCAAAGCCACAGGTTGAAAGCGACGGAATTAGCATGTCCGAATTTGGCCACTGATTACATCGCCAAGTGCATCGCCAAGAACCACCTTACAAATCAAGCCCGGGGCCATTGAGTTCGGGATCGCCAGCATCGGCGATGCCAAGACCATCTTATGCAAGTAGTTTGTAACCTTCCTAGTGGTTGGTGGGTCGCGCTGTACCGCCATCATAACTTCAGAATCAGCTATTTGAGTTGTAGATTGACTTTATTGGGTAAAAAGGCATCAGAGTGATATCTTTCTCAATATCTCTCCGGGGTTTACATTCAAGGTACCATAAGTTCAGAAGCAAATACACATATGTGAAATTTCTCCAATTGTGTTATTTATGTGTATGAGAGACATGGGCAGATAGCACCTAAAGTCTATGAATATATAGCACGTCAAATATGACAAAAAAGGATGGAATTCCTGCAGGTTACTATAGCATCTTGAGCGGAATGATCATCCTGGCTTGGGTTCGGTGCGTTCCCCTTCAGAAACAGACTCTGAAGAGCTGTCCTCCTCATATGTCATGAACTCTTCGTCATTCATGTGATGGTGTCTCACCCAGAAGATGACGGTCTGGACAAATAGCGCAATGGCCGGTGCAGCCCACGCCCACTGTCACACGGTAATTAGTGATATTGTCCAAAAAAAAAAAAAATGACGTAGGCTTAACAGATGACACTTACAATCAGATGAGGGTCGACGACGGCCGGGATCAGGATCTGGCCGATGGCCGAGGACAGGGCCTGCATGGCCAAGGAGATGGCGACAACGATGGACTTCATTCCGGGGGGCGCCCTCGAGTATGCCAGCTCGTAGGCGGTGACGGTGCAAAACAGCTCGGAGATGGCGCCGAGCATGACGTTGGGGAGCTGCCACCAGATGGAGATGGGGGAGACTTGATCGCACGACGAGGCCTGGTAGCCGCAGGGCGACGTCTTGTAGACGCGGTACTGGACGACGGCGCCGATGATGCCCGAGACAGTGGCGAGGGCGAAGCCGACCGTCATGCGGCTGATGGGGCCGAAGCGGACGCCGTAGCGGTGGAGCAGCGGGTACAGGCCGTAGGACAGGAGGGGCGAGATGACGAGGATGGTGAGAGGGTTGAAGTTGTGCAGCAGGTCGTTGGGTGCGCCCTTGGACGTCATGGCGGCGCCCTGGTTGGACTGGACGGAGCCGACGCCGCCGTCGTTGATGAAGTAGATGGGCAGGTAAAGGAAGATCTGGCACACCGAGAGGGTGCGGCGGGCGTCGTCGACAGCCTTGTCGGTCCACGGCACCGACGGGACGCCCTGTGCCGCGAGAGCCACGGGCTTGGCCGACTCGAAGAAACCCTTCGCCCAGAGCTTGCCCTTGCTGTGCTTGATGGCGTGCCCAATAATCTTGACAAAGTTGGTCAGGTCGGAGCCGCGCGCGGGCGCCTTGATCATGCGGTTGTAGCGCCAGATGAGGAGCACCGGCAGCGCAATGTAGATAATGGCCGGGAGCAGGAACGAGAGCCAGAAGCCGTAGTACTTCTCGATGTAAGTTGTGGCGATTGCGAAGAAGGCGCCCACGTTGATGCACATGTAGAAGATGAGCATGATGCGCTGCACCGTCGTCTCCGGGTCCACCAGCACGCGCTCGCCCGACTTGAGGGTCTTGACGTACTCCTTTTGGTGCACGTACTGGTCGATGACGGTCGGCACCACGTTGGGCTTGAAGATGCCGGCCCCGATGGCCAGCAGGAAGAAGCTGATCATGAAGGGGGCGAGCCCTTGGCCTGCTTTGAGGACAGAAGGGGCCGCGCCTCCAATCATGATGACGTGGGCAACGCCGCCGATGACAACGCCCAGCATGATGGCCTTGTAGCGACCAATCTTGGCATCCGCCAGCCAGGCGCCGAAGATGGGGAAGATGTAGGCCATGAAGTTGAACAGCAGCACCATTGCCGAGGCGAACTGCAACCCCTTGCCTCTGCAACGCCGTGTTAGCCGAACAGCGTGGGGAAAACCGGATGTGCTGTGAAGAAGAAACCACTTACAAGGCACCGGCGTGACCCTCGGAGTCGCCCTTGGCGACGGCTCCAGATCCATTGCCTCCTTCTGGGAGTGGAAACTGCATGTAGTTGTTGAAGACGGTCTTGGTGCCGTAGAACGAGGCTCTCTCGGCCAGCTCGACAATGCAGAGCAGGTACGAAGCCCACGGGATCTTATCGGCCACCTTGCGCAGCGACTTGCGCTCATTCTCTGAGGGGGGAGGGTAGTCGAAACTTTCGACCTCCTTCAGGTTCAACTCAAGCCCGGTATCTTTGCCATCAGTCCTTGGTTCCGTGGGGACGGGACCCTCCTGAGTTGAGACGGCGGCTTCAAATAGTCAGCATCGGCATACACGAAAGTTACCAGGGTCGATTGGTACTTACTCATGTTTCGCAGAGTTTTGAAGCCAGCTCACCACTCAACCGAAGCCGCTTAGGGTTAGGAATATCCTGACTAACAGTGCATTACAAAGCCAAGAAGAAAAGAAAAAAGGGCAGAACAAAATACAAGTGGAGGAGAGGGAGGAAGGGCATGGCGCAAGAAATATAGCTAGAGGAGGAGAATGGGGTTCGTTATCACCCAGCACCCCGTCTCGTCTCTATCGAGAAGGCTCCCCGAGGCCATTTGCAGAGGCGAATGTCGCCATCCCGGTCGGGTTTGCCTCATGCAGAGACCCAGGCGATCAACTCGAAGCGGAGTTTCCATTACTCTGGACTTTAGAGTTTATATGGAGAAGAGGGCTGCTCGCCGGCCAAACGAGCCACTCGGTAGCGATGACGTGACGGCCCTCTAGTCATGGATCGCGGTCGTCAACCCCGTTTTGGGGCGTCTATAATCGCAACGACCTAGTAGCAACGCGTTCTCCACAGGGGCGCGGGTCCCCCCGATGCTACGTGATAATCTGGCGCCGACTTTTGACGGGCGAGCTGGTGGTTGAGCAGGCGCAGGCGAGGACCTGTTCTGGGTTTCCCCTCATGGTGCCGCCGCCTCGTTGAACTGCTGTTGGTTGCGATGGGTTAGATACGACTATCGCGATACCCTTGCTTGCAGGCGGCACGGGTGCACTGTGGGGACGATTGCGAACGGCCCCCGGTAAGTCGGTGGGGGAATCGAGCAAGTTCGGTCATGTTTCGGCCGACGATCCCTTGTTATCACCAAGCTTTGGGCATTTGCCTATCTATTTGAAACTACTAAACACGGGTGAGCGGGGTTGTTGGGTGGTGGTGTTTCGAGGAGAGCTGTTTCTTGGTTGCAAGTCAGCACCTTAAACCAACGGAAAAGTTCCTCGTCAGTGCTTTAATACAGCAATACCGCTGGAGGGCTTTGTTGGGTTTATGATGATTGTACAGTCTAGCAACCACCATCCATGATACGTAGCGTCGTAAACAATCAGGAAGGGTGAACCGAAACTCCTTTGGCCTTGGGCTGTGGCCACGACTATTTGGCTCAACAAGTTTCCAGTCTTCCATACCGGTTCAAGTCACCCTGTTATCAGCGATCTGTGCTGCACGGAGATTCAATTGACCTCGGTTCGCAAAGGAAGAATATACGCCAAATACCGAAACCTGTGGCGCACGTCAAACACAAAAAAGATCAGGCGTCTCAGTGAGCAGGAACGTCGAGTTTGGTTTTAATGAACTATGCTTGCAGAAATTTCGGCTCGCCAAATGCGACATATTGTTACATCTCACCCGTCACAGGGGTCATTTCTGATTAGTCTGACACCTACACGTCATCGTTCGTTCGTTATACGAAACTAGGACCTCAAAGTACGGGTTCGTGGGTGAGTCGTAGTAGTCGTTAATCATTTAAATAAGTGACATGACTATCACGTCTCATAATGTTTACTGCTGTCGAGATGTGATATTGGTGTCTGTATTATTCTCGATGAATTCAATAACTAGTCCTTTGGGTTCGTATTTATAGCCACAGAAACCAACACGTGACTACGTACCGAGTTAGTACTATTTCTAGCACAAAATACTGTCACTGAACTAGATTAGTGTTACTCTATTTCTAGCATGGCTGTTAGAGCTCGGGAACTATTTAGCGAGATATTAAGCTGTTAAGCGATCAAGTTACAATACAAACCTTGAATGGTTCGACGCTTTGCTGCACAGGACTCTCCAAAAAGACCCGACGTCCCAGTATTTCCGCCTAAAATAAAGAAATATAGTATCCAGCTAAATATGTTTGCATAAATATAATGTTGAAGGATTTTTTGGACTTGTTTTTCCTTTAGATGTTGTAGTTATGTTTGCTAGGATTGATGTTGTGCAGCAAGTGCGGTGGACAAGCATCATTCAAGCATTGAATTGTACACATCTATTATCCACAAGCGGTGTCTGTCTATCAAGGTTCGGGCACAGATGCCCTCGATCCGAATGGAGAAGTTCGGTTCGCTTTCATCCATTTTACCGTCTCGATTATCCAATCAAGAAATAGCGTGGAACGCCTCGAGCCGTTCACAAAATATGGTTTACAGAAAACCGCCACCCAGTCTCGCTTTGGCCATATCAATCACCGCAGGAACCAGAGCAAAGCGCGTATTTGAACCTCTTCATCTTGATCTGAATCTCCAATCTATCATGACACAGGACGAGTAGTGGCAGGGGGTATGAACAAGCAGCAAAAGCTCACTCATCATCCAAACCAGAGACCAGCTGCAGCATGTCTAAGAAACTATGGTATAAAAAAATAAAAAAAGGTAGATAAGGGGAAAGAGAAAAAAAAAAGGAAAAAATAATAACACCTTGCCGCCATCCGCCTCCAGATATACGTCATCACACAGGCAAACGGCCCGTTGTCATACAAAAAAAGTTCGGCTTTTCCTCCATAACATTTTCCTTTTCCCAAGGGCTCCACGATATGAAGTAGAATAAGTAAAAAAATAAAAGCACACATCAAGAAAAAGGTGGTGAATGCCTAATAGCAATAGGGGATAATAATAATAATAGCAATCATGCTGTGAGGGGAAAAGCATACAGAGACAACCAAGAACATAGTATAAATGCCGGAAATAGAAGAATGCTCGCCTCCCGTGGCTGACCTGCCAGGTATCATGCTGCCGAAACCAACGTACAAAGGAAATCGGGGATATTCGTAACGAAATGGGCGGTGTTATAGACGGCACCGAGCCAAAGGGGGGGGAAAAGAGAAACAAGGTAGTGTGTCTCGGCCGTTTTCAGGCCAGAAAGTAGTAAAACCGTATTAATGCGTCGTGGGGTATGTCGTCCAGTAGTGCAGGCCTGCACCATCCATTATGCCTATGCCTCTGCTTCCGTCTCTGCCTCGCGGCCATTGGCCGCGTCCGTAATTGTGACTGTGGGAGTGCTATTATGCTCCTCTTTCTCTTCGGGCCACGTCGGTGTTGGGATGGGCGCGTACTTGTGACCATCCTGCGCTTCGAGCTCCTTCCGGAGGATCTCGATGCTCAGCTCCCACCGGCGAACGAGTTTTGCCTTGCGCATAGCAAAGGTGTTTGTGTGCGCTTCCTCCTCTTGCGCAGCCTGGGCCACCAAGTCGTCAATATCTTGCTGGCCCTTGTCCATAAATTTCTCCAGCTCCAGCTCCTGTCGCTCCATGAGCTCTTCCATGCGCTTGGCTTGGCGATCTCGCATCACGTTGATCTTGGCCTCGTGGAGCCGCTCCATTCCATCTCGGAGGTTGTACTGCTGGCCAAGCTCGCGCAGATCACGTTCCGTCACCACTCGCGCCGGCAAAGCGTTTGGCCCGTTGCCAGCGCTGCGACCCAGACCATCACAGTAGGCTTCCATGTGCTTCAGTCGAATCCTGACGCTCCTTTCGCTTGCCTCCAGAGTCGAACGTAGATCCATCTCTGCAGCCACCTGTCGATCTTCCAGGTGTGCAATCGTCCGGACGTGTCGTTCCTTCATCTTCTCTTCCTGCTCCGCTTGCTTCTCCGCCATCGCTTGCTTCTCCTTGACGTAGCGGGCTCGCATTGCTTCCTTGGACCTGGCGGCGAACTCGAGGAATCGTTCCATCTCTTCGATCTGGATGCTGGCCATCTTGGTGAATTCGGAGCGGCTCCTTGTTCGGCCTTCGGCTTCGATGCGCTCAGCAGACGCCGCTGCTGCTGCCGCTTCCTGTGCGGTCTTTTCCGCCTCGTACTCGGCAATGAGTTCTTGCTCCTCCCTTTTCCTCCGTTCCAGTTCTTCCTCGAAATCACACGAGTTGGGGCAGCCCGATTTGGCGTCCCACATACCTCCGCAAGTGGAGCAAAATTCGGCGTCGCATCGGCACGTCATTCGCAAGCTGCCCTCGGTCGGCTCAACCAGGTGCTGGCACTTGAAGCACCTCCGGAGGCCATCCTTGCCTCCGGTCTTGATGGCTTGGTCCAGCTCCCAATCTTCTGGACAGTCCTTGCCGGTTGGGTGGGCGCTGCGCTTGCACATGAGGCAGACTCGGGTGTTACACTTGCGGCACGTTACATTGAAGGGATGCTTGGGATCCACCTTGTGGTGCGGCGGGATAAACTCTCCACATGGGGTATTGGGGCAGAATATTCTCGCCTGCCAGGGCGTGCTGTACTGGATAATGGCTTTGAGAAACTCCTGCTGAGTGTCGCGGCTCAGTAGCTCTCGGATGACGTGACCCGGTAGCGGCTGCGCGCAGCATCGAGGAGGCATGCTCGTTTCGTCGCCCATGGCCTGTGTCACAATAGACTTCAGGCAATCAGCGCAGTAGGTGTGGCCGCAGGGGATGTTATATAATGAGTTTGGCGTCTTAAAGTCTACGCGACACAAGGCGCAGGTCCTGGAAGCCAGTCAGCAATCGTTTGTCTTTTTTTTAGCCTTCTGTGAAACGGCGCGAGCCAGGATTCGGGAATCAACACACATCATGACATCGAGGGATTGTGGCGACTTGGGTTTTTTCCTCCACGGTATCCGATTTTTGAATCCCGACGTCACACTGAACAGGCTCCGTTTGGTCTTGCCGCTAAAGACGCTTTTTGCTGCTGGGTCGTGGGCCGTGGGCTCTTTGAGGTGTTTGCTAGGGTTGTGATGGGGGTCGATGATGGTTAAATATCTCTCGTACTGGGAGAAGCTCAGATCCCTTGACTCTCTGGCGCTGCTGAGTCCTGTCTCGGGGGTTGTTGTGGAAGCAAATAGCGAGGAATGCGCTGTAAGGGCGGTGCTGGTGGAACCAGCCGATAGCATGGAAAATGTTCGTGCATTGTAGACGGTGGATGCTGACTCGACGCTGGATGTGATGCGCTTCTCGTTGGGTGCAGCGGTGCTAATCCCGAGCGCATTTGCCTTAGCTACCATGTCGCCGTCGGCCTGGGACTCGGTGCGGCCCGGTGACAGCTTGAGGACGGCTGTGACGTAGTCGGCATCGCGAAGCTCGGGAATGGTGGCAGAGGCCGAGGCGTTGGCGTCGGGCCCGGCGCTCGGGCTGGAGGCGTTCGAGTTGTCAAAGGCCATGTCGATGGAGATGGTCGGGCTCTGGTGGACCAGCGCGGTGGCCATGGCGGGCGAAGAAAAAAAAAGGCGGCACGGGCAGCGTCGACGGTCCAAAGGAAGAAAGGAGGGGAGGACGACGAGAAGGTGAAAAGGAGCGCCTATCGTTCTCAAAGCATCATCGAGTGGACAGGGAGGCCAGTGGCCGCTTCACGCACACAACGTTGTTTTCAGAAGAACAAGAGGCGATCGGCGAGTCTAAAGTGACGGGAGTCGGTGGGTTAGGTAGAAGGCCGAGCTTGTTCTCTCGTCTGGCGCCGCTGTGGTGTACTTCGGTTCTGGTGGCCGCCGGGTCGGGAAGTGTGCGCTGTGGGTGGGCTGGATAGTGGGCGTGAGGGCGAGGGAGCGGCCTGGGGGGGAGTGGGCGTAGGCGCTGGCGTTTGGGTAGACGGGACGGAAGAGTTGACTGCAGGGCGTGGGGTGAGCTGATGGGGAGATGGGGAGGGGGGGGCCGATTCCTTTTCCCTTAAGCGCTTTCGGCCAGCTCGTCGTTTTCTTTTTTTTATTTTGAGACTTTGGGGGGTTGGTTGAACTCGGACTGGTTTGACGCAGGTATTCTTTCTGTCTGGCGCAGGCGGGAAGAGGTGCGGGATTGCGTCTGACACTCTGCAAAGAGAGTCGGGATTAAAGAGGCGAGGCGAGACACCAGGTCTAAACAATACCGAAGGGCGAGCCCGATAATTGAGGGAGGGTGGGCAAAAAAATAAATAAGGAATGGGTATCGAAACAGAATTGAGGAAAAAAAGTGACGATGAGTTCTTTTTTTTTCTGGCCCTCTCGCACTTGGTCAGCCGTGCCCAAAATGTGGTGCGTTTGCGGTGAGTGGTCGTAAAAGTGATGCGCAGATGCGTGACCCTTGGAGAAGCCCTGGCCTTTCTTCAACGTAAAAGCAAAGAAAATTATGAGCGCGAAAGTGAGCCTGGACCAAGACCACAACCGGCAGTCGAAAGCCCGCAAATGCAAAGCAAGGGAGGATTAAGTCGTAGAAATAAGCCGAAATGGAGTCAAAAGCCCTGGAAGGGGGGGGTCACAGTTGGTGAAAACCAGGATGAGAGACGCAAGTCGCAAAACTCGAGACGTTCAGGCCAGGATGCTGGTTTCCTTAATAATTATTCTGGGATGGACGGGCATGTGTATTCATGGATAGGCTCTCCACACCCTGCTGCAGCTCACCCAAGCACCCTGGGCCCTCTCTACCAACAAGCACAACCTCTGGTACATTTGGCACTCGGCGCGGGCGACGCTACCAGCAACCAGTCCCGCAGTCACGTCGCCGCAGTGGAAACGCAACAGACGCTACAGCAGCCGGTTGCAGGTCAATTCGGTCAATCGCGTATGCTTATGCACTTGGGGTGTCGCCGCTGGCCTAGGTTTGCTGTCCGTCTTATGTATGTATCAGTGACCATGTATGTCTTGCGGGCGGCCAAGCGGAGCGTCCCTCTCGCAGTGCCATACCGGCGGTGCATTATTAGCTGCTGTGTACATGGTTAGGACGGTGCCGTCCGAATACATGCTGCATGGCATCATCTTTGGTATACGACAGCGCGCATGCTTTCTTTTTCATGCAACTTTTTTTTTTTTTTTTTTTTGCTCTTTCGTTCTAATTCTCCGGCCATTTCCCTCTCGCTCACCTTTCTTTTGGCTACATCACTAACTCCCCCTCGTCTCTCCACTCCGCCTTTTGTCGTCAACTTCGTTCGCCCCTCGGACCAGGAGCCTGGTAGACTAAGCACGTCCGCGCCAAAAGGCGGGCGCTACTGGCTGCCAACTATGGGCCCTGACCTGACAAGAAAGGAGCGAACATCATCATTGCAGGGCCAGATAGACAGGGTGCAGCCCAGCAGCAGCATTCAATCAAAACCCGTCGTTTCACGAGCGGTGATGGGGCGGGTCCGCGCTTTGCAAGGGGGGCTTCCGTCAAGGGATGTCTTATCCCAACTCGGTCGACAACCAACAGGGAGCCGGGGCTCTGCGAGCTGTCTGCCCTTCCCCTTCCGTCCCTCAGTCATCATGAGCACTTTGGACTGCGGAACGCCAACGCAAGGGATGCTGCAGTGGGACAGCAAGGCACACACGGAACATAAACCTCCGGAACCCGGCAGACATTTGGGGAGGCCGTTTCCGGACCCCTGGTTTGACAGTCTCCCAGGAACCTTCTATATTAGTCCTCTCACTATTGCCGCTCATATTGCCGCCGTTGGATAACGCCAACTGATAACCCTGCTCGGCGCAACCATACCTAATGGATGGCGGTATACCGATACAGATAGGAAAGTAGCGATGCCATTGAGGGCCATCATTTGTTGGTTCGCTCCCTCTATCCCTTGCCCCGATCACATCCATCCCCCCCTTCCAATCCATTCGGTTCCCACCCCATGATCCCATCAAGGCAACCAGCCCGGCAGTCAGGAGAGGTGGTCAGGCGCCGCCGTGACATGGCGAGAGAGAGGGGACTGCCGGTGGGAAATGATTGGAGCGTTGGGGGGATCGATCAAGAGCCGGAGGGGCCGCTCCATTGTGATTCGAGCGGAGATTGACGATAGCTTGATTATTGTTTTCTTTTTCCTTGCAGGGCTGTGTGTGGCCAATTTCTTTTTGGTCTGTGTTGGTTTTTTTGCTTTTTCTTTGCTCTTCCTTCCCTCTATTGTTTGTGAAGCTTGGTATTCAATGCACTCGTCATCAGCGCCGACCCGATGGCTTTCCAAGACGCCCTTTGTTCTTGCCGCCGCATCCAGGACAACGGCGGTGCCTGTCTCAATGCTACCGTGCACCTCGAGACAGCAGCATGTAGGGTACAGGTGCCTTGCAGCGACCATCAGACAAGGTGAAATCCGTCCCCTGGTTCGTGTATGTGACGAGTATTGGCTCCCTGCCTGGTCGCTGAGACGGATTTCAACATCCCCTTCATCCGCCCGTTCATAATAACACTTTATCGACGCACATCACACAAATCTGGGCGCCCCGTCTTAAAGAAACGATGATCGATCTGGGGGCTCCATCCCCAATGCACCCATAATTATGCCGATCCTTCGCTTTGGGGGGGAGTCCGAAGGGGGGTTGTCGCATCACATCCCGCGTCCGCCACCAGCCAAAGGTCAGACACCTTGTTAAGCCACCATCTGTATTTGTGCGCGTGTTCTGCTATCAGATCCAGCTGTTCGATGTGTGCGGCGTCACCGCCGGCGCCTCGACGCTCAACACCCATCGCTGTTCCCGGCTCTGGCTTGATGATGTAACACCGGCATCATCTCTGGCGCGCGCGATAAATGAGGGGAAATTTTGTGACGGAACCAGCTGAGCACAACGTCGGGACCCTCTTCCCAGCCGTCTTGTTCACGCAACATAATAGCGTGAACCGATTTCTCCCATCAAAAGTCGTACGACGGCTGGCTGTTGTTCGCTGTCCTCTGGCACCCGAACGACCCACAAACCGCAAGCAGACTGCAGCATCTCATTAACTAACGCAGGGCTAGATACGGATAGGTTGTCATTAAAGCCAACAGCTTCACTAATTAGCCTTTTCCACAAGGCCAGAGGGTCCTGGACTCGGCCAGCAAAAATGACGTACTATGTAAAGGCTCGCCCCGAGCGAGAAGGGAAAAAAAAGCTCGAGCACCAAAAAAAGACGTGACCCGCGAACGTTCTGTGCCCCTCTCGCACTCGCACCCACCAAGTCCCACTTTGCACCCTCGCCTCGGTCCCCAATCGGCGCCCGTTTGGTCATCAGCGAGCATCAACTCTGGCAAAATGGTGCTGAGTGAAGATGCGGATGGCGTCGTCCTCAGCCGCATGATGCTTCCGGGAGATTCACAACACAAGCGAGGCGGCTCCGCGCCGTGTTAGCTGCAAACGCCGGCTCGCCGAGCGAGATGAAGCCGTGGCGATCCCTCCCTCATTTTCGCTCTCGCCCGGATACCCGCGACGCTGGCCCCTCGTCGCAAGCCGTGTATTTGCTTTTGGCTCCCACTTGGGGCAACCTCTTGGGCTTGGGCGGACCCAGTCTGCTCCGTGCATTGCACAATCCCTCAGGCACGATGCCGCATTGTCTCTCGGCAAACAAACGGTTCCCTGGTGCTCTCTGGCGGTGCCCCTCTCTCTCTCGCAGCGGACATTGGCCATGGAGGAGGAGCAATTCGAAGCATCACAAACGACGAGTCAGCCAGGGTCATAGCCTTGCAAGGGTCTGACACGCCGCCAACCGGGGTTGATCAACAGTGAGCTTCGCGTTGCCTTGTCTCCCCCCAGTCAAGACGAAATAGCGGCGGCTGCCGGGAATGCGGGAGGCGGGCGGAGAGATCGAGTCGCTTACACCCGCCGACGAGAATCGATTGTGATGCATCACCAGCCAGGATGACACAGTATTAGCTATGGTACGTGTGCTGCGGATGAGTTACTACTTCTTTTTTTTTTCCTTTCTCGTTGCAACTCTATAATTCAAAGTGGGCATGCGAAGCCACACCACGTAACCCCCCTTGAATCCAACTCATCAAACGCTGCAAAGGCAAAAGGCAACCAACCGTTGCATCGCCCTCCGCATTGGTCCTTGGCCAAGATTTCATCCCGCGAACTGAACGTTCCACTTTCCCCTCCTCCTCTCGCCCTGTCGCTCGCCCTGTCGCTCTCGCTGCACTTGCTCGGTGCTATTCCTGTCCAGTGCGTCCCCCCGTCCCCGTTGGGGCAAGCCGCTGGCACTCGCTCCAAGCCAACATATGCAAATGATATGCAGGCGCATACACCGCACACGAATGACAGCACAAGCCCGGCACACAAGGCTTGTCATTCACCATTCACCACTGACAGCGAAGAGGGAAACTATTAGGGTTCAGCCAAGTCTCACTCCCCGCAAGCACCCAGCCCAACAATGTCCAGCCGCACGAACACGTCAGGTTCTCGTCGCATTGTCACCACGCGCTTGTTCGACGGCCTTGTTTTCTCTCTCTGTCAATCAAACCCAAAAACCATGCTCTTCTGCTTCGCCTTCAAGGGTCCTAACAAACTGACAACTGCCGATCTCCTAGCGGCACGCCCAGCCCGCCGCCACCATCCCATCTCATCTCAACGCCATCTCGCAGGTCGCGGCTTCATTGGCGCTCCCGCTGATAGCGCCCCCTCGCATCCCATCTCCGGGAGCTAGCCTGCTAGTTTGTGCGCCATTGACGACTCGCTCCAAGTCTGGCCCGAGCTGAGGCCATTGTGGATGACCCCAGTTGGTGGTCAAGTGGACATTTGGTTCGACTTTAGCACACGGCCTCGTACATCATCTGCCTGCGTGCGTGACGAGTATGCAGCATTCATGCACTGTACGGGCCATCACGAACGAAACTACTATGCAGCAGAATTTTTTTTTCTTGCACCAAGCGCCTAACGAAACGTTGTCGTTGGTCTGTTTGTCTTCTCAGGTTGACACCGTCTCAATGATGCTCACCGCATGCGCACTGCGCGCGTTTACTCAGAAATAAACCAGCCAACCCCAAGAGGAACCAACGGCGATCTGAGGGGCATACCGCAGCTCGGGTAGTAAGACATTGCCCTTCAGCCAGGGAGTATTTACGAACCATTGTGCAAGAGTATCCAACAACTAGCCTCTCCACATTAACGAGAACGCTTTCTCATCTTGTTCTGCCTATCCTTGCTTTTTTTTTCCTCCGAGGATTATGCTCCTCGCTGTCCTCAGCCAGCCCCATTGTTAAACGCGCAGGGGACCTCCATGTCCAAGTCGCGGCTCCCCTATGCGTTGCCATGATCGAGACCCTGGATCGATATCGTCTAATTGTGTTTTTTTCTTCTTACTTTTTCTTGTCTTTTTTTTTTTTGCTAAGCCACTTGCAAGTCATTCTTCTTGTTGCCCTCTGAGACACAAGGATGAGCAGGAAAAAGAAAAGAAACCAAAGACATGCTCGGGTGGCCATTGATCCCCCCGTCAGTGTCTTCTCTTGTAAGGCCGAGAGTGGATTTGGATCGACATCGCATCCAAACGGTCGGATCTCAATCAGATTTTGCTAGACGCGGATGTGCTAGCATCCGCTCTTAGGTCAGGTGTCTGTTCGCATTGCAGAGGAGGCAGATGAAGATGTACTCCTCGGCAACGTAATCCCATCAGAGACACCAAGGCTAGAGCAGTGGACGAGACATGTCTCGCTTCCGGCTGCACATCAGTCCCTAAACAACCCATGAATGCCGTATTTGGGAATTTAGCATGTGTTGTCCAAACGTATTTGTCATCTTTCCCATGGTCACATCCCCATTCAAATTGCATTCGTAGGCTTTGCTGGATAACATGCACACGGAACGCGGCTAAAAGGCAAAGCCCATCATCTCCAGCAATCCAGCCATCACACTATTTGATGGCCCGTATTTCTATCGATTTTCCGCATACACACACACACACAACTCTCTCCAAACTATCCAAACTTAGAATCCTAGTATCCTAGAATCCTAGAATCCCAGAACCAACCCATGCCCATCACCTCCGCGATCTCGGGAAGACATCCTTGCAACCTTGCAAGTGTCACCAAGCGACGCGGCCCGCCGTGCAAATCCCCCTCCCTCCCTCGTCCCAAACAATAAAGAAGAAGAAAAAAGACCCTGCCAGCCTCCTTCCCCCAGATCACCGTCAAGATATCCACAACCTCGATCACGTTTCTCGTCCTCTCGGCCAGAAGTCCCCTACCATGGGCTCAAGCGAGATGCCGATGAGCAAGCTGTCAGCTAGCGCAGAGGAATGTCTTGCGCGCGACTACTCCCTCGTTGCCCCCCCTTGATGTGACCCATCTCGTCATCGTCTTGTGAATTAGTCACCGGGTGTCTTACTCCCCTTCCTGATCCTGCACCCGAGCATGGTGAGCCGAGACGGCCCTTTGCCAAAGAGGGAAGCGGTGGTAAGGAGCTCGTCGGGGCCGCGGCATTCCCCTTGGAGGCTGTTCTCTGCAAAGTTACACCGGCTGTGTACGTGTGTGAACCCAGTCGGCAGACGGCTCGGGTAGTGTTGATCATGAATTTCCCGATTGTGTCTTGGTCAACCTAATTGATGTCTTTGGTTCAGCAGGCAGCCCTTTCCCAGGATCCATCATGTCCCGTGTCCCAGAACATTGATTGAGTGTCAATGTCTTTGGGGGGGGGGGGGGGGGGG